>JARKIB010000122.1:0-365977 GCA_029378385.1 Mycena metata
AAGCGGACGGTCCCCGCGCGTTCCCATTCACGGCGGTGTCGGCGTGCTCTAAGTGTACTGGAGACGTGATGGAAGCACAAGCACGTAGCTTTCACTAGATATGAGACCACATGAAAAAATAAAAGAGAAGAGGAACAAGTTAGGGAATGAGACGTACCCCAGAGCCTGCATACTCACGAGACCGTCGTTTGAGGGAGATGCGCCATTCCGCGTGTACGGCAATACGTGGTTGAGCGAGGGAAAGGTTAAACGAGTGCGGGACTGAGGGAGGCATCAGCCTGTGCATAGGACAAAAACGAGTACTCACCGTGCAAGAGAGCCTAGGTGAGACTGAGTGGGCGCTGAGAAGAGCAGAAAACGGGGATGCGGTTGGTGCTGTTGGTGTATGAGGATGGGATGCAAGTAAGACCGGGAACTGGCCAGATGGACGCCCAATGGAGGAAGGAGAAGGAGAGGAGGTGAAGGGAAGGGAAGAAAGGTGTTTGATCGTGTTGTGCCCAAATCAAAACGAACCATCTTTCGCGCATACGTGGTGGCTTTTGATTCGACGGAGTTACGTTCACTTTAGGGTTGGCGCTATTGACTCGAATCTCAACAACGATTCAATTTTTTCGGCAATGCCTTCAAAGCTGCGGCTTCACCAGAATTGTGTCGAAAATAGCTTTCCTTATTGTTACTTCACTTCTCGGGCCTGTTCCAAGTCTTTCAAGCTACTATAAATTTGGGGTACAGTGGAATTTTGGTAAACACGGTAATTTGGCCAAATTACCCCACTTTCCCCGGATTTGGTGGGCGCCTTGGAAATTTCCCCAGAATAGGGGGAAATTACCAAAGGAGCCTTTTCCTGATGTGAATTAACAATGGTGATTGCCAAGAGTGATCATGCCTTCCCGTCCTACGGACCGGATCCATTTCAGCTTTCCGACTGTCGGGAGGTAATGACATCCTTCAATCAGGTCAGGTCTGAGCAGCCCCAAATTTATTGTGCTGACTGCATAATCCGAAACTAGATCGTACACCACTGGTCCTCATTCCTATGGCATTCCTCCAAATATTTCGCCAATTATCAGTCCGTCGTGTTCAACCTCAGGTATGGCGATGCGGTATTTGGGCGGCGCAAACTGCGGGCCACGCTCACTATATGCATCTTCCAGAAATCTGAAATCTGACATCCCTGCGAGTGCACATCCCAATGACGTCCTAGACTCAGTAAAAATGGCTCTTCTTTGGGAGGTGATTGAGGAATGACGTCGACAACTGTATTTACAGAGGAGAGTGACTTATTATGGCCATGCAGAGTGCAGGGAATCACCAGCGACGCCAATTCTCCGGGTGTTCAATTCAGTTTCTAAATCTTCCACAGATGTTGGGTTCTATCTTGTCTAGGGGTTGTCAAAGCGCTCCACAATTCCGCCTTTCATGTTCTTGTTCCTGGATGAAAGCGACGAGACCATCCTGGTCAATCGCGGGAATAACTGGATGCCAAAACTATAAAAGACTACAGTCCTCGCACAATCCTCACTTGAGCCCATCCCACTGTAGGTCAAGCTCTCTCAAGCAAAAATGTTCTTCAAGCTCTCCGTCGTTGTTGCCTCCACGCTCATTGTAGAACCCTCAGAGCCTTACACGTTTGTCCTCACTAACAGTTTATCTTTAGTAGTGATGTGCCAGCCTCGGCTTGGCTTGAAAGCCGGGGCTTTGGCCCGCTTTCGGGGGCTTGGGCTTCCCAAAATCCCACACACCAGCAATCATGAAATTTCGGATGAGCTGAGCCGCAAATCGAAACTCAAAGTGTCGAGTTAGCAATAGTTGGGCCTGAGATTTGAGCTGACTCTCCAAGTTTCATAAAATAATTTGCACATGCTGAAAGCCAAAGAATAGCCCTTGTATTTGACTTGGGTGAAACTTTAATGGCAGTCAAAGTTTCAGTTTACAGATAGGGCAAGTTGAAATCATGTTGTGAAACTATAGATATCGACATACAAATAAATGTAGCATGAAATCTTGCTCGAAATACAAAGTTTTGACTAGTGAGGTGAAATCTGGCTCGAAGTGCAAAGTTTAAACTTTAATTTCACCTCGCTAGTCGAAATTTTGCATTTCGAGCAAGATTTCAGGCTACATTTTTTATATGTTGATAGTTTTGCAACACAATTCAAAAGGTTGATCCGGGGGGTGGGGCCCGGGGATGTGGAGGCCAGATAACATGACATTCTCGCGGGCAGTGGATGAATATTTTGAGCTGAAGAAAGGGGCGGAAAGAAAAATTCGAAAAAAGTGAGCTACTGGAAGGATTGTTTCACTGCAGACGCACCGCATGTCTAGTAGAGCCACAGCACTTCCTCTAAACTCGTCCTACCTCCTATCTTTGCGTTCATTGAGGTAGATATGTCGTCCACGTCGGGGTTAGCTTATTCCAGGATTTGTGTTGTTCTGCGGGTTTAAAGAGCGTGGGGAGTAGATACTTGGGAGCTTTGAGTAAGATTTGGTTGTTTTCTGGGTCTAGTGGACTCGTTTGAGAAGCGCTGGAAGTGAAAGAGTCAAGCCGCGAAAAGAGGCGCCATGGAATGTGCTTGGAGGGATGAAATCAGATGAAAAGCAGGGAGGTGGTCAATAGAAGGGCTTGGATCAGCTGTATGCGTCGAAAGAGCCAAGGCGGCACGCAGAAAGAGTGTCACGTGGTGACAAAGTCACGATTGCCTCTTTGGGAGTGACCCCTGACAGAACTCTTGCTTTCGTTCAGCACTCACAAGGACATTCAGCAAGTTTCATGTCAACATAAAACCTTAAGTATTAATCCAGAATGGCTTGAGCTCAAAAATTAACCGAAACTAGGCGGGTGAGAAATCACGGACGGTGTCGACGAAGACGAAAATCACTCATTCTGGTTGAGTACCTGCTCAAAGAGGACTATAGTGTCTATCCACCTTCGATAATGTCGAATTCCTTAACTTACGGGGTAGTAAGTAGAAGATCCAAGCAAAAGTTGTGTCCCTGATGATGTTTTCTTTTCGTTCCGCACCTTCAGGAACATTCAACGAATTCTGTCTCCGTAGAAAGTCATCTATTGATATTCTAATTCGTTTGGCTTCCAAGAATGTCCGAAACTAGGGGGGTCAAAAATACGGATTCAGAAAACGGTGTCAATGAGGACCGAGAGCAAAGCATTCTAGTTCAAAACTAGTTTAAACATGGTCACGGATGGTGTCCATACCCGAGGATCTCAGATTTTATGAGTTGGAAGGTAGTAGAAGAGAAGTTGGAACAAAAGATGTTTGTGTGGAGCTCAAGGCCGGTACTACTCTTTGCACGATGTTCGACTCCACTCACTTCTCAACACCAAATTCCAGGAACCTCCAGGAAAGCGATAAAAACTGTTTATAAATCATTAACATACATCCTAGATGCCATTTGCATGGCTCAGAGAGCACAAGGAGTCGCAACGAGTCGAGTTTTGAATGGCATCAAAATGCAGTGATTCACAATTAAGCCGAATGCTTCTGTTGTGTGCTCCCTGAGGGCTGTCTCGGTAACCCAGATGTTCCGGTGTGATCCGGGTGTCAGTCGGAGTTGAAAATGAAGTGCAGAGATCACACGCGGAACTATTGATTGTCAGAAATTTCGAGTGTCCCTTACGTACCGAAGTTTCATCTCGATACTGATGTCGGTGGCAGATACCGGATACCAGATACTGGCGGAGTTTGAATCAGGTAAGCAGTGCTTTTGATGTGCGCAAGTTCGAATTCGTCAGGGTGCTTCCCATTTGGCATCTGCAAAAAAAAATGAAACCTTGTCCGGGGAGTTGAATAATTTAAGAAACGGCCAGGAGGCTTGGATAGTCCAAAAGATTGGCTGCTCTCACTGAATTTCAGTTGAATCAACTCACCCAACCAAGTGTGTAACAAATGTAAGAGATCATTGCATGTTCGCACTCAATCATACATCTATTCATCAAGGCTGCAGCCAGGAAGCAGACTGAGTGCCTGCAAGGCCAAACAATCAGATTGGATATCACTTTCTATTCAGGCACTTCAGCCCTCCGACACATGATGCCGAACTTCCGGCAGTTGGAAATGTTGGAAAATATTGCATATGCAACAAGGAGCCTGCGGCAAAGAACAAAATGAGCCACCTCCCTGGTAACTTACAAGTATTAGAAACTTGTGCAGAGAACCACAGTAATTGTGTGAAGGATAATATCTGCAGTGCTCTCGACACATCATCAATTCAGACGATGTTTGACTATAAGTTTAGCAGCACTTCTGTACCTGTAGTTTAAAAGTGATCCCTTTATCCATGGTAACACAAGCACTTTTAAGTTCAAATGGTGGGCTTACCGATATTAAGTAGTCAAATTTCTCCAAGTACGACATGAGTAAAGCAAACAGTAGGAAGACACAACACTTGCCCCGTGGGGAAAAAAAGGATTCAAGGCCAGAGAAGCCCCGAGGCAGCCCACAGCGGACGGGCAACATGTTCAGCATAGTTTTTGACATCAAGAGGGCGGGACTTGAGCCCATGCCCCGGACTGGGCAGATAGCTTCAACAAAAATTCAGTACTTGTTCAGTACTTTCTCCCGTTATATAGAATCAAAGAACCGACAGAGGATAAACTAAGACAGGCTCAGGAGGGTCCTGAGTGGTGCACAGGACTATGAATTGAGGGCTTGACATATTTTTCACAACAAAGTTAGTGCCTGAAGTTGAAAGCCGAAGACAAGCCCGCAGTTGCTGTTTTGCACAAGGAAACAGTGTAGGTTGGTTGACCAGAGTAGAAGGCAGACTGGTAGCACCAGAATATCAGTCATTTGAAACCCAAGAGCAAGCTCACAGCGAGCTTGAACAAAGCAGAATGACAGCGCTTCGGCACAGGCGGTAGAAGGCCGGGGGAAGCCGCTTGATCGGAACCCAAACTGTGGTATCTGGTCGGCAGTGAAAAAAAGTCGATTCAAAACCTCTGTCTGTATAGATACCGCTTTAAAAAAGGCTCAGCACCTTTCCGTGCCACTCAATCCTGCCCAAATATTTTCAGCCTTTTAGCTTCGGCGGTGAGATGTCAAGAAACTATGTTCGCTATCTGGTGGCGGTGAGGCGTGGAAGTCGGAACACGATCGGATGTCATTGACAAATATCATTGATGTAACAAGAGTTTTCCTTTTCTTTATTTCTTTATTTTTTTTATTTTCGCCCACCTACACCAGTATCGAGCCATAATTTTCACGTCAATAGCCGTTATACGGCCGCACAGATCCCGAGGCCAATGCCACACTCAAGCGCCTTCGCAGTGATCGGCGTCTCCGTTCTTTCTCGCGACGGTTTTGGGTCCTGCATAAGATGAGCACAAGATTGATGCCGCCTTTTGCTTATGGGTTAGCCATGGGCTTCTTGGTCTGCCCTCGTCTGGGTGGCACTTTTTGGGTTCATTCTCGTGCATCCCCATCGCCCTGCGACCTGGAAGCCAGTGGTAGCAGATGAGACTGCTGCTGGCCCCCACAGCCCAAAATATATACGGCTGTCTCTCTTCCTTGGGAACATAGCAAAGAACAAGATGGGCGCACCGATGAGCTTGCCGAAGTGGTGCAATTTCTTGTGACAGCGGAGTGACGGGGTGATCGGACCTCTCTCCTCTTGCCACCACGACACTTCCGCTAGATCGACAAGACCTGTGGGATGAACCAGTCCAAGGACTCAAATATTTCTTTTCGAATAGTAAAGGAATACACCCCGCAACAAGATGCGGAGGTGTCCCGGTTAAAATATGTAAATTTTAACTAACACAACACGGCCTATACTTCACGTCAGGAGGGGATATGGGAGAGCATAAATCAAGGTTTGGTCGCCTGTGGTGCCAGACGAGCGGTTGTAAGGGCGCGGGCCAGTGCCAGAAGCAAAAAAGTCGCCGCAGAGGTTTTTTGGGCCCGAACGAGCAAGGGCGGTACAAATGCGGCCAATTGGTGTTATAGGAGAAGCAATAGCAAATTGAGAGTGTCGAAGAGGATAGGAGAAAGCACAGAAAGGGCCAGGAGAGCGGGAGCGAGCGTATTCGAGAAATTCGCGGTGATATTTGTTTCGCGCGTAGGGTCTCGTTTGAGGGAAATCGGGCGAAGAGGGTAGCAGTAACGGCTAACGGAACCTTGTTTGATACCAAACTCGAACCTGGGAGGCGTCACGGAGGCGGAGTAAGCCAGGGGGCGGGGCAAGGTGGGCGTGGGAGCGAGGCAAGCGGCGGCCCGAGGGTGATTCAATGTCAACAAGTGTAAATATGACCCATTTTTGACCAAACCCACGCCCGCCATCAAAAGAGCAATGGCGCTATCAACGACGCCGCCAACGGAGCGGAGCATCGGGCGCCTGGTAAGCGAAGCAACCCTGAACCGGCTTGCATAATGTATCATTTCAGATCGCTCATCAGCGATCCTGAAACATCATGATGCATCGCTAATCCACCCATTTCTGATACTTCAGAACCCCGTATACGCCTGCCTCGCCGTCTCCCGTACCTCAGGCCGGGGGGTGCATCCACAACGGAAACCCCGCAGTACTCGCCATTCCAAGCGGCGCAGGCTACGAAATAAATCGGAACAAGCTGGAAACAAGACGGAAAACACACCTCATAGCTAGACTCGTAACCAGTCTGCGCTACGGCAAAAGAGAGGGTGAGGTTGTTTGCCGTAGGCAGACTGGTACTACTCAGGCTTGATCAAAGGGCTGTGCCTGGAGTTTGAAAGAATCTCCCCGAAGCTGGATTTGGCTCAATTTATTGGGCCTCTGCAAACTTTTTCAAAAATTGGTAATCTAATCCCTTCAAACTTGAGTTCTGTCTCTTCAGAATATTTTTTTGTGGCCTAGAGGCCGAGCTGTGAAAAAGTTGATTTTGGCGGGGAATTGATGGCTCGACACAGCCACCCAGTCGGCACCCTCGGCCCCTGCCAAAATTCAAACTCCGGGCGCAGCCCGTTGGCGTGGCCCGAGTTGTACCAGTCTGCCTACGGCAAACAACTCATCACCTTCCTTTGCTGTAGCGCAGACTGGTAACGAGTCTACCTCATAGCTCCAATAATGTGCCGGTAGATGCGAAATACGATGCTGGTGGAAATTGGCGCGTCAGAACGCACCCGAATGTGCCCTAAAGGCACGACGTAGCCTACGCACCTAGCTCCTCCTCCCAATCGGCAATGGTTCGTTGGTAATGGTTGCCTGCAGCTGGAAGGCGGGCCGACATGTTTCGACATTTGAGGGGAGCTCGGGCGGGTTGGTAGTGGTTCGGGAGAAAGAGCAGGTTGAGGCTGTCCATCAAACAGAACAGCCACGTGCTTCGTGTGACAGAAATATTGAACTGACGAACGTTCACACGGGACCAACGAAAGTCGGTACGTACGATACATTCGAATGGACGGTACATTCGATCACACACGACACATTCCCACGGAATGTACCGTATTTGGTCTCGGCTAGCGTTCGGTTAACGGTTCGGGTTCGGGTTAGCATTTCCACCTGTTCTGTGACTTAAAATTTAGTTTTCCGGATCACTGATGGTCGGTACAGCCGAAACCAAAAGTGTTTTTGACACTCGGGTTTGAGACCTGATTCCTTAGTCGGTATCAGGAATTTTCACCTTCTAATATATAGGAGCTTGGCATTCAGTATGGGGTTAAAGAAGACATCAAAGTTGAAGATCGCTGTCGCCACAGCTCGGAGAATTTTTTCTGGGCTAGAAGGCAGGGCTTAAACCCTGGCCTCTGGCTTGTCCTTACCCAAGCCAAAGCCAAAGCCCCCTTCAAGCCAAAAATTTGGCTTGGCTTGGCTTGGGCAAGCCAGGGCTTGGCTTCCTGGCTTTTTGGCTTCAAGCCAAGCCATGAACATCACTAAAGATAATGCCTGCAGTGCAACACGTAGGACCTTATCACAGGTTCTAAAGATGCGCTGCGGCTGCTGTGTTTGTGAGTCGGGACGGGTTTTAGCCCTTTCCCGCCTTGAGTTCCACATATTCTTCCACTTCTAACTGGATTTCAAAGGTTATATACTTCCTTTTCCCACCCCAAGACGCAATATAGTCGCGCTCTCCTTCGCCGCTCTCTGCTTAGATAAGTCGTTCCTCCCTCGTCTATTTCTGTCGAAGACTTACTTACCACCCCTTAGGACGCTGGAACTCTCGGAAGGTACAACTGCCCACGCTAGTATAGTGTCACTGTATTCGATAATTCTCTCCCTTACGCGCTCTTCTTTGTTCAAAATCCTTGGGGTTAATATATTAGGTTGGATTTCGTCGCCTTTCAGTTTTTCTCAGATGGGTCCAATACTTTAGGGAAGTCATCCTAAGATACTGTAGTATTACGATCACTAGTTCACTATTTTTAGATTTTTCTCCTCCGAAAAGACCGAAAAATTTCCTTTTGAATTAAGGCGATTTTTACACACATCAAAAAAAATCGGGTGTCACCTGTCACTGAACTAGTGGTCGTAATAGTACAGTAGTTTCGAAGGATCTGTCAGGACAGAATTTTTTAATTCGACTTGGTTCAGTTACTGTACCGAGTTGTAGGGAGGCAACGGCCTGAGGACCGTGACAAGGCCGTTGCCTATTTTTTAGGCAATGGCGGGGATCGTGACCGTGACCATTACTTGAGGAGGCAACCAATTTTTTTTTTTTGAGGCAAGTTACCTGCATTTCAGGGATTGCTCTGATTAAGGAGAGATTGTGGATGAGTTCCTGACCATTTTACTTCATTTTCAGGGCCAGCAGATTTTTCCGAGATTTTTTCCTCTATGTCACGATAATTTTGAGGCAACGGCCCCTACCGTTACCGTGACCCGCCAGAAAATAGGCAACGCAACGGGGGGCCCGTTACCCGTGACCGTTGCCTCCCGACAACTTGGTACAGTATTATACAATTTTTTTATCGCGCGGAATACTTATCCATCAGTGGCTGTGCCACCTGGATGCTATAGATGCGGCCTATCTTAATGTAAGTGGCATATGCCGAGTGAGGCCCGATCCAAAGTGGCCAGTTCCACACATCGAACAATGTTCTCATGCTTTTTAACCTCAGATTTGTGCGTTTCTCGTGATTCGCTTCGGATCCGACACCGTTTACTACTTATGCCACTTACCTACTAGCAAGGACATCAATTCGAACTGGACGGCATCGTCTGATTTTGGCAACCAGTGCCGATCCGTGCCGATGCAGTGGTGTGCGTGCTCTTCATGAAGAAAAATTGGATTGATAGTCATCCTCCTTGCTTCGTAAATTTCCAACGTGTCCTTCTGATTTCCGGAGTGCATACTTTCTAAGCCATCTCGGTCTTCCAAAGTTTTCCCGGTCAGGTATCGAGGACTGTTAACTCAAGAATAAATTCAAAGAATACCGACATCAGAGACCCTACAACGTATACGTAGATGAGTGACCTAAATTTTCTCCACCGCAATCACGATCTGCGGCACTGCGCCTCCCAAGTCGCCAAACGCATACGTGAGGTTGTAATACGGCAAATCATTTATCGAACCTGCGCCATACACCAGCGTGCGTGTACCCGCGCTTACTACGTTTCCCGAAAGCGTCAGACGCAAGTTTGGCAGTGTTCCGGTACTCGTCCCATTAGCAACCGCAAGAAAGTTCGCGGGCAGGGACAGATGTGGGAAGCCGCCGAAGAGGAATGTCATCACGTTAGATGTAAGCGTGCTGTTAAACGCGGCGGACGTTGGATACGCAATTGTGAGGCCCGTGTGCGATGCGGCCGCTGAGATCGTGCCGCTCGTCGGGTACATCTATATGGCATGTTAATTCGGTACTCAGTGTAAATGAAGGGTATGAGACCGACATTGAACCATACCGTCTGAGTCCCCGTGCTCCATATAATGGATGCGGGGACGTACGCAGGCTGGTTTGTCGCCGCGCCGCCAATGACTTTCTCGTCAGATGCAATGGCACCGATGCTCAGACCCGGTGCAGTCCAAGACGTGTAGTTGCGTGGGACGGTAGGGTTGTCCCACGGTGGGGACACCGCTTGTGCGGAGTAGGCGTGACTTGTGGACAGGCCCTTGAGCTGAGCGAGAGCGGCAGCTGGGACATATGGGTCGTTGAACTTCGCAATAAGGGGTGTCCTGTGTAGCCTTAAGTCGAGTTCTCAGGTACGATATGCGGACAACACACAGAACGTTGGCCGCAGCATCGCCGAAGTGCTCTGAGCCAACGATCGGCCTGGGGAGCGGTGCGTTCCCGTCCTCGATTCCGCCAATAATCCCAGCACTAGCTTCCATTAGTTCAATCAAATATTTTCCTTCCCACAACGTACATCTGCCCGCCGAGAATTCCATAGTAAGCTCTCTGTCAAGAATGAGTGCGTCCCGAACAGATGACTAAGGCAGGTTCAGTACCATGTCATAACCATAGGTGCGATCCCATGGGCCCCCTAACGTGTGCAAAGTAGGATTGTAAAACATCCCGATGGAGGTCCATGTCTTCGCGATGATGTCCTTGGCGTGTTTCACGATGGTTGAATTCTTTGGCATGTAGCCCCACAGTGAGAGTGCGTACAGCGTCACACCTGTATACGTCCCGCAGTTGAACTGCCTCCAGAATTGGATTGTATCCTAGTAGCAAATGGGCCATAAATGCGCACCTCAGCGAGAGTACCGTACAAATTGAAGTTCGCGACTGCCTCAGCGGCCCATTGGTCGCCCCAGTATGACATGTTCGTGTCCCCCATCATGTTCCCAACGTAGGTCGCCGCCATGACACGCATATACCTGACTGCCCATCGGATAATTTACCAGGAAATAAACAACTACCGACCATGGGTTGCTGTATATCGGATAGACTGTGCGATTTCAGAAAGAACTTGAATAACATCGAAGAGACGGCGCACGCACGGTTGTCGCCGATAAAGCCCCCAGCGGAGTATCCGTCACCGTTGAAGCCTCCAACACGATATCCATCGCCGACAATTGCGTTATACATACTCTTCTTTATGAGCGTAACCAGACTGGGCTCCAACATGTGCTGGAACTCCTCCATGATGATGATGAACGAGGTGCACACGAAGAGCCCTATGTTAGTGTCGTATGAAGTGTAGAGCTGCGAAATTAATGCAGGTGTTGGAATTGAAGATAAGCCAAAATGAACATACTCGTGGTGGGTACACATCGCCTGGATCAGGTGCACTCGGTACGTCTTGTTTCGAGTTAAACTAAAAGTGCCGGGTCTAAGAGATGCGCACCTTTGAAGGTACCGTACCAATTGGTGTTGGGGTCGGTGAACTAGATAACATTGATGACCAAAGGGATTATAATGGTATCGAGAGTCATACTTGAAATGAAATCCTGGAAGAAATCAATGTGTGTTTCATAGTATAAACTGATCCTTTCTGATAGCTCACACATCTTTAAGGATTTCGGACGCGGTGGCAACGTCTCCCTTGCCGTTCCGCGCCAGCAGTCCCACGGCGTACCACGCCGAGTATCTTGGTGAGTTGAACTGTTCGTAAAATCGCAAATTAGAAGACCAGGGGACAGTACCAGCCGTTACTAACGAGGAAAGGCGGACTGAAATTTTCGTCGAGCGCATCCAAAACGTAGTCGAAGACCTGGCGCTGCGTCTCCGACAGGGCCTCTAGATACGATTCATTCGCTGCACGCCTGCCGTTGAGGAAGGATGCTGAGGGCAACGCTGGTGCGCGTACGCCCAAGGCCAAAGACACAAGACACACAGGTAGCGATGTTGCGAACAGGACTGTCGTGAGCAGCATTGGGAGAGATAGAGGAGAAAGATGAATTAAAAGAAGGCTCATGTGGTCACGATCCAGGGCCGTCCGGACCGCATTGGCCGCGGCGGATTCATAGTTGCCGCCCTGTTCTGTACCACAGAACGGTGGCTATGGCACAGTATAGCCACGGTGGCTATGACACAACACATTGTGTGGTACAGAACGGGGCAGCAACTATGTACGTGGCTATCCCACCGCTGAATGCAGTGAATCAGGAACAGTTTTCCAGACGAAAGACGCGTCCGAATCCGGAAGATTTCCAGCCAGACCCGCGGGGTTGCGCACCCACACCGCCGGCATCGAGAGCTGGCACGCGAGGTCCAAGCACTGGAAAAGAGCGTCCGAAACCAGGCATACGGGTGCGTTCCGGTTTTCTTCTTTTCCTTGCATTGCACTCAACGCCGCAACTCCACGTTCGTCCTTCTTCACCCGACGCTCGCGGTAGATGGTACTTGGACGCACGCCGCTGGATTGCCCTCGCGCTATTACCACGTCGGGAAGCTCGATTCGGGGCGCCGCCACTTGAAGCCAACCGTGATTTTGGGATCCGGGTGAGCGATACACTCTCTCCTTCGTCCACCCCCATAGGTTTATTTGATTTTTCATAAAGAAGGACTGGTACACCCTGCCCAATATACCCACCCTCCCCGCAACAGATAGTGTATTAGCAGGGTGCGTCGCCCGTTCGATTCGGGCCAGTTCAGTGGGGATCAAGGAAAACAGTCTTTTTCTCCCTCTTCCTTTGGCGCATTGCACACTGACGGCGATGTGTCACGGCGCAAGACCAGCGCTGACTGACGCGAGCGAAACGTGCGACTGATGTTGCAAGTGCCAGTATTGACGTTGCGAGGCGCCAAATTGACGCTGACTGATGTTGAATCCCGATGTTCAACTAAAAAGGGAGGCTTGTGACGCGGCCACATTGACGTTGACTGACGCTGCACGAAGACTTGTTCAATCTTTTAACACCAATAGCCCTTACTTACCTCTGTATTATGATGTTGAACGACGTATTACACCTCCCCCTAGATGCCCGCAACATATGGGAGGCCACGGACAAATGCTTAGGCAAGTTCAACACTGATGCAAAATTTAACTGACGCAGACTAACGTTGTATGCGTCAAACGTCAGTGCTGCGTCAAAATCCCTTTGCCCGGGCGAGTTCCATGTTATTCGGGCACAGGAAGACGTTATTTGAAAAATTAAAGAGATCACCAAATGCATGATTAAAAAGTACAGGATAGAATGGTACAATTTTCATTCATTCAGACAAACTCCCATTCAACTGGACGATGTTACTGAGATACCATTTTTGCGAATCAAGATGTGGACAACATACTAGGGAGCTCCCCTATGTCCAAGGATGAGAAGAACTCGTACTTGCCGGTGGACAAATCCAACGAGTTGGCGTTGATGCAGTCGGCGCACTCGTCCGCAACGACCCGGTGGCAGTCTGCATCCAAGTTGAGAATGTGCTTTCAAAGGAAAAAAAAAAAGGAAATGAAGCGGGGGGTGGGACGCACGAGGCCGGTGGAGGTGGAGGTAACTTGGACCGTGCGCCCGCAGTTCACGCCGGTCCCATAGCGCCCGGGAGGGAGGGCCACGATAAAGTCTGAATCCTGGTGCACTTTTCCGCAGGAGCCGGGCAACCCCTGCTGCTCAAAGAAGGTGGCGAAGCCGCCGGTAACTTCCTGGCGCCGACTCTGAGTGGCTACTGCGGCCTGGGCGGCAGGAGCATTGATAACGAGTGCGACGGCGATGAGGATGGAGTGAGCGCGGGAGGAGAACATTGTTATGGAGTGGTGGATGATGGATGGATTGAATGCGCGCGAAGAGTTGTATTTATGGGAATGGGGGGACGGGTGGCCCGTGGAGCGCTCGAGGCATGAGAGTCGGGCCAGGGCCCACGGCGCCGTTTGAAGCATTAGGGACCCAGGTCGGGCCAGGGCACCGCTCGGTGGAAACCCGGGTAATCTCCGGCGCTCCGTGCATGTCCCGTAACTCTATGACGTTTCCGATGTTGCATAAATCAAATCACCGCGCGCGCGAGTTGGACCGTAAACTTTTTTTCCCTCAAAGTTAGAATGCTCTCATATTGCACCAGCAGTTAGTATATGACCTAATTTGAGTCTTCCCACCCAAACTGTGCTTGATCTCTCCAAAATGAAGGTCAAACCGTGAATTGATGTGAACGGTCATCATGATCACATAACCTGCCGAAGGCGGCACCGGCCCGCCGCGGTCATAAGACAAACTGGATGATGGTTTGATTGCCTTTGCGCATCACATACCGTAGGTCGGGCCCGTCGGGGACCGTCGGGCTTCCCGACTAGGACATTCCCAATTGGGAAACACCAATTGCCCTCTACCAGGGAATCAACAATCTGAGCATAAATCTTGACCAAAGTGGTTTTATAAACCCTCTACGATTGCCTCGTGCCCGTCAGTTCCACGATTGAGGTCGTGGAGTACGGTTTTGCAACCTGTTGATGTGGCTTTGCCTGAGATTTAGTGTTGGGAAAGTTCGGTTCGACCTTTCGGTTCGAACTCGAACTGAACCGAACTGAACCCGAAGTTCAGGTTCAGGTTCAGCCAAATGCCCGAACCTGAACCTAAGGTTCGGTTCAGGGTTCGGGCAAGTCACAAGTACCTCTGAACCGAACCGAACCTTGAACCGGCAAGTACGCCTCTCGTCACTCATTTGGCCTCATTTGGGTAATATTTCGCTGATTTTACCTTGCCACAACTCAGTTACACCTGCCTGACACACACTTCAAGCTTGCCAGTGAGGGTGGTGGTGGTTTGAAGAGCAATTTCTAGTTTGATGTTGATGTGATGGTATTCCGGGTGAGCCCAGGGTGCAAAAATAATGTTTGAACACCATTAGGGGGCCCGAAAATTGTGGGGAACACATCTGCATACTCACAGAAGCAATCTAAACTCACACCCAATTGATATCATGGTCAACTTGAGGTCATTTTATGGTGAGAAAAAAAATTTAGTTCAAACGGGTTCGAACCTGAACCGAACCTGAACCGGAGGTTCGGTTCACGGTTCAGCAAATCTCTGAACCTGAACCGAAGTTCAGGTTCAAGGTTCGGGCAAAAGTACCCCAAACCTGAACCGAACCGAACTTTTCCATCACTACTGAGATTCACACGACAAGAGTTTCTGTTTGCGACGCGGTCACCAATTTTCCTTCTCATGACTCATGAGAAGGAAAATTGGGCCCTGTTTTCAATGTGATACCTTCAGCATCCTATGTATCTCATCCGGGCACCCTCATCTGAGTAATGATGGCATTATAACTCTCTCAGAGAGTTACAGTCCCTCATTGAGACCTAACTGTCCTTTGGACCCCACTAAAATCTCAGATCTTAGAACTTATAGTGTTCTCATCTCAAGCTTACAATGTGCCAGCTCTCATCTTGAACTTGTAGTGCTATCATCCCCAACTCACAGTGTGGCTGGGCGGTTCAACGCTGCCGGACTCAACAACTGCTCAACCAAATGTGCGGACCAAGTATTTTCGCACACAACCCCTCAATCGATTGTATACAGAGTCGGTGCAACACACAACCGATGTGTCCCAACTATGCATGTGTACTGTAAGGATCTCGGGCCGCACTCCTACTTTGTATCCACGCAATACTCGACGACCGCGCCGCAAGGCGCTGTAACCAGTTACTGTGGTACAGTGTTTTCTTACAACTTTGAGCTTAAGTTACAGTGCTCGAGGCGATTATGGTGTTTGTTGCCACACGGAATAAGCTTTGAACATTACACGAAAAAATCCTTTGTTTTTTCGGCACTGGTCTCGCCAAGAGACATACAGGAGCCAGCAATCAGCAGTGACGTGGGGGAAAAGGAGCGGTATGGCCCGACGGGAATCCACTTTGCGGTTGAGCACTTCACAATCTCCGGCTGAACGGAACGGGACCCGGTGGTCAACCGCTCCACCGATTGACTGCGCAGGACTGTTATGTGCACACGCAACATACGACCACGCCTGCAAGCCTTGTAGTGTCATCAACATATGTCTCGGGGCGCCTGTGTTCAAGTACCTTCGCACATGAACCAAGTCGAAGCGAGTACTGATGAGCCTTTCAGGTCAACACAATGGTAGTGCGCATCTTTACACACGGTGGATACGACCAAGTCGCATGCCTTGTGTACCGAGGTTATTCGGGTGAACACGCTACAATATATTTCGCATTCACCTCAACGACCGCACTATTGTTTACAAAATCTTTGACCTTGCATACAGGGACATCAACAAGGCTTGCAATAATAAATTCTTTTTGCGTTCAACTCGACTGCAACCGATTGACTGACTGGAATCCCGTGCTGCCCTCTGACTCTGCGGTGCTCTATAGTGTACTGTGCTATAACGTTGGACTGATGTTACAGTGCCGATGTAGGTCTGGCCCTGTTGCCACACGGAATAAGCTTTAAATATTGCCCAAAAAAATCCTACATATCTTTCCAAGTTGGCAGGAGTTCCGTTATAATGGCAACTCACCCACAGCTTATCCGATTGACTTGGATGAACAACCCTATGATTCTATGGCCGAGTATATCTTTATATAGTCAAACTTGTCAACTGATTCGACTTTAAGTGTGAGGGTTGAAGGATATATTTGCCTCGGTGCCTCGGGACGCATGCGTTCAAGTGTTGCCAAGTCGAAGCGAGTACTGAACACGATAGTGGTGACCAAGTATAGCAGCAAGTCAAGTGCCAATAAGCTTTGTACGATAATAGTGTGCATGCATTCAACTCAACGACCGCATTATTGTTTAAAGAATTCTTGGCCTTGCATGCAGGAGCCAGCAACCAGCAGGCACGTCAACAAGCCGTGCAATAATAAAATGTCTTTGCATTCAACTCGACTGCGACCGATTGACTGGCCGGGATCCTGTGCTGCCCTGCGACTCTGCAGTGTACTACAGTCGTGTACTGTCCTATAAGTCTGGACTGAAGTTACAGTGGTGATGTACTACCCTGGCTGCCACACGGAATAAGCTCTAAACATTACGCGAAAAAATCCTTTATTTTTTCGGCACTGGTCTCACCGAGAGACATACAGGAGCCTGCAATCAGCAGTGATGTGGGGGAACAGGACCGGTGTGGCCCCGACAGGAATCCACCTTGAGCTGCAGCATGTCGCAATCTCCGGCAGAACGGTGAAATAGGTGCTCGGGAAACAGACCAGAATGCTAAACTAAATGCTAAAGCTGACAAGCAAGATGCTTCGCTGCTTAAGCCAAATCCGTGGATAAGGCCTCACAACTAACAACTACTAACCAAAACTAACACCAAAACACCCCTTTTAAGGTCTATCGCCGACGAGTAAAGATGCTTGTCCAAGATTACACGAATGTACTTCCAACGACGAGGACCAAGTACCGAGATGGCTTAAGTAGTCTTTTTATGAATTGCGCTGGTTAAGCGTGAAAACACTGTTTGTTCGCCTTGTCAAGTGCAGAACCAATGTCCTGAACGCCTGAGTTGACTTGTAGATATTACAGCTTCTCGGCTTCGATTGCGATTCTCTTCAAGTAACCAGTTCGGGCAAAGACCCACTTTGTGCACAATAAGTCCTGTGTTCTCTCGCTGTTTAACTTTGTCTGGAACCCATTGTATAGTATCACTTTGTCTGGAACCCGTTGTATAGTATCACTTTGTCTGGTAACCACAGTTCCGTAACTCGGTCCATTTGGTTTATGGGTTTCGCAAATCAATACCAGTCAACTTGTTATATTCGAGCTACTCCATGGAGGTAGTCTTAGCGAAACAAGCCCTAGTCTCCCTTGCTGCGCGGGCGCTGGTGGCTGCTGATTCTCTTGGGGGAGATTTCGTGCTGTCCTACTAAACTATGGCTCCCTTATATACATTTCCTACATACTAGTTACATACACGCTATTATCATGCGGCGGTTATTATCCGAGCTTTAGTCGGTCCATTACAGTCATTCTATTCAGTCGGAAAGCTATCCGACTCCTTTGTTGCATTTAAAAGCGGATCAAGGTTTCACTTGGTGCCTAAGTTGATTGATCACTTAGTAAGTCGTTTTCCGCCACCTCTTACTCGAGGTAGCTGTTTATCCCTTAAACAAGGATCCCTTGGTTGAACTCAGCCAATTAATAGCTTTCTGTAGACACCAATATGTTTGTGGTTCTGAACATGTAGTTCACATCATCAATAGTAATCCTGTTTTAGAAGGTATTGATCGGTTCCTTGGCAGTCCAGCAAGTCGGACATCCGGCACAGTGCTTAACCGACATTGAGTTAAGGACCGCAGCAGATCAGGTGATCAGGCACGTCGCGTTAAAGCGAACAAATAAAACACAACATGTCGAGAAATCAGCTTAAGGTAGGTTCCCCTTTAGCCCAATGTTAGACAGAGTGGATATGTACTAATCCCTTGATCAATTAGACCCTGTGGTGGCTTCTGAACCATCATCCAGCTATACCTAAGTCATGCTCGACATCAAACTCCTTAAGCAGTATGTGAATATTCTGCTTAAGCAGGTCATGCATGAACTGTGATTACCACAGTAAGTCTTTTAATTAGCCGTGCAGGATGACACATTAGTCCTTGTGTAGGCTATGGGTGTGAGTTAAATTGATAAAACGACGTGATTTCTGTGTGTTCCAATACATGGCTTATCAACGGAACAGGACCCGGTGGTCCACCGTTCCACCAGTTGACTGTGCACACGCCTGCAGGCCTGTTGTGGTTGTAGGGTCACAAACGTATCGCCTGCATTCAAGTGTTTTCGCATACGGGAGTACGGAGCCAAATCAAAGCGAGTGCCAATAGGCCTTTCGGGTGAACACAATAGTAGTGTGCACGACCAAGTCATGGCCAAGTATTTTCGCATACATTGTGTTGAGTACCCATAAGCTTACTTTTTTTTTTCAGAACCCAGACCTCTGCGTCCACGCGCATGCTCGCCATCGCACATATATGTGGCGGGATTCAGAATCCCGTGGGAACCGGATGTGGCTATGTTATCCGACCATCCGAAATTGTGGCTATGCTTCCCCTCCATAGGATTCTGAGCTCTGAATCCTGGCAATGTCATAAATTTTGTTGTGTATCCGTATCCAGCCAGCTTATTGTGTATCCATATCCAGTACCATGTGTCCAGCTTATTGTGTATCCGTATCCAGTACTATTGGCAACTGGGTACTGGGCCAGTTGGGGTAGTGGGCCACTTGAATCATGCAGGTCGTTATCTTGCGGAACTGCGTGGTTTGGTGTTCGGAGGATGGAGTGTGATGTTTGAGCTTGATGTAGACCAAATTTGGAGGCCGGGTGATGCGCTGATCAGAAGCTGTGCTCCGTTCGTTTCCGATAGATAGGTGGGAAATCATCATTTCTTATCCCCGAGAGGAGGCCGCGTTCTCCCTTCGCACGTGGTTTTTGAGGGCCAGTGCATTCACATGGCAGGACGAGTCCTGACCTTTTTTAGTCTTGTATTGTACTCATTACACTGGGCGCAAAGGCCATGGCCGTGGATTCACAGCATTTGACAGGCATACCGTGCCAAGTTGTAGGGAGGCAACGGTCACGGGTAACGGAAGCCCCGTTGTGTTGCCTATTTTCTGGTCAGTCACGGTAACGGTAGAGTCCGTTGCCTTGAAAAATCGTGACACGGACCGAAAAAGTTCAAAAAATTCTGCTGGTGCTGAAAATGAGGTACATTAGCAAGAGGCCCACCAGGACATCTCCCCTAACACCAGATATGCACACAGGGTCTCTGAATCTCTCTCAATTCATCCCAACCCACCCCAGAAAAAACAGTCTGGTTGCCTCTTTAAGCAACGGTCACGGCTCACAGCTCCGCCGTTGCCTAAAAAATAGGCAATGGCCGTGTCACGGTCCTTGGGCCGTTGCCTCCCTACAACTTGGCACAGTATGATGGACACTTGCCATGGCGTTGGCCAGGCATTGCACATTTTCCAGTTTCCTCTATTGTTTAATTGAAAGCTTCTTTCAACCGTGTGCCGTTTTATCATTGACAGCATGCACATTTTCCAGTTTCCTCTATTGTTTAATTGAAAGCTTCTTTCAACCGCGTGCCGTTCTATCATTGACAGCACAGGCCTCGTGTCGAGACGTCGTCGCATTTACGACAGCACATATTACTTTCCTTCGTCTGTGTAAAGAACGGCGCGACAAGGTATTTCGAGACCACTAAAATTTGAGTGAAACTCCCGTGCCAATTTTGTTTCTGCCCTCCTGCAGAAGTGTGACCAGGGCGTAGGATTTCACAGCCAAAGCCACGACAAATTCTGTTCTAACAGCACATTCCCACCATGCCGCTTCACGGTCCATACCACATATTTACACTTGTTGGTGCTTGGTTGAAAAAATATTTCTTGTTGCTCCCCGTCAAAACTGTGAGGAGCAAGCACTCAACATCCAGTAAATCAGAGAGTGGGCCACCGAGTCGAGTTGCGAGACCGATAAATGTATGTGAATTACACTAGAACAAGGTTCAAACAAGTGATCAATCAATTCTGCACAAAGCCAGAGAGGAACAAAGAGAAAATGTGCAATGCCTGGCCAACGCCATGGCAAGTGTCCATCATATGCCTGTCAAATGCCGTGAATCCACGGTCATGGCCTTTGCGCCCTGTGTCAGGTCCGCAGTATATGAACGACGAGTTTACGGAAGATATACATGTGGTACTGTAAGGGAGGCTTTGTTTGCGAGCGGTACCATCCGAGCAGACCCTCCGCAAGATGGGACTGTAAAGAGGGAGAGGGGGACATGGGCAATGCTCTGGCAGCAATAAATCTTGGGCCGGTGGAGAGAGGGGTAATAGAAGCAGGTTCTACTTCGGTGTAGATAGAAACAGGCATTGTTTTCGGAGAGGATTTTGTCGATGGTGGATGTGAGATTAGTAGGGGGAATGCGGGAACAGGAAGCAAGGGATATACGAGGCAGTGGGGCCGAGTCAGCGCCAAGGCAAAACACGAGTCGGGGCGAGTCACAGTTACAATTATTGAGTCAACCATTTGGTGGACGTGGTCAATAGAGTCAATTAGAATAATCAGGATACGTGGCACAGTATGACGTGGCCTCTTTTTGTTTCATTGCAAGTCAGAAAAATACAAGTATGAGGTACGTGGCAGAACATACATGGCCTGCTCTCGTGAGTCAGAATCCTTAAATTGCGCGATCATGGTTGACTCAGGTGCAGATTGAGAAAACCGGGTAAGAGATTGTCGAAGCAGGAACTAGTCAAGGTTTCCATGTTGAGGATGAAGAAGAGGGGTGTTGCCGCAATTGAAGGAAACCACGCCGTGGTCGGACCCAGGAATAGGGGTTTCATCAATCAGCAAATAAACAACGACAACTTCCAAAAACCGACCACTGAATTCTGTTGACTTTTGGCGGTAAACGGGAGCACAAGAACGATTACCTAACAGGATAGTTAGGACTCGTAACATTCCTCAGCCAATTCTCGGCCGATTCACAAGGTTGAGGGCTTATTTTGTTGCCTCGACCCCGGGGAATACTATAGTGTTTCGACCAAGTGTTCACATCACAGGTCACGGAGGTTTGTGAATTGAACACTTTTGTACATTGTAACACATCACAGGTCTCAAAATTGTTGGATTCGGGCGAAATTGATGCCATCAATTGAATTTTTCGCGGCCCGAATTACCATTTAAGGCAAATTCCCACGCTGTGAACACCTGGTTTTCTAAACACTTGAGGTCACGCGTCACAACCTGTGAACAGTTGGTCGAAACACTACAGTATCCTCAACGCGGATTGGATACTGCAACAACTCCAGATTCTCTGTTGTTTCCCTCAAGACTGGCAACATCTTTGTGTGGATGGCGCAAGATAAACCACTACATGGCGACCCACCTGACTGTGGCGTGAGGTTAAGATTCGGTAAGTGTAATTGAGACATGCTCCCTAACGACTTACCCCCTCCATTCCGCCTTCAACCCTTCAGCTTCGCGTTCAACGTGCGTCATTTCATCAAAGCAGCCAATTTCGGTGCCGGAACCAAATGGATTTTGTTCGGAGGGTTACTGCCTTGGAGTGACCATCCAATGTACCTAGGTATGTTCTATTGCTTCTTATTTATCCGTCCAGCGCTTAATTTTGCCCAATGTTAGTCTCTCTGCTTTGTAGCGCGCACGATTTTACCGATACCCCAATTTCCGCCATCCCCCCTTGGCGGAAGTGCCGGTAATTATAACCCTTGTACACCTTTAATTTAGTATTTAAGTGTAGAGAATCAAGCATTCGAATCGCCTGAATGATTTTGAGTGCTCTGGGGTGCACAATACTAGTCTTAACAACTGATTTGGGCGGGTGGTCACTACCCCGTTTATTGCCATTTTGGGGTACCGTCCAAAATAAATTCGCTGACGGCTCAAAACACAACCGAAAAATCCCCCAAAATATCTCAATTGACTCTTAGTATGTTAGTCCTTACCCAAGGGTCGGAATATTGGTACATTGAGCACTGTGTCAACTGGCCAGAGAGCAAAAGTACTAAGGTGGCCCAGTACTGGGTGACATATAGTACCATGTGTTCAGCTTGTGTATCCAGATATTTCGTATCTGTATCCGATTTCTTTGTATCTGTGTCTGGCCGTGTCCAGTACATACTCGACTTTCAAGAGAATTGAGCCACCAACGTTCAGAACATCGGTTAATACGAAGGCATAAAATTCATTATCCTAGTCATCATTATAACCCTCGCCGGAATCGAACCGGCATATTCCGCGTGAATCTTTTGCTACACCCTCACACGGCGGACAAGGGCTTGTCCTTTTCGATTTTGGCGCTGGATGTCCTTTGACACGGCTTTACCGTGTCCTTTTCTTAACTCCGGCCGCTTTGGCCTTTCGGGGTTTTCCGCGGCCACGCTGCAACCACGTGTTCTCGGGGATTTCCGGTAGAAAATGATCTAAATAATGATTTGCAGCTCTTCGTCAAGTCGATTCCCTTCAACTCGCCACAGACCGAGAAAGTTTGAGGGAAGAGCCTCGATGTGAAATGAGAGTCGGAATGACGGTGGCGGTCAGGCGAGGGATTTAATCAATAGATGAAATCGGAACGGAACCAAATGAGACCGGAGGGAAGTTGGAGGCGTGAATTATCGTTGGAAGTAGTGTACGTTGATCGCTCGAGGCGGTGTGGAGAAGGGGCTGGAGTCCGAAATTGGGAGTTCGGCAGATAGATCTGTATACTCTCGAGTCCGACTGGGATTTGGGGACGACGCAGAGCAGGCCAAGATTTGAAACAATTTGAAGCTACGATTTGTGACAGTTTCATCGAAATTCTCCGCCGCGCAAAGGCCAGGCCGGTGAGCGCAACGAGGTTCTGGGGTCTGAACACTGCCAAAGATTGGTCCGACAGAGAGATTGCTGTCTCCGCGTTTGTCTTGCAAATTAACAGATACAGTGGCCGCCGCCGAATTTCATGAAGACTCGAGCTCCTAGTGATGTCGCGGGCCCGGCTCGGCCTGGATGCCCGGGCTCGGGCTCGGCTTGGGCGGGCTCGGGCTTCAAATTCTCCAGGCCCGAGCCCGAGCCCTGGGTGCGGGGCCTGAAGCCCTGAGCCCGGGCTTGGGCCCAGGCTTTCTCGTAGCCAAAGTAAAAAAATAGTATGCTAGGGTACATGTATATTATATAGGAGTAGAAGGTGCCAAATGTCCCCGCCACTAAGTTGGGGGTTTTTTCGGCTGTTCTGAAGATTGAACGCCGCTGCAATTCGGTCGGTCAACATTGCCGGCATTGATTTGTACCATTCGCCAGTTTAGAGCAGTGGCGACAAGCCGAACGACAGGTTCGCGTTATAAAGTTCGGCATATGACGGCACCGAAGCCGCCGAAGCCAAAGTGCCGTGAGCGCTGCGCGCCATCGGCACACTCTTGGCCATATATATCCAGGCCCGGGCTTGCGAGGCCTGGCGGGCCTGGCATTTCTCAAGCCCGAGCCCTGAGCCCGCCCAAGCCTTGTGTCGGGCTCGGCTCGGCTTGACCAAGCCCGGGCCCGGCCCGGCTCGGCCTGAGGGCCTGGGCCGGGCCCGCGACATCACTACGAGCTCCAGAGGAAACCGTACGCTCGTAGAACTGGAGGCCTTCAAAATCGATGGATACAGTAGACCACGAGACCCAGATACCCAGCGAGCGGTTGCAGAGATAATCGTCAGGAGGCGGCAAGGAATTAGTCTAGTGTTTACCGCGGGGGTCCGATCGCAGTGCTCCGTTATTACGTAATTGCGGAGTTTAAATTGACACGTGCCACGGCGCGCTTCTTTTCTCTAGCGCCGACGACGCGTTTCCTCTTCATCCCTCACTCAGATATTGCTCTGCGCGGCCTCATGTATACTTGCTCAATACCATGTACCCTAGCCAACCGAAGAAAAGCCCGGGCCCGAGCTCAGAGTCAGTGGCTCACCAGCTCAAGCCCACACCCTACTGCACCTCACAAGCCCCAGCGGACGCTTCTCTATTGACTCTATTCTTCGGCCTTCCTGTCCCTCCTGCACTCCGAGAAGCACTGGAGAAACACACTGCACGCTGCCATGTAGAAATTTGGCCTCAACACTAGCTATGATATAATTCCAAAATCAGCCCTTAGGACACCCCGAAATGACTAGGGAAAGAGTACGCGCGGAAACAAGGTGCGTGTACCGCACAGCCCCATTTCCATAACTCACTTACGCACCCGTACACCCCGACCTCGCGATGCGGCGCACTGGGCGCGGGGAACGTGGTTTGAGGGAAGGAAACGGTGCGCTTTTGAGTCTTTTATATTCCCTTCTGCTCTATTCCCGCCCTCATCGTCTCCCTCATCGTCTTGTTCCTCGTCTCCGCTCTCGCACAAGGAGCCGTCTGTGCGGAATCGACCACGGAGATGGTGTTGCTGTCGCCTTCTACGCGCCGTTCACACCGGCGCACACCGCTGTCGTGGGTGCCACCTCGGCTTCGGGCGAACTCGGTGCTGCCGTTCATTCCGGAAGCGCACGCTATCTCTCCCCTCCCTTTTTCGCACCTCGTTTGCCTTTTCATCGGAGCACTCGTCATCTCATGCCCACGCCCATCACCGTTCGCCTTCGCTGTCAATTCCGGGGCGGCGTATGCCATTGTCACACATGCACAAGTGCGCTGTGCCAATAACTCGGACTCCGTGTGCGCAGCCGTCGGGATGTGCGCGCTCAGTGGTTCATCGGTACCAGTGTATGTGCATGCAGATGCAGCCATCCGCACTGCGTGGAATCAATACGGTTGCTGTACCTCCATATCAGAGAATATATTTGGTCCCAAAGGCCACGACGCAGTCTGAGCTTCACGGCAGTCCCAAGTCTTCGTTGCGCGAAGTACTAGATACCACCGAAAATGCTTGAAGAATGTAGCAGTCTTTTAACAAACGTCAGGGACTCGCGGGTTCAAGAAGATACTAGACTTTGAGGTGATTTATTATATTTATTGGGCCGAGCATTTTGGTATCCCGATTGCTTCGCAGCAAAGAGCGTTGACGAGAGCACAAACCGAACCTCAGCGCAACTTGAAATGGCAGGAGACGCCTTCTTTGGCCAGTTATAGTGAACTCAACTTAAACTCGACGCTGTCCAATCATCCAAACCATTTCCTTGAGGATTTTATTAAAGGTAATACATGTAGCGTGGTCATGGTAACGTAGTTCGCGTGTTCTGGTGCTCAACGGGCATGGAGAACGCGTCGAAGAGGCAATTTAGCGCGGAGTGATGGGGCACGTGAGAATTCAAAGTCCGCAATTACATAATAAGGGAGCACTGCGATCGGACCCCCGCGGTAACTAACAGACTTCAACAAGCGAGTTCCGAGCGTCAACGGTTGAAGCGTCTGTCTTTGAGAGACTAGCAAGGAATGCCGAGGTGCGTTTGAAATACGTCGCAATTTTGAAAGCCAGTAATATAATTCGCAGTTTGTGGATCAATTGAACCTGAATTTTGCGAAGCCCCCATACAAGCAGTAGTTGACAGCTATTTCGGATTCTGTTCGAGGGGGAAGAGGCTCTGGCGGCGGCAAATATTAATGCGAAAGAAATGGTCGGTGAGGCAACGAGACTCGGTAGTAGTCGGCGTTGAGTGAATAGTGTGGATCCCCGACAAAGTAATTGTCGGAGACGAGCTGAAAGTTCGCAAGATCGAGGTCGTAAACGAAGAGCAGAAGACGGTTGATGGCCGAGGACTCGGCTGTATTCCGATTGGCTTTCGCGTGCGCAAACAAGTACAAAATTCAAAGCGACTTTTCCTCTGTTGATCAAAACGACCATCATCACCAGTTTGAATCTCGACGCGATGCTTGAGTGAGTGTTCTGTGGAATATATACTGACTTTATTAGTTATAACGTCATCCACTAAGCCGCAAAGAGGGAGACGCGTCTGAAGACGCAAATGTCGACCCCGCTGCATACAGGAACCTTTGAGGAGGAGACGCCGCAGCCTACACCATGCGACCACTCGGCCCGCGCATCCACGCCACCACCCATTGCCACCCTCCCCCACGCTGCCTCCCCGTCGCCGCCAAGTAACGGTTCTGCCGTCGGCCGTAGTTCCGTTTCCACCACACCCGTGGTCAACCCCGCACGTCGTTCGCCACCTCAGTCCCAGCAACAGCAGCATCACCACGCCGCGCCCCCGCCGCCGGCCCGCTACGCGTACGATATGCAGCACTTTCCGCCCGGCAACTACGTATACGGCCCGCCGCAGCCCCAACCGCCCCAATACACCAGGCGCCCGCACAGAGCCCGCATGACGACCACCATCGGTCTGATGCCCATGCGCACCAGCACCACCAGCCGCAAAACGGGCAACCGCAATACGCGCCGCCGCACGGCGCTTACGCACTCTACGCTCCTCCCGGAGCCGCGCCCTCCGTTCCCGCTGGTCAGAGAACGGCGCAGGGAGGTACTGGCGCGAGGATCGACATTCAGGTTACGGACGACGCCGGCACGAAACTGAGCGACCGCGTATGGAGGCGCTGCTTTAATTGCTGCACGATGGATACGGCTACGTGGAGGCGGAGCAATTTGAATCCCGGGAAGATCGTGCGTCCTACTTGTTTCCTTTCTTTGCTCCACCACCACTTCCTTGCCATCATGCGTTTATTTGGTTGGATGCATAAACTGAAGCGCGTTTATAGTTATGCAACAAATGCGGCCTGTTCGAGCGCACACACTCCCGCTCGCGCCCTCAGAACCCCGTACTTCAGCGTGCCAACTCCCGGCCCGCGGTATGTTGTCTTTCTCTTCCATTCTGCAGTCCGACCCGCCCCTCGTGCGCCATTTCGATGCATTCTTTCGAGCACTTACCTTTCGGGGACCTCGCTTGCATAAACCATAGGACGAGAACATGGGGCCCATGTCGCTACAATCGCGTCGAGCCGCGTGAGAGAGTTCGGCCTTCCTTGCCGCGCACATTCCACTGCACTGGCGAGTTTCGTGTATCCGTCCCTGCGTTCTCGCAGATATACCCGTGCACGTTGTTCTGTGTTCACGCGCGAACGGTTCCTCGGTACTTTCTCATGTTCTTCTATATCCCCTCGTGTGCGCGCGGCGTAACACTCGGGGAAATTCCGTCCTCTGTCCCTTCTAATTCAATTACTTTCCATTTCTCCTCGTCGTCGCTCTATCATGCTTTACTAACGCCTTTCGCAGAAACAACAACATCAACAGTCGCACCAGCCTTACCCGCCTCCCACCGCGTCCATCCAGCAGCAGCAACCGCAACCGCACCCCGCCCCATATCGCATGCCGATCCCTGCCCTGGCGGGTACTGGCCTTTCTGCTTCCACTTCCACTACCACTTCGAGTTCGCAAAATAATCAGAATAACGCGATTACCTCTAACGGCGGGCCGATGCACAACGGACAGCAAAATGGGACGCCGAGCTCTTCGCACCAAAACGGCGCCTCGCATCTCGCTCCCCACCCTGATGCCGTGCATGGGCATGACACTTCGAATGCGAATGCGAATGCGAATGCGAATGCGACCAGCGGGTCCGGATCTCCTGGGTCGCCCGATGTCGATTTCCTGCGCGTAGAGGGTGACTCTCTGAAAATCTTGAACGTTCGTGTATACTCATCCCAAGCCTCCGTCCACTCGACTTCATCACGCGTCGAAACTCATTGTAGCTATCCCATTCTTCTTGGTCCGTATTCCTCTCTGTACCCAATCTTACCGCACACTGTAGCCCTCGAGCCCTCCTCCGCATTCTTGTTTGTGTATTTTTTTTTGCAATTGTACTCCTCCCGTCGATACGTCGCTTTGATACGAACCCGCACTGGTATTCACTACGCATACTCCGCATAGATGCCCCTTGATCCAATTTCCCAATCACCCCGATAGAATACTTGCATGACGATACCGTATACTTCTTGACCCACTTGCCCGGCAATAAACTGTATACTCTTGGGTTGTGTTTGCGGAGTCGTTCGTCTGGAGTGCTAAGCCTCGAGTTATTTGGGGCGGTTCTGGCCGGGAGATTTACTGGACGGAATTCGGCGGGTAAAAACTGCTCCAAACAGTGGATTGCAATAATGGAAGTGAGAGCGGGACAGTACGAGGTGCGTAGTGATTTGAAGTATGTCGGAATTCACACTGAATTTCAAGTCCTTTTTCGTAACCGCTAGTCCGACGTCGACGGGTCGAGTTAGCGTAAACAGAACTCAGTCACTCAGCGTCGTGGGCCGCACTGTGGAATTTTACGGTGAAGTCTAGGTGAATTGACTCCGTAACCCTATGCAAAGCCAGCGGTCCAAAGGAAAAAAGGTGTCGTCAGAGTAGGATGTTCACAGAGTTCAAAGGAATATCCTGCCGTGTTGGTGTCTTGCGGATCCAGCAGAGTCGAATACAGAGTCACCAGCGGACGTGCGGATGGTAGCACCGAGATGGCAAGATAGGCATGAGTCCTCGCGTCCCGTTGCGCCAGTCAGGGTCAATACTCCTTAGCCAGGAGTGTCGCGGATGCATTGTCGTACCGCCCATCTGCTGCATAAAACTCGCAGTGGCCGTCGTCCGCACTGCGGTGACGCGATACCAATTTGAAGCGCAGTCGGCGCGGCGATGACATCGAGAGGAGAAATGAATGAGCGTGCACTGCTGCAAGGCAAAAAAACCAGGTCTTCGGCAGAAGAAGTGGCAAATGCATTGGCGCGCAAAGATAAGTGTAGAGAAACTCCAGGGTCGAATTCGAATACGGAATAAAGGGCGTAGGATTAAAAATCCGCAACGCAGCGAATCGTGAATCCAGCGCGCCATATGCTGGAGATAGGCTCATGGCTCGTCACTGGCGTTGGTGTGATCTGAGCTGGAGGGTTTCCTCGAGGAAAACACACGGTCGCGTGCATTACATGTAGCTCGGTAGCACTGAGCGCAAGGTATTGACATGAGTTAGAGTTGAATGGGTGTTAAAGGGAATAGGAATGCCGTGGATGGGGCGGTATCTGAGGGAGTCGAGGTAGCTTCAAAACACGAGCGGATAGGATTGAGGGGTTTGGAGAGATTTAAAGTTCGGGCCACGCGAGACGCCGCCGTGACAGTACGAGATAAATGTAGCGTGGAAGACCAGAAGTAGTGTCTATGAGAAGCAGAGGCAGCCCAAGGGAAAATAATTGAGGCATTGAGACATAAAAGAGCGGCGTCGCCAGTTGGAACAGCGAGATAACGATGTCGAAAATTGCCTCAAGATTTTAACCAAACGATTGTCGATTTCCGAGAACAAACGTGAATAGGAAAGTGTACAGAAGTATACGGTATATATTGTATATTCTGGTACACCGGATATACTTTCGTACACTTTCGTATACCACCGGGAATTAATGAGACATCGTACACCCTGTATACCCACGTACACATCGTATACTCTCATATATCTCGGCCAATTTCGGCTGATTTCGGCAGAGACTCACCGTGCGTCACGCGTTTGTGACGGCTCGGTCTCTTCTGCTTACCACCACCACGCTGCCTCGTATACACGTTGTCCGCTCCCCGCCCAGCGTGAAAGTTGCTCCCTGCTATGGCTTATGTCCTCCGTTCCAAGTGCCAGCATCAAATTCCCACCGCCCTGCGCTGTCGTGGCTCTGTCGTCCGAGACCACGAACACCTGATCTATTGCGCTGCCGAGAAACGTTCGAATACCCCTGGAAGCTGCTCGGAGGCATCTGCGGCATCGTGAGTCTAAGTGGGTGGTTGAGCAATGGTACTCGCGTTTTTCAGTCGGCCGGCCGGCGGCGAGTCGAACGAAGATCATTCCTTTTTCCATCCCAATAGAGTCACAGAGCCCGGGAACAGCCCTAAGAGTGGCATATATCTCGTTGAAGTTGTCCATGGTGGCGCTCAAAGACGTGTCAGGATGGAGAATAGTACGATAATTGACGCGTCGCGGACTTTGAATTCTGACAGCCACAGCCACTTGATGGTGATACGGCACAGCGTGTGCCGGCCGGTTTTATTTAACAGTTTGCAACCTTGCAAGTATACGGAGTATACAGAGTGTACAGAATGTAGTGTTCAGGTAAGCAGACTGAATATGTACCCGGTGTATGCCGAAAGTAGCCGATTTCATTTCTATTCCATTAAAGTGTAGGCGGGCCCCTTGGGGCCCATGTAACACTATACATGAGGCGTGGAAGTAACTAGCGTACGTAGAGGGCTTAAAGGAAGGTAGCGGAGGTGAGGGAGAGGAGGGAATTGTGCTGCGAGGGTGGGAGGGTTTATGTTCGTAGCGGTAAAGTCGTATCAAGCAGTAGGTAAAAAAGAAGAAGCAGGAGGAAAACTTTGGCTGTATGTTACAGCGTGTATCTAGGGAATCGACCCGTGTCGCGTGCGAAGGCGAGGACCGCCTTGTGCTCAGATTTTGTCGCCAGAAGGCGTCTGAGGGAGAGGCGGGCGGTGCCTAAGCGCAGGATGAGGTCGAGACGTTGCCTCTGAAAGGCGGGGCATTGGAGGAGGTAGTGGGAGACGGATTCGGGGGCGGTGCAGTGGGGGCAGTTGGGGGAAGGGGTGATCTGCATGCGGTGGAGATGCTCGTTTAGGCCGATGTGCCCGGTGCGGAGTTGGGTAAGGATGCTGCATTGGGGGCGGGAGAGTTCGTCGTACATGCGCGCCACTGCGTTGGACGGGGCGGTGGAGTCGAACTGGGCAAGGCGGCGGCAGCGGGGGGAGGAGGCCCATTCGCGCGCCCAGCTGGCGGCGAACATCTTCGCTCCCGACGCGATTGCGGCGGCCTTGCTCACGGGGAGGTCCGATTCGAACACCTTGATCTTCGTCCGCAGCTCCGTCGACGTCCCTTGCGCGGCTTCCTTCGCTCGGGCATCAACGGCTTCGTTCCCCGCTATCCCTACGTGCGCCGGGACCCAGTGGAAGTGAATTTTGAGTGTCCGACGTTTGGAGAGGAGGCGACGGTGGGCGGCGTGGAAGGCGGCAATAAGGTACTGCCCGGGTTGAGGTTTTGGCGCGGTGAGGGCGATTATCGCCGGCTGACAGTCCGTGAAGATGTCGACCTCGCGTACGCGCGCTGAGCTTGCGACAATGTCGAGCGCGAGGATGGCGCCGGCGGCTTCGGACTCGAAGACCGTGTGCTCGTCCTCGCTCCCCAGGTGCTTCAGTCGCACGATCCCGATCTCTCCCCCTTTGACCGCTACCGCTGCCGCCCACGCCTCCCTCGAAGCCCGACCCGTCCGTGAAGACGCACAGCCCGCCCTTCCTCACCACCTGTTCTTGTTCCTCCGTTGCAATGTCCTTCGACGGGGCAATGCGTCTGGTCAGCGCCTCAGGCAGCGCGCGATCGAAGGTGGCGAGGGGGTCGATGGTCTCGAAGGGGCACCAGAGGATCGGGAAGACGGAGAAGAGGTGGTGGAGCGAGGAGCGGTGGTAGCGGGGGATACGGCGGCATCGGCGGCCGACGTGGTGGACAGGGTGGGAGGGGGGAAGTGTGACGAGTCGGGCGCCGGCGTTGAACGCCGAGCGATTGAGGCGAATGTGGGCGGGGAGGAGGTTAGCATGGAAGTTGAGGGCGTCTGTGGCCGTGGTCTTCATGGCGCCCGTGATGAGTCGCGTCGCCTGGCGTTGTACTTTGCCGATTGTGTTTGCTACCCAGACTGTGCCAACCCTCCTCGTCTCCCCCGCGGAGACCGCCTTGTACCAAACTGGCAGCGCGTATTCCATCCTCGGGACGACAACCGTCAGAAATAGTTGACGCACGTACGAGTGTGGGAGCCCGAAAGTCGGGGACGAAATGCACGAGAGGGCGAGGGTGGCTTTGGTGCCTCGCTTCTGTGCAAGTTCGGCGTGGTGGCGGAAGGAGAGTTTGTTGTCGAGGAAGACACCGAGGAGTTTGACGGATTCGGAGGGCTGGATGGTGATGTTGCCGATGACGAGGGGGACGGGGCGATAGTGGTCGCGTTGGCGGCGGGCAGGGACAAAGTGGATGAGCTGGAATTTGGGGAGGTCGAAGGCGAGACCGAGGCGCTTGGAGCGGGGGAGGGCCTCGTCCTCCATGTGCTGGCAGAGTTGCTCGGTGGTGTCTTCGACGGAGAGTCCTATTTCCATGCGCGTGTTGTCGTCTATGTAGCCGACGGTGCGGTCGCCCAGGAGTTTGTCGGCAAAGATGAGGTAGAGGAGCGCGCTGAGCGGAGACCCTTGGGGGAGACCATCGGGGACGGCGCAGGCAGGGGAAACGTGGTCGGCGAAGGTGAGTGTGGTGCTGCGGTCACTCAAGAAAGAGCGGACGATTCCCACGATCTGGTCGGGTACAGATTTCTCCTGGAGTCGGCGGACGAGCAGGTCATGGCGGACGGAGGGGAAGGCCTGGGAAATGTCCATCAGCAGGGCGCTGAGGACCTTACCCACCCGCCATGCGTCTTTCACTCTTTGCGTCAATAAGAGGAGCGCATCGACGGTGCTACGGCCCGGTCGCCCGCCGAATTGATTGGCGGACAATAGGCCGTGTTTCTCCGCAAACTTTGACAGCCACTCGGTCAGCACCGATTCGACAACCTTCCCCAGTCCTTCCTCCTCCGCGATGGGGCGGTACGCTCCTGGGACCGAATAGTCACTCTTGCCCGGTTTGCGCAGCGTTACGGTGATGAAGATACGCCACGAGGCGGGAAAGTAGCCGAGTTGAAGGCCAGCCTGAAGGATGGCGAGCAGGGCGGGGGCGACAACTACACGGGCGGAGGAGATGGCGACGTTGGGGATGCCGCTCGGGCCGGGTGCTTTCCAAGGTGAGATCTTCGCGATTGCTCGCAGGATATCGTCAATGCAGAAAGTTGGGTCAGGGTGTGCGGCGGGGAGAGGGGCAGAGGAGGGGGGTGGAGCAGCTGGTCTCGGGGGGAAGAATTTCTGGTGGAGGACTTGGGCCTTCAACGCGGGGGAGGTGGCGACTGAGCCGTCGGGGGCGGTTAGGTCCGGGATGCGGGACGACGAGGGGTTGGCCGTTGGGTCCTGCATCGCGTATTTCGCCGCCTGCCAGATGTTCCCCCACGGGAGGTCTGAGATGTACTGTCTCCAGTGGGCGCGTTTGTCTTGGCGGAATGCGCTGTGATACTCATTCTTCGCGCAGCGCATCCTGTCCCAGCTCGCGTTGCCGCGGTCGTCCTTCACAAGCGCGTTGTGAGCGCGGTTGTACACCTTGCGGAGGGCGGAGAGGCCTTTATTCCACCATCGGCGGGCGTACGGGGAAGGGCGAGAGAGGGGGACGTGGGCTTGGATGACCTGGACAAGGGCGTTGGTGAGTGAGTTTGCGTAGGCGTCGACTTCGGCGGGGGTGGAGAGTGGGAGCGGGGGGAGGGGATGCGCAGCCAGGTGCGTTGATAGGAGGGCAGGGAATTCCTTCCAGTCGGCGTCGCGGAAGTTGCGTTTGAGGGGGATTTCGCGGTGGTTGACGGCGATGTCAAACCTGGCGACGATGGCGGCGTGGTCGGAGCCGTGCCCTGGAATTGCATGGCACTTCACGAGGCAGTCTGCGAGGCCGCTCGAGGCGAAGACCAGGTCGAGCGTGGACCAGGTCTGGTGGGGTGCGGAGAAGAATGTGGGGGTGCCGGCCTTGACCAGTTGGCGGAGGTCAAAGACGGACATCATGTCGATGAGCTCCGACGCGTCGCTGCGGTTGGTGCGGTCGGGGTGGTTGGGGCCGGTCCAGATGACATGGTGCTTGTTTGGGTCGCCAAAGACTGCGAAGGAGTGGTTCGGGGGAAGGGGGAAGAGGGTAGCGAGAAAGGATTTGAGTTTAATGATTGGGACGTCGTCGGATTCGGGGGGTCTGTACAGGCTGAATAAATGTATCGTATTCGTAGCTAAGGTAATCGTAACGGACGTTATATATGAGGATTTTATTTTGTTCTGATTATATGAGGAGGAAGGAATGGTTTTGTTTATATAAAGTAACGTATCAGGGGAGTCGACGCGAATGGTGGGGAGAAGACGGGTCCAATGGGGAGAGGAGAGGGAAGGGAATTTATTCACGTCAGGCGGCGGTTCTTGGATGCATAAGGCATCGTAATCTACAGGATTGGTCGTATTTAATAGTGAGGAAAGGACGTTATAAGATTTCTTGCAGTTGAGGGAAAGTACTCTAAATTCATTGATTGTATATGTATGCGGTGGGTTATTCATTGGGAAGGAGGCGGGGGTGGGGGAGGTGGAGGAGGGGCATGGGATGGAGGGGCAAGGAAGAAGGTGGTGTCGGCGTCGTGGCGGTGGGAGGGGTCGTATGGGTCGAAGTCGCCAAAGAAGATGCGCCCACGAAGGCGTTGGTGCTGGAGCTCTTGTTCCTTAGCGCGAACGGGGCAATCTTTGCTGAAGGAGGTGTGCCTCCCTTTGCAGGCTGCGCATCGGGGAGAGAAGTGGGTGCAGCGTTTACGGTCTGCGCACTGCGCCTTCTCCGAGGAGCAGGGGCAGTTGACGGTGCGGTGAGGGAGGCCGCAACGCGCGCAGGTGGGGGATTTCTCCCGGCACTGGTGCTGCGTGTGCCCGTAGCCTTGGCAGTTGTAACACTACGTCGGCTGTTCTTCGTACCGATGTGATTGGCAGATCGTCGATTCCACCGCGAGGCCTTGGCTGATGCTGAGGTTGGCGGACAGGGGGTTGGAGAATGTGACGAGGAGGGAGGAAGCAAGTTTCTTTGGGTCGCGTAGAGCTTTCGCGTTAAGCCAACGGATCTCCGAGATGTCGGACGGGGAAGAGATGGCGGAGCGGTTGTGTTCGTGGAGCTCGTGAGCAGCGTTAGGGGACGACGGGTTGAAGCTACGCGGGACGCTGTTGACCACGAGTTGGCACTGCGGCACTACGAGTTCGCACCCTTTGCCGAGGCTGGGGACCCACTGAGCGGCGGCTTGCTTGAGCGTGGTGGCGGACCTTTCACAGTCGGCAGCTACAAGCAGGCGGCCGCGGGGGAGTGCCTTGACTCCTTTGAGTTTGGTTCCGGCCAGCTGTTCGTTGCCCGCGGCCAAAAGCGCCTCCTCCACCCGAGCCTTGACTTCGGGGACGGGAAGGTCAAGGAGGGTGCACTCCTTTCCGAGCGAGACGACGAACTCGTTCGGTCTGGGTGCGGGAGGCCCTTTGGGCGGGGTGAGGATCGGCGGGGGAGCGACAGGGGTGGAGGAGGCAGCAGAAGCGTAGGAGGGAGTGGCGGGCGATTTCGCAGCAGTGGAGACAATTTCCGCGACTAAGTCGGCTTTAAACGTTGCCAGGGTAGAGGCGAGGTAGTCGTTTGTGTCGAACATGGTGTCAAGAAGGTCGAGGGACGCGAACATTTTGGCATATGCGTCGACGGTGGGGTTCTTCTTGTTTGCGCGAGCGGTAGCCAGGATTGCACGGATCGACGCGACGGTGGCGCGCGGGCCGCTGATAGTGGCAGAAGGGAGGTCGGTGAAGGCGCTGGTAGACGGGGAAGGAGTGGAAGTGGGGGAGGAGGTGGATGAGGACGCGACTGGGCTGCCTGGCGGCTGCGACATCCTTCCCGACGAGTTCTTGTCCATGCTGGCTGGTTCAAAGCGCGTGGGGGGGGAGGGGCCTCCCCCGGGCGGGTTTGAGTGGGTTTGAGAGCCTCAAGGGGTCGGGGTGGGCGCTGACGAGCGCGCGTTGGCGGCGGGGTGCGTGGGAATATTACGGCAGGTGGTGGTCGAATTCCCGAAAGTAGCCGAAAGTATACCAAACCTCTCAAATATCTCGAAGTATATGGCTCTTGGTATACTTCCCGGCTCACGTTCTTTCTGCGATTTCCTCTTGAATATTTGAGGCTACAAATGGCGCACCCTTGACCGCAATTTGGCGACCTTGGGGGCTCGAAGGGTTAATAAACCTACGTCCACTGAGCGGCACCTGCCGCAAGCCGCGACATCTACTTAATTCAGGGCGATCGCGGTCAGGAATGCACGGAGAGCGGGCGATTTTAAGAGGTGTAGTGGTGTGGAGTCGACGCTGCCGGTGATGCCTGAAAGGGCTTCTCAGTTACGGTTTGAGTGCGGCAAGGGTGTAATCTACATCGTCACAAGGGCCTGCAGAAGGGGTCAAACAGATGTAGATATTAATTCATTCGTACGCACCTTGTACTTCAAGCCAATCCCACATGTTTTTGAGGAGTTACTGTCCTCCGGAAGGAATACAACCGAGCGCAAGCGTAATGGAAGAGAAGCCCGCGTTGCCGAGGAAGAAACCAAGAATTCAGCCTTTAGGGCCGGGTGCAGTTCATTTTCGCGCAGATAGAGCCAAAACAGAAGTTAGATCGCTTCCAAGGGTACCAGAAAGGATTTGTTTAGGTGGGGAGAGGTCCTAAGCTTCGAAAATCCACAAGGAAGCGCAAGCCACAGAACGACGTGGACGCTGGAGGCAAGTGACGGAAGTCCGGGCCGCAGATGATGGGATCAAATCCGGGCTTGCTCTTGACCTTCATGCAGCATTTCCGCTGCATGAACGCTAGCCTCCTTTGACGCCAGTTTTCTTGGCCTCCATTTTCTGTTCTTTTAATTCAGGATACTTCCTTCCCCTGTGCGGTGCTCCGTGCCACGTGGGAACAGATCTGGACCGTCGTCGCGAATGTTCCCCTCCGCCTTGGTCCTCGTCGACAGTCACCTTCTTTCGCTTCGGAGCTACTCTCAGGAGATGCGGGAAACCCTCAATCCTCAAGTCTGCGGGGAATCGATGACAAATTGTGACCTTTCGAAATTTGTCCCTCGTCTTGCTGGGTGCTCTCGCTGTATTTGCTCCTCGGATGGTCGACAAACCCGAATTACGGGAGGGCGAAAGCTCCCGATGGCAGCTCTTTTATTCAAATACCGGCCGCGGGCCCCCATGGTGGAACCTTTGGCGCCAAAATGCAAGACAGTAATTCAAGAAACGCCAACAGTGTTTACTCCACAACTTCGTATCGCAAAGTCAAGTCTCGGGAACCAATGGCGCACACTCCGTCTTCCTTGGCTCATTCATTACCATTTTTGCCACTCAACCGGAGAATACCCTCCAACTCACGCCCAAAACGAACGACGGACCAGAAATGACACTTGGCGCAAGGCTTCAAGCGCTTGATCACGGAGTCGAAGACGATTATTACATGTACTTGGCTGAGGGGCCCGAAGGCCATTGACACGTTGTTTGTGACTCAGAAGCAGAAGCAGTGTGACTCTTGCTTCCCTCGCTTTCCAATTGCCACCACGATACTATGCACATTCATCCGGCTCTTCAACTCAAGAAGCTTTCCAAGGACGTCCGGGTGGGTGGAAGTTTCGCTCCATCTGGAGAGCTTACAAACTGCGCTTCCGTACTCAGCAACTTGCAGTCGCCGCAGCCGGGGGTGACCAGGCAGCGTTCCGAATGCTGCGCGACCTTGGCAACCCTCTGTGTCTTCCCGGAGGCCCGATCAAGTTTCTGCCGATATACTACACAGGACTTTCTGGGGACACAATCCCGCGATTGCTGGGGCAGTTGCAGTCCAACTCGGGCGAGGACCAAACCTTAGATTTCAAGACGGCCATCCGATACCTTTTATTCTGCATGGACGGTATCCACGCCGTATTCAACGTGCGCGAATCGTATCCAGAGGCAGCGTCGACGGATCTATGGGCTGCCGTGTGGCCTTGCATTCACTTTCTGGACACCTATCGGGACATCTTCACAACGATTGGCGCCATGTCCGATCTGCCCAAAATCTACCGCGTTTTCCTCTCCGTGCTCGTGCTGCTCCAGGACCATGTGCCTACCGCGACCTCGATAACCATGACACTTGGCTACCGTGCCCTCGTTGTCCGGATGTGGGCCGTGTTTCTGGGAGAGTCCAGAATTACGGACGATTTTGCGCGACCCGAAGAGATGTCTCAGCGTCGAGCCGGAAACTTCTCTATGTTCTGCGCCTACACGTCAGCCGCACGAAGCATGTTCAGTATAACTGAGGAGGAACACTTCCAGGAACTTGTTGACGGCGCAGGCGGCACAAAGGGCTCACTCGCCGCCCTCATCGTCAAACACCACGAATGCGTGAAAAATGTGGGCTGCACTTCAGACCCACGGTGGTCGGTCGCCATAAACTCCCTCGCACCCCCAAGCACCATTTGTAATATTCTCGACAAAGCGTTGGCCGACTCTGAACTCCAAGAGGCACTTCTTTACCACGGGATCGTTTTGCCTCTTACGGCCATAACATATCGCCTCACGGCGCCGCCATACTCCGTCCAACAGCCAGACTTCTTTCACATATCCCTTGACAATCTCATCCCACACATCTTAACGGATCGCCGCTACGGAGCATTGGATCAATTGCTTCGCGGTGGACTACTACAGATGTTATCGGCGGTTGTAAACGAACCGGCGTTTGCAAAATGTGATTCGTGGCACGACTCACTGAAGCACCTGAAGATCGCCCTCCTCCGCGTGCAGGACTCATTGGTCTACTTCTCCACCCTATCGCAGCTCGAGAGCCAGTTGGGCGGCGTGACTGAGGACTTCCTCGGGAACTCGCCACTTTCCGGTCCATGGAAGGGGTTCTGGTCTGTGTTGCAGGAGCGTAGAGAAGTCGCGCAGAAATTTGTGACGCGCACGACATCTTCACAGTCGGCATGCGACAATGTTTCCGTATGTCTGCCCCCTCAAAACTCTGTCCGCAAAAATCTGAAAGTTCGGATTTAGTGCGAAATCATTCGCCCACAATCGGAGTTCAAGCGTTGTTCAGGCTGCTTAACACTCAATTATTGTTCAGCCAAGTGCCAGTTGTTCGATTGGCGAGAGGGCGGGCATCGTAGTTCTTGTGAATCTCTATTGGAACTACGGCGAAGTGAGTGTTCAACGCTGTACATGATCAATTTATACTCACCTTTGTTCGTTGAAAGACGACACAACGGAACTCAACTCGAAGGATCGAGCGTTTCTCCGGGCCATAGTGCAGCACGACTATGAAAAATTCAAGCGTCAAATTATTACTGACCAGATCAACTACTTACGGGCGACACCTGGAGTTCGCGCTTGCGAGCTCACAGTGCATTTCAACTACATGTCCCATTCCACCGATCCCCCGTCGGGCATTTCCATCGGGACGCTCGCTGACTTGGCCGCGACTGTACCAGTTTGGGAGGATTACGTCTCGCGAGCCAGAAGGAGCGACGGGCGCATGCGGATTCATGTCGTGTACGTCGTCAATGGCCCGGCCCATACATCACATATTGGATTTTCCCTCTGCGGTCCGCGACGGGGGATCTGGCTAGGGAGGTCGAGCGATTGGCCGCGGAGGAGAAGGGCAGCGAAACCGACCAGGAAACTGCTCGACGTTTGGTGGAGAAAAATGTCGAAGAAATTCATCTGGCATCGAGGAATTAAGTATACGCTTTGCACCAATACATCTTGTAGCGCCGGAATTCTTGACGAGAAGATCGGTCTAGAAAATATAAAACTCCCTTTTGATTACTCCGGAGGATCGATCCTTCCTTTCTTTGAGTGATGTTCACCGCGATTACGAGTCGAGAATCCTGTAACGCTAGGGGTACTCGTGAGTTCGTAGACGAAGCGGGAAGATGTACATTCAGTCACCGGTTACGAACTCGCCTAAGTCCTTCAATGAAACAGCGAAGATCTTGTTTGAAATATTCGAGGGTTGAATCTTGGCTGCGCAAATCAAGATTCGTCGGCAAGCGGCGCGAGTTAAAAATTCACAGACTTCACAATGTCCTCGGAAATACTGGGTGCGCGAGAAGGAACGCCTGAATGAGATGTCGGGTTCGATTTGTGACACGCGCAGTATGAGCAACACCGACTCACGCACCTCGGAGTCGCGGTGTACCATTGGGAACCAATCCTGGCGTCATCAAAGCAGGGAAACAACGGCGAACCGCGCGGCGTACCCTCAGAGAAAGTGATTTTAATTGACGAGGATCTTGTTCCTGCCCTAACGCAAAGCGAGGGTTCAGGAAGGACGCCAGAAGAAGGATGGGTTGTCAACTACCCAGAAACCGTGAGTTATACTTGCGGTATGGAACGTAGAGGTACGTATATATGCGAATCCGAATCCGAATCAGCGTCGTCGGACGCGCCGAACGCCGGCAAGCGCCGCCCCCCGAGCCCCGCCGCGCGTTCGAGGAACATCGGGTCTTGGGAGAGGTGGTACGCGGAGAGGAGGCCGCCGAGGGTGCGGAGTTTCCTTATGTGGGATTAATATACTGCATTATATCCGAGAAACAAAACAAATCCATAGCACAACACGCACCTCAAACGTACTAACCCGCCCCATACCCTCCCACCTGCGCGGCAACTCCCTCTCTACCCACGCTCGTGCGTTCTCGTACTGAGGTGCGAGCGGCGCGTCGATGAGGAGCATGGTGTCGAGGGCGTCAATTATGGTGTAGCCGATTCTGTGCGAGGTTCGAACGCCTAGAATAGAAATGAGAATTATATTAATGCAGTAAGACTGGGCACCAGAAGAAGAGGTGGACGTGGACGTGGTCAACTTGGATCCGCGGTGCGAAATGGGGTGGTATTCGTCTGCGCCGAAGGCGTCTTGTCAATAATAAAGAGAGAAGCACCTTGATTGCCATATATTCTCCCAGGGGATGAGAATAAAACCCCGCAGGCGTGGTGGTGGCCAACGTGACGCGGCACCGGCCGTAGAATAATTGGAGGCAACGGCGCAACCGGTGGCAATCGAGGGCAAGATATGGATGTGAGGAAGCAAGGCACGGATGAAGAGACCTACTCACTCACATTCGAACGACCATGAAAGGTCTCCGGTACGGCACGAATTTCGACGCTATGATGATAGAACAGGCTCGAGACAAGGGATTAAGAAGCCCCAATGGAAGAACCTCTGTCATACAGTCACCTGAGATGGAAGAAAGACGCGGATTCCACCGCAGCATGCATGGAGAGGAAGTAAACAGTTCAAATAACAGGGCGCTGTCGAATGAAAAGCGTAGCAGGCCTTCAATCCACTAACTGCACACGACGGTGAAACTGAGTTAACCGCTGGGTCAGGAAAAAGTCATTGGAAGCAGCAAATGAGAAATGCAGACGCACCATTGACCGTCGGCCTTAGATCTTTTTCCGTTTCGTTCACGCTTCCTCTAAACCCATTCCCCGAGAAGCAGCGGGAAGACAACGCGCTGAGCACGTCTGCACCCGACGTAATTAATACAGCACGCCGGCAAGTAGGGTCATTAAATGTAGATGGTTCCGGTGCAAAGGATCGGGCGCAATGAGAACGAGCATTAAACGAGCGAACTTTTTCTGTGGGACCCACACGTCGAAAGTGGAATTTGAAGGGATAAAGCGGGTAGTCTTGGTTGGTAAGTTACGGAGATATAACCCAAGAGTATTCAGAAGAGCCGCAAGAGATAAAACGCGGGACCAGACCAAAAGATTAATCGCGCGCAATGCAAGTCGCGAGTCGCGACGATTTGCATGGCTCGAAGACGAATCGGAGTTCAGGCGTTGAGACGGAAAGGCATTTAAAGGGTCGGATGAGGGTGAGCCAGCGGTGGCTAAACGTTGAACCTTGTACCAAGGACTGCGAGTGTGCGTGCAAAGCTCGGTCTGGGCGGTGGGAGAAAGAAGGAAAGCAAAGGTGTGGCGGTGTTGATCGTCGATCTTTCAGCTCCTTCGGCCCGCTTCTCTTCCACCGACTGCCATGTTGCTCCAAGGGCTCGGACGACTCTTCCATTCGTCCGAGTGGCACCCACATGTACCGTCAACTGAAGCAATCTGGCAACCTGTTTCAACGCCTCAGCCCCGGCGCACCGTGACGGTTCTGGTTACTCCTCGAGCTTCAGCTACAGCGCTAATGATACTAGTAGTAGTGGCCGCTCCGAATAACTTGAACCCGTGGACTCTGGACTCTGTCTTCAATGGCATTGATGTGCTCCCTGAGGATCAGATCCCAGCCCCTGGCGCTTGCTCGCCATCTCTTTCTCGATGCCTTGGTTTTATTGCTCTACCTCAGCGTTATCTTCAGCGGAGCGACCTGCCGGTTGACTAAAAGGCAGAAACCGGATCGGAGGTGCGTAATCGTTACCAATTGCCGCAGCGAGGGCAATGGGCAATGGTGTCGCCCTTTCGTACCGACGGACATTCGCCATTCATCTCGCGTCGCGCACGCTCTATTTCGACTCCACTCCGACTAAGCCGCATCGGAACCACCTCCAAATTTCCGACACAAAGAGGCGCGTCTATGGATTGTGCTTCGTTCTCAGGCCTGCATGGTTAATCTTAATCCCGTCCTCTTTTTTCAGTTCACCTGTACCGTACTACACCCTGGCTCCGCACTATGCATCCAGAGTGAGGATTGGCTGGACTCATCGTAGGCACAAGGATAGGCGTTGGCAGTTTGTCTCCGGAAACGTTGGTGGCTTATAGTACGACACTCCCGCAGGCGCGCTGGCGGAATCGATGGTCCACTACATTGAGACGCATTTTGGGCCGACTATGACCGTCATTATTATGTCTTGGTGTCGCCGAGGATCTAGGACTTCGATGGCAAATTGAACGGCACGTTCTTTCATCAGAAGAGCGCCCACTCAGACAAGAACTACGGTCCTGTCGCCGTCCGATTTGGGAAGACTGGGATTGTTTTGCTTCTCCGTAACGGTGACACATAGCCAGTTCCCCGTCGACCAGCTAGAACTCCTGTGGCCGACGAGCATCGTTCCAAGTTATCCGTAACGATGACACATCGACATGTTTACGTAGGATGACAAGGAAAACTCGCCGTCGACCAGCTACTTTGGGGTGTTTCTAGTAGTCGCGGGCAGGTTTATTAACTCGCTGTGTTCTATGCATGATCCACGTCAACTGACACAGGCATTTACCCGGTAGAAGTTCTGCGGCGTTTTGACGCACTAAATTGAACGTGGGCTCGTCAACAGCGAGGCAAGAAAGGCACCAAGACTGGGCCGGAAAGGTATAAATACTGGTCAGTGAACAAGGCAACTTCCAAAAAAAGCCCTCGACGCTACCAGTGGTGGGCCTCTTTCACTTTCGTGCCCGCTTCTCCACTTACCGATCCTACAGCCCTTGGCGTCGCCCAGAACACTCAGGCCACTGACGGAGCGGCGGTATACCTCTCTCTCATACGTACTTCGGCCGATTCTGACATCCCGGCCAGGCCCGTGAGGCGTCGCTCGACGCCTGCTCTGTCGGCCCCGGAGTCGGCTGTATCACTTCGCACTTTATCGAGCGCACCTGCGGCGAGTTACCCGACAGGGACACAATGTCGTCGGTAGTCATTCCGCTGGGATGGCGCTGCACGTTTTATACGTATGTTCTTAACCGCCCTGTCTTGTTGAACGACACTAACGGCGACCCCAGCGGCGACAACTGCGACCCGGGCGCCACGGCGATCTTCGTGGGTCCCGGATCCGACGACGTCGGGTGCTTCCATGATCAGCAACATCCTCCTGCCCTCAATCTGATATTGAGTCCAGACCAGCTTATTGACGTCGACGCAAATCCTCCTGATCCACCTGGTGAAGACGATCACCGCGGGCTATGTCCAGGTTCAAATTCACTAATTCATACCCTCCACTCGATTCTGACTTTACCGGCTTTAAACGCTATGGCCAATCACCACTTCATACCGCATCATGGAATCGTGACCTTCACCGATTCCCTTTTTGCGCCCACTCGCGGTAGGTCCAGGCCTAGGTTCCCCTACTTCCGGATCACTCACACTTTAACGACGCAGTCTTCGGGATGGGAATTTCAGCGCGGGAGGGGAGTTACTCGGCGGAATACTTCACGGTCCGTGAAGGAGTCGGAATCGTTGGTCTGTATTCGGTTCCGCCGTGTTCATACCCTCCTGAGCTTCGGACTGACTTTAATAGGGACTCCTATGGGCCTGTCTGGCACTCACAACCAATTCGAAGCCGATTCGTCGGTCACACGCGGGGACTATAATCAGTTCAAGTGCGCTTTGATCTATTCGAGTCCGTGCCTCCTTATCCATCGTCGCTCTTAGCGGCGACAACTATCACTTGCAATTGTCCAATTTCAAAGCCTTGTACGACTCGCTGCCCAACTCTCCAAAATCAGACTATGATGCGGCAACACTGTTTGAGCACAGTCATAACCGCTTCCACCAGTCCATCGCAGAGGACGATTGTTTCTTCTACGGCCCCGTACACCTATTTTATTCTCGTAGGCAGTCGGTGCTGATTCGGACCTTCAGTTTATTTCCTGCCTGACGTACAGCATGACGTCCAACCACTCCGCCGAGCACCCCGGGGGATTCCTCCAGGATGAGGTTCTCAAGTCATTCTACGCAGTTAGCACCGACGCAAACGGCAATTTGATTTACAACCCCGGGTACCGGCGACCCTCCCTCGACCCGCATGACGTGCGACACGCCCTTCCCGACTTGCTCGCGATGTGGGGGCGATTCCCCGAACTCCTGCTCATCGGCGGTAATATTCATGGTAAAAACACTGGCAATTGATATCGGGAATCTTACGGGCGGCGGGTTCAACGCAGCGATGCTTCTCGAGGGCGATAATGCAGCCTGTTTTGTGCTGCAAGGGGTACAAATCCTGGTGCCAGACGCGCTCAGCTGCCTCGTTGGCCTCATTGCGGGCATTGTGTCGAAGCTCGTGGGCGCCGTACAACCCATCCTCGATGGACTTACTTGTCCCCAGCTCACGACGATTGATACCTCGCTGTTGGAGCAGTATCCTGGCTACCAACACACCAGCCGCGGGGTTTGAAGGCATTATCCACGCCGCTGAGCTGATGCAATCTTGTAATCAAATATTTTGAAAGATTTTCCCGCCATATAGCAAGAACGGCTCAGCACGTGTTCACCCAGCACAAGAACTTCACTGCTACCCGCATGGGTTGATTTCATCACTCAACCGGTATAGTACTACCCGCCGTCGCTGCTAGATACCGCTAAATTCGTTCACAACATCGTTGAGCCTGAAATACCACCCCGGAGATCGCAAGAAACTGGGGGGATGTCACGGTTGGTAATTTCTACCCTATGTACCTCCGGGGTCACTTTACCGAACGGTAACCACCATCTTGCATACCCCAGATTCTGAAGTGTCCGGCGGTTCTCAATACAGCCTACGTCGGACGAAGGTGGAGTATACCGAAATTTTTAAAGTTCGCGCTAGGGCTAATCTCTCTTGACAGACACTTTATCGATTCTAGCTCGTACCTCGCTTGATAGAGGGCTAGTCGCCCGCCGATGACCTTCTCCTCGGCCTCCAAGGATTCCCTCCAACCCTGTTCTTGGCAATTTTGAAAGTCCAGAAATTATTGCCGCATGGGCCGCGAAAGGAGTAGATTATAAGCGGACTAGTTCACAACTAGGGCTGCCACCCGTTGCCGTGACGGGCACGGCCGTCGTTTTACGGCCCGTTGACTCCTATTTCTGAGCTCCGACGGTACGGTACATTCAACGGGACGGCCGTCGCGGCCGTGGCAACGGCCTTACCAGGCTGAAATTTCTTTGGTGGTTTGTTTGACGGTAATGTGGCTAAACAATTTTTGTGAGTCAAAATACTGTGCCAAGTTGTAGGGAGGCAACGGTCACGGGTAACGGAGGCCCCGTTGCGTTGCCTATTCTCTGGTCAGTCACGGTAACGGTAGGGTCCGTTGCCTTGAAAAAATCGTGACACGGAGAAAGAATAGCAAAAAAAAATCTGCTGGCGGTGGAAATGACGCAAATTAGCAAGAGGCTCGCCAGGACATCTCACCTAACACCAGATATGTGCACAGGGTCTCTGAATTCACCCAACCCACCCCGGAAAAAAATAATCTTGTTGCCTCTTTAAGCAACGGTCACGGCTCACGGCTCCGCGGTTGCTTAAAAAATAGGCAACGGCTTTGTCACGGTCCTTGGGCCGTTGCCTCCCTACAACTTGGCACAGTACCAGGTCTTCCCAAAGCGGAACAATAGTTCGGCGGTCTCGGCTGAGTGCAGCACATTCTCCGATAGGCCAAGCAGTCCTGAAAGGGCTCGAAATGAGTTGTAAATGGACGAAAGTGAGCCAATAGACCACAAATAACAGTATTTCTAGCCAAATTATTGTGACCCACCCGTGTGCCGTCGACTTGCTGTTCCGGCCCGTCGTTGAACGGGCCGTTTTTGAAGGTGCGAGATTGCCGACGGAACGGGCACAGCACCCGTTCGACGGGTGCCGTCGAACCGTCGCAAGTGCAGCGGGCGGCAGCCCTATGCACAACGGTGGAGATTAGATACTTCCGTAGCATACGCTGACGCCTTGTGTATGTAGTACGGACACCGGCCGTTCCGATCCGGGACCTGGCGTCGGAAATCCTATCCTATCCTACCTCTGTTCAACTTGAATGTGCGCGCTGGAATCAGCAGACCCAACCTGTTTTGAACGTGTTAGTTTGTAAGTACTTGCCTCCTTGGCGCTCGCTGTGCACGTGTCGGTCATCTGGTCACACCCTGGGTTAAAATAATATGTGCGATCATGCGACCGACTCCATGTTTCGTTGACCAGCGGACCTTAAACTATTCAACTCATTGTGCGTTGCCGCATCAACATCGTGGTAGCATGCCACCTGAATGCCACGCGTTCCACTCCCGAAAGACTGATCCATCACCGTATGTAGAAAACGATTCAAAATTGGTTTGGCGAGGTTTGGCCCTTCCAATCACTCATGCGATCGTACCGTGACCCAAGGTCATTAGTTCATTACCGCGCCCTGACCGCGCCAAGGAAAAGAAGCACTCGGGAACCTTCCGGACTCCGAAGGCTTTCCGATGCGGGTTGATCAAAATGTTTTGGTTTCCAGGTTGAACTGAAATTGAACTTCCTCCCTCCGTACCACGTTTCTTCTGAAATGCTACGGCGAGTCAAGCAAAAACTTCACTCGGGATCAATATTGCTCAATTAACACTACTGTATCAAGTGTTCATAGGGTGTCACTCGTCACCTCAAGTGTTCATTTTTTCGAGTGTTCATTTCTCGGCAATCAGGCAAAATTTCCATATACGGACGTCCGGCATCTGCCGGACCACAATTTTTTGTGTTTTTCAGCCCAAAAATGTGAGTGTCACCGTCACGGAGGGCAAAAGTGTTCAGTTCAGAGGGCTGCGTCACGCGTCACTTGAACAGTCGAAATGATACAGTATCGCCCGATGTGGCCTGCCGACTCACTTGAAGCGGATAATCGACGATCCCCCGAACGGCGGACGCCAAGTGAAACCAGTTACAAATGATCATCATTGATCCGTCCATGTGGGATTGAGAACATGTGAGAGTCCTGCAACCCCGCCAACATCGCATATAGCGGCCATGCAACAGCAAACCGTATTCTCCAAACCTCGGGGAAGCAGGACCGTTGTTATTAGCACCAAATTAGGATATAGTATAAAGTCCGCTAAGGCTTCCAACGAAAACCATCGCCCTCCCCCCGTTGCGACATCCTCACCTCAATAACCTCTTTCATTATGAAGTTCATTGCCTTGTCTCCGGTGATGGCCTCGAGTGCTGCGGCTCGTACAATGACGGTGTATAATTCTTGCCCCTTCACTATCTGGCCGGCGGTATGCTTAAGTCGCGTGGAAAAAGTTGAACACTGTTCTGGACATCCTCTAGCTCTTCACCGGCAGCGGTGGAAGGCCTTCGCACGCCACCGGATGGGTCGCACCTTCCTTCACGAAGGAAGTCTTTGATATCCCTGCGGACTGTGAGCTTAATTCCCTCAGTTCCATTTCCTCCGCCGACATGTTTTTTTTCTTTTAGGGGACGGTCGCATCTGGGGTCGTCGTAACTGCGACTTCAGCACCAATCCCGGACCCAACTCTTGCCTCACCGGTAGGTTCTCCTAGCCAGACGCTTCACCAAGTGATCACTCACACCTCATTGCCTTACAGGTGGGTGTAATGGAGGCCTGGTGGGTGATCATGTTCATTCCTTCATGCTATCTCCTCACTGCATTCCCTTCCCAGGTCTGTGATCTCAACACTGGCACGGTAAGCCCATCGATTAAATGCCCATGCTTCATTATCTAACTCCAATTAACCAGGGTGTGCCCCCCGCCTCACTCGCAGAGTTCAACTTCGCCGGCGCCGGGGATCAGGACTTCTACGACGTATCCTTAGTGGATGGATACAACCTGCCGTGCGCTCCACTTCTTCGCAATGACCGCACATAATTTTAAACCTCCTTATCAAGTGTCCGTATCGACAACAACGTCGGGTGCCCCGTCCCGACCTGCGGCGTCGACCTCGGCCCTATCTGTGGGTAGATCCCAATGTTCAATTCCCTCTGATTTATTCTTTCCTCCAGGCCCGGCCGCCCTCAAGGGACCCTTCGATTCCAGTGGCTTCCCTGTGGGTTGCAAGAGTGCCTGCCTCGTAGACTCTCTGGCGGGCAACAATGGTACACCTACTCCTGGCTCATTTACCTCCTTAGTTGACCTCTTCCACACAGGCAACTCGCCCAACTGCTGCACGGGCTCCCACAACACTCCCCAAACCTGCCCTAACTCCGGCGTCCTCGATTACTCGTTCTTCAGTCTGTGTTCCACTTTGTTTCCTTGGTTGCAACTTGGACTGACCACCCGTCAACGTTTTCAGAGACCAACTGCCCCAATGCCTACGCTTACGCTTACGACGAGTCCAGCCAATCCGCACTCTGGACCTGTGCGCACAGCAAGAACGCTCAGTACACCGTCACGTTCTGCCCTTGAGCTGGAAATTCAATACCATTTCATGTATCACGCAACTTTTCTTTTCGTGCCACAAATAGATTCTTCTTCCAAATGATGATCCGAATTCTGGGACAACGCCCTTTTGCGATTGCTAGTTTCTGGAACTTAGAAGTAAGAACGAGAACACCTTCTTCTGGATGGCGCAAGACAAACCACTACATGGCGACCCACCTGACTCTTCTGTGAGCTTAGCATTCGGTAGGTGGAGCTGGGACATGCATTCCCACGCCCGACTCCCTTCATTCCGTCCTCAACCCTTCAGCTTCGCGTTGACCGTGCATCATTTCATCAAAGGAGCCAATTTCGGTGCCAGAAACAAATGGATTTTGTTCGGAGGGTTACTGCCCTGGAGTGACCATCCAATGTACCTAGGTATGTGCCATTACTTCCTATCTATCCCTCTAGCACTTCATTTTGCCCAACGTTGGTCTCTCTGCCCTGGAGCTAGACTCGTAACCAGTCTGCGCTACGGCAAAAGAGAGGGTGAGATTGTTTGCCGTAGGCAGACTGGTACTACTCGGGCTTGATCAGAGGGCTGCGCCCGGAGTTTGAAAAAATCTCCCCGAAGCTGGATTTTGCTCAATTTATTGGGTGCCTTAAAACTTTTTCAAAAATCGGTAATCTAGCCCCTTCAAACTTGAGTTCTGTCTCTCCAGAATATTTTTTTATTGCCTAGAGGCTGAGCTATGGAAAAGTTGATTTTGGCGGGAAATTGATGGTTTGACACAGCCACCCGATCGGCACCCTCGGCCCCCGCCAAAAATTCAAACTCCGGGCGCAGCCCTTTGGCGTGGCCCGAGTTGTACCAGTCTGCCTACGGCAAACAACCTCATCACCTTCCTTTGCCGTAGCGCAGACTGGTAACGAGTCTACCCTGGAGCACGCGCGAATTTATTGATACCCCAATTTCCCCCTTCTCCCCTTGGCGGAAGTGCTAGTAAGGATAACCCATATACACCTGTCATCTGGGATTTAAGTGCATAAAATCATGCATTCGAACCACCTGAGTGATTCTGAGTGCCTTGGGCTGTATGATACTTACCTCGACAACTGATTTAGGCCGGTGGCTCACTACCCCATTTATTGCCATTTTGGGGTACCCCCCGAAAATAAATTCGCAGGCGGCTCAAAACACCACCCCAAAATTCCCCAGAATATTTCAACTGACTCCTCAGATCCTAGTACTCACCCAGGCATTGAGATATGGGTACAGAGAGCATTGTATCGGCCGTCCAGAGGGCAAAAGTGGCCCAGTACTGGGTGACATATAGTAGTCGCTGTGAAACCATGTGCGCGACTCATCGCTCTTTTGAGGTAAGTTCGTTCAAGTTTCATGCACCGGCGGCTTTTGAACCGGCGTTCAGTTAACGTTCAGTGATCGCAGTCTGCTCGGCTTCGTGGATGGCGTATGCTCCGCACTCTCGCAAATTGCCCGCGACTTGGATGGCGCCAGAGCTGTCATCGAAGCAGAGGCCCTGGGAACTGTTATAAAGCTGCTCAAATTACGAAAGGCGCGAGTACGGAATGGTGTTCCCGATTACTCGGTGAGCTCGCAGTCCATCAATCGACCCGGGGGGCGGTCGTTGCTGCTAAGCCGTGTCCACCACTGGTCGCTCTCTTGGGGTGAGTTTTCGTCTGATTTTCAGAATTCAGCCCGATTCAACGAGAGTTCAGTGACAGCGATGTAGACGTCGTCTCCAGCGCATTTTTCGCACTGTGGCAAATTGCCAACGAGCTGGACGGCGCCAAAGCCGTCGCGAAGGCCGGCGCGTTGAATCTCGTTCCAGAATTAATTGAATCACCAGCGGCCGATGTACGGACATATATGTGCCTTTTGCTCATACGGTTGGCTCGTTACAATCGAGTTCCTCCCTCGGCGTGAATGCTTGAACCAGGGCTCTTTCGTTGTACTTATTCTAGCACTAGAACATTCTGTCTCTGCCAATACTGCGTGGCCGTGGAAGATGCAAAAAGAAGATTGATTCGTCGAGCTGAACGGTAGTTCAACACCTATGCCCTCTGCGCTTCCAACTCAAACTGCTCTCAAACTTGAACCTACCGCGGCCGCAGCTCGTCAAGTACTCTGCGGATTCAAACCGATCATTCTCGAAGGCAGGGGAACCCATCACGTCCACGGGCTCACCCTTTGTGTATCCTGCCTTCCAGGCCATCGCGATGTGGCCCTTAACAATTTATTGAGTAGGATCTGTCGTCGCCGAAGAAGCACACCATTCTTTCGGTGCTTAGAGTCCGATCACCAGCAGTGGATTGCACCGCGAAAAGTCGATTTTCTAAAAGGTCGGACTGTAAGAAAAAAAGGTAGATATAATACGACGCAATAGGCCCTGGCCCGGATTCGAACCGGGGTGTTCTGCATGAATTCGACCATCCAATTCAAGAAGATGGAGCGGATGCATGCCACTCACTACAGGGCCTCCTCTTCGTCTTCTCCCACATGCGTTAACTGGGGTAAGTTCATGCGGGCGAGGCGAGTAAGCACTCACATTGCATCGGCAAATGCAACCCTACCGGGTCTTCTCCCCGAGGTGACTAGCCTGAAACCAACGTGGGGGAGATTGGGGGAACAAGCAGTAAATAAGTACAACTCACATTTAACTCGACAAACACCGAAAGGAAAATGAACGCCGAGTTATTCACCAACCTGAGTAACGCTTCGATTCCCTGTCGTTAGAATCCTCAATGTCCAGCTGGGTAGAAAAAAACCCTGAAGTTACTGTCCTTGTCGATAAAGACCTTATGCCGCTTGAATTAAATACAATATTGAGCGTGGATGAAAACCACAGCTACGGGGTCATAGGATCCCAAGTAATGCTTGAGGGTGAGTACTAGTGAGTATGGCCAGATTCCGAGAGAACAAGCACTCACTCAGTCCGCTCGAATGAGTATTGATGCGTCGTCTGCCGTCGCCGAGGAACTTGAGGGTTGTTCATTCTCCTGCCAATTAAAGCCGGATACAGCGGTAGTTCGCGCGGCGGGAAAGCGATCTTCTAAGGATCGGGCTGTCAAGTAAAAATTGAATACTCCAATCGTCAAGGCCCCGTCCGGATTCGAACCGGGGTATTCCGCGTGAATTCGGGCATTCAGTTTCACTAGATGGAGCAGATGCATACCGAATGCTACGGGCCTTCTCTCACAGAGGATGAGTGGCGTAAAGTTGATGTGGGTGGGTACTCACATTGAACCAAGAGTCTGAGTTATCCGGCGCCAACTAAGCAACGTTTCGGATTTCCTGTCGCTAGAATGCCTCAATCGTCAGCAAGGTAAATAAAAACAACTTGCGATTCGCCAAATAGCCCAGTCGGGATTCGAACCGAGTCATTCCGCCAGGATTCTATGAGCGCGGATGCAAACCATGTGCTGCGGGGCCCGAGTCGTAGGGACCTAAATACTCGCTGAGGGCCTCCCAAGTTGAGGGTGATTGAGCATGAGTCAGATTGCGAGAAAACACACACACACTCATCCCGGACTAAATGTTGAGCGATGATCTGTCGCAAAGGGGTCTTTTTTCGTGTCAGGGGTGAGAGCTTGACCCGAGAGGTTGAGCGGTAGTGCGCACGGCAGAAAAATCGATCTCCCAAGGTTGTGAGGCTCAAGGCGGGCCGTAAAGCAAAAACATTTAACCACCAAACCGCTCAAGGCCCCGCCCGGATTCAAACCGGTCATTCCGTGCGAGTCCGGGGACTACGTTGAGCGGGTGCATACCAAATGCTACTGGGTCCTGTTCTCCGGAGGATGGTTGGCGTGGAGTTGAAGTTAGTGAAACAACTTCATGCGCTCGAGGTTCACATACCGGCGTACACTGAGGAGCGTTTTAACCGGCTGCAGATCGCTGGACCTCGAAGAGCAGCTGCAAGCCCAGCTGTGTGAATGGGGATTAAGGCGCCAAAAAAAAGAAAAGTGGAGCAGCGCGATCAAGATCTAGAACCCCGCCTGGAATCGAACCGGATATTCCGCGTGAATATCAATTGTGGCACCTCATCTTGAAACGGGGCGAATGCACACCGAATGCCACGGGGTCTTCTTTCTAGATAGTAATTGAGCGCGAAGTCAGATGAAAGAGAGAGAACATCCACTCAAGTGGTTGTATCCGCAGGAGTCCATCAATTCGAACAAATAAATGCCTGTCGCTGAGTAGGGATTGAGCGGTGAAGAAGTAGACCGCGGAAGCTATATTCTCGCATGCTAGTCCTGAGAAAGTGTAAGGTTGACGAAAAGGGGGGAAAATAAGACAAGGAGCGCCAAGATGCCGTCCGGACTCGAACCGGGGTATCATGATTCTGCGTGAGGTGCCTTGAACACCGAGATCACGCGGATGGATAACCACCACGATTATGGAGAGCACCGCTGAAAAAAAACAAAAGGGAGAAAAAGAAATCGTGCGCCAAAGACGGAAGACCCCATCCAGAATGGCACGAACCGGGTTATCAGGAATCTGCGTGAGGTACTGTGCAGTGTGCACGTACATTGCGAATCAGTACCAAACGCCGCGGGAGCTGATACTTAACCCCTGACCTTGACTAACTTGAGATGCAAGAAAGGATAACCTCGGGACGGGTATGAGGGACTTGTCGAGGCGTGCAGACCACAGCTTAAGAGCGAGCGTTACTGACGGTGTTTAATGCGTGGCGGATCTGGTGGCAAGAGGAAAGCGGCGAAATCAGATTTTGATCCGCTAACACCGCCACATCGGCCATCTTTCTTCCGACCACGATGTCGCCCTCTTTCCCCGATCCCCAACGAGTCGGGAAATTCGACCAAGCCTTTTGCCACAGTCAATCTGAGTTGCAGCTTTCAAATTTGACTGCGCCAACGGTCCCAGCGCTCGAATGGAAAGCCATGCCACCAACGACATTTTGCCAACGGCTCCTTTACCTCCCGTCGCCGATTCCACTAGGTTCCTTCCGCCGACCCTTCCTTTCGCTGATGCGTGTCTGTAAAATAGGTTCCTCCAGCGACGAGCGCTAGGCCTCATCTACTATTCCCACCCCGAGCATGAGTATGACCCCTAGCCTACCACTCTGCACGACCAAATATGGACTCCGTCGGGGGAAGTCCCTATATATGTCCGAGGATGAACGTCGAATGGGTGGGATGCAACTTTAGGTGCAGTATCCGTGCGCAGCAGATGCGTGCGTATCCACATACTTTGACAATTTCTCCATTTCGCGTGGCGATTCTTCCCTCCGTACAAACCCTCTCCTTCCCTTCCTCGCGCTTTCAACTTTCTCATTCCCTTTACCATGTACTAACACCACCCCCACGCTCTAGATTCTACGCTTTCCTCCAATCCGCCGCCGCGAAACTCTGCCCAGATGCGGCATCTCTTCGACTTGACATGTACGGTACGTGGAAACGGACACGCTCATTTTACTCACAGTGGCGCACTGTGTGTCCCTCACACTCACCGCAGCCACAACCCTGCGCAAGGGAGGATATGGGGGACGGTATACACCACACGGTCCGTCCGCGCGAGTCAAGGGGTACTCTCGATCGAGGCACGTCTCCCCGCCCTTTCCCTCGTGTCAGTAATCGAGACTAAGGTTCCTTTTGCCTCGTAGTGTTTCCTGCTCCCCACGCGGCGCCCCTGCGCCTTCCCAGGTTCAGAAACGCACCACCCGCACGCGCCAGTGGCGCGCACGACGCGTAAGGTGCACCCGCGCGACGGGCGAACACTTTTCGGCCCTCGATTCGAAGTCGCGGTTTGCGCAGCATTCACGGCCTTTCACGCCCTCCCTCCCGTCCCTGGCGCTGGATAAATCCATTTCATTTTCGGCCTCGCTCGCGTTTCCCTTTTCGGAAACTCCATTTCATTGAGTGGGGCCGTATCGTCGCGTATACCTGTGCGTTTCCTTTTGCGTTCTCCGTTTGTTCCGGACGTTGACCATAATTTTGACAGTTAGATTGTACGATGACCGATACTTGCAGCGGAGGATGAGGGGTACCCGCGCGGCGGAGGAAACAGAGTTTTTGGAGCGGACGATATTGAGCACTGCTTGCCCCTTGGGCATTTTCCTCGCCCGCGCGCGCGACTGTGTATGTGTTTTCCTCTCTCCCTTGTCAGCTCTTTTATGGAGGCTGACTGAGGTTAAGCTGTCTCAGCAGATTGTACGACATGACGGGGAGGGAGACATACCTGTGAACTAGGATGGGTGGAGTGAGCACACGGGCGGCATGTGGATGGGCGACCGTTACGCGCGGAGTGGCTTGGTCGTGAGACAGTCGAAAGGTGCGTCTGTATATTTTTCTTCTTCTTGTTTGATTTACCGTCCTTCCTTTCCCTTCCTCCCCCTTCCTCCCCATTCTTCTACGCCTCGCTGTTGTGCCGACAATTTGAGACTGACTTGGACTGCAGAATACTCACCGTTCGGACTCAAATTCAAACGCCGCGTACTGGGCGCTGCACTCAGTTTTCCGCGCTACGTACTGTGTTTCCCGCCTACCTTTTCCCGCGGACGAACGGCGCGCTGATCCCTTGCATGAGGGGACGACCTAGATTTCAAGTCAAAGCGGCGTGGAGAAATCGAAATGGACTGACGATCCGGGAGTCCCGCGCTTCGGTGCGTATCCTTATCTCGTTCACTTACTTTCTTCCTCTTCTTTCCCAGCGCTTTTGTAGTACCGACAATTTCATTGCTGAGTTCCACGTCAGAATCCTCCTTCCTCGTACCCAAACATCACTCTCCCTGCCGGCGAACTAGGTTGCCGCGGCCGTTGAATATCACCCTGAACATCACGCTGAATATCGGAAAGAGCAAGGTGGACTGGTCCCGGTCCCGCGATGACAAAGGAGCTGGGATCTGGCGAGAAATTGGGCGGAGGAATCAGAGTATTCGGGAGGTCGCTGGCGGTTAGGTGCGTTCTCTTGCCTCGTTAATCTGAGCCCTTCGCTTGCGTTCACAGTGGTCAACACAGTAGACTCTCCTTGTCGCCGTCCCGTGTCGATGTGCACATCTTCTTTTTCATTCCTTCATCTCCTTCAATGCAAGAACATCCACGATACAAGCGACACCGCCGACGCTTACGCGCCCAACTTCGTTCCTGTCTTCCTACTCCCTCGCCTCCCCCTCTCAGTCTTCCCGGTTCCACCGCTTCTCCGATCCTACCCCCCCCCCCCCCCCCCCCCCCCCCCCCCCCCTCCCCTTCCGCCCACCGAAATCTGTCGCTGCCCTGCCAACTGCACGAGTACTCGCTCTGTCCACCGCTTACGCCCGCGCAATACGGACACGAGTTTATAGTCAACGCAGAGTCATGCTACGACGTTCTACTCACGCGTTGTTGCGGCCCTCCCCGTCATCCGCGTGAGGAATGAGGGCTCCGTTCAGAAGACGACTCGTTCGCGCCGCCCCACTCTCCCACAATCTCTTTCTTATGATGTTTTCCCTCCGGCTACACCCTTGACGCATGTCTCCGCGGCCGCGCGCCCATCGTTCGGTGTTGAGACCCGCCACCGCAGGAAAGATGGGTAACGTCCTCAACTAAGCGCCCCTCCGTCGGGACCTGCAATGCGAAAGGTAAGCGGGAACACTTCACGATGCCGTCGGGAGTCGAACCCGAGATAGGTGTCGATAATATCTTGAACGGCACCAGCTCATAACCTCGCTTCTCCCATCCATCTTACATCAGGCCACGCTTCCTCTTGCTTCGACTTCCCGCAAAGTTAAAATGCTGTGGCCTTAAATGAAATGCACGGAGTCTGAATCCTCGGCAAAAAATCACGGACAGAAAAGCCATGGTGCGCCGTCGGGAGTCGGGAGTTGAACCCAAGTTAGTCCATTTCATGCCTTTCCTCGTATCGTGGATGTTGACGGTCAGCGCGACCGGTCAGCGAAGCGATTCAAGGATTGGAACTGAGGTGTACTCACGTTCATATTTTGCCGTTGATGTACTTGAGGTTTTGTTGAACTGGACCAGACGCACTTCGAATTGGGATCCACGCGTTCAACAGTACGGCCGCAAATTGCTTGGCCGTACGCTGCGTCGTCGACGAACGAATGGGTACATGTCAATAAAAATTGTACCGAGAAAAGCCTCGCGTGGTATAGAAAATGTACGGCACGCACCTAAGTAGGTAATTTCAATCCTAACTTAGCTACCGCGTCATTGCGCGTCAGGGTTGCGGCAAATAGGGGCAGGCGCGGCGTTTTCACGCAGCCCCATATTTGTTCACACTTTGCAAGATGGACCCAGGTTAGTCATGTTGGGAGCCGTAATTGGAACCTCAGGGTCACAGTGGATGCACTGATGAGGCTCAACCGCCCTACATTTGTATCAGTTTCCATGTAATTGTCTAGTCCATCCTGGTGGGCATGGGGTAATACTTTACTTAAAGGATAAATATTAGGCCTGACTCAATGTGCTCATCTTGCGCGCGTCTATATGCCCGAAACCACGCTCAACGCGAGAGTGTGTCTATGTCATGTGGCCGCGAAAATCAATTTTTTTTGTTTTTGTTTTTTGGAATGACGATTCTCAATCCGCAGAAGCATTCTAAGGTAATCCCCCTGGGTTGCTGGTTGTTAGCCAGTCATTAGCGGGGAGAACCTTTAGGAGGAAATGCCTTACACACAATTTTTACCGGTGTGGTTTTTACCGGTGTGGGACTATGACGCGAAAAAAAGAATTATCCTATCTACGGTTACCCACTGAAGCCCCCTCTATGTATAGCCCAATAATAATACATGGCGACGAACCAAAATATATCGTATAGTTGTTAGTGGGCGAAACCGTGCTCGGGCGATAAAACCTTCAGCTCCAATCGATCCGGACCGTCATTGTCGGGGAATTTCGTTCCATCGTCGTCTATACCCGATTCGTTCCATCTGTCGGTTGTCTGAACGATGTGAACATTGACTTTCGGTGTGTTGTCCAGTGTTGCGAGAGTGGGATGCTTTGGTCGTCCCCGTACAGTTCCGCTGATGGTGTTGGAAGGAGGCTCGTTATCAGTCGAGGAGTGGTCCCCTTTCCTGCGGGAGAGGGCCGCGACGACGACAGACAAGTTCGCGACGAACAGGCTGACCGAGAGCTTCCATGTTCGTCAGTCAGTGGTTGGGGCCAACAATTCAATAGGAAGTCTCACCTGAATTGTAGCTGCGAGAAACTCTGGGAGGCCTCCGCCCTTGAGGACACAGGATGCGTGATAGAGACTGACTGCAGTGCTGATGAATGTCGTTGCAAATACTGCTCTCAGCCTCGTCTTCAGCTTTTGTTGCAGTTGCAGGTTCCAGAACAAACGGATAGGCGCTGCAATGAGCATGAGGTCGGCCAGGACATCGGCTAGAAGCGCAGGTTCGTATGAGTCGGTCAAAGGGAGGGGGAAAATGTCCGCACTTATCACCTGAGCAATGGCAACATTATTACCGAGGGCGCACTGAGGCGCCTGCGTCGTCACGTTCTTCCATCCGGGCTCATTCTCACAAACCCAGAAGATTTGAGCAATGAGAATCAAGGAAGTGAGACCGAAGAGCCATCCGAGCAAGGACAGGAGGCGCCGCAGGCGCCCAAACGACAACCGGACTATAGTGAATAGAATCGATAGTCTGACCGTCCTGACGGTTAAAGTTGACCATTAACTTGAACCTGGTATGAGGCCGCCTGATTCACTCACCAAACCAAAAGATAGAAGAACACCCCAGTCCTGGAAAGAATAAGGGGGACTTCATTTTTTCAACGCAACGACTCACAGGTAGAAGACTATGATTTTGACATTCTGCTTCATGCTGGCTAGTGTACGGGGATTGGTAAATTCAAATAAAACAACCACAAGGAAATACCTGGATTTTGAAGATGAAGTAATGTTACTACAATGAAGGTAATGGCACAAAAGGTGCACATTAACGCCCAGAAATCGTCCCACCATAGCTTCCCTCGCCGGTACCGCTCAAACAGCCGGAAATATGTCACCAGAATGGCAAAGGGAAGGAGGACACAGAGCACGACTGAAAAAAATGATTAACAGGCAGACCTTCCGGGAGGGGAGGCGCACTCACTGCGGATCTGATCAACGGAGGCAGGCATCGAGGCGGACGGGACACAAGCTACGCTCCGTAGGAATTGGGTTTCGCACAGGTCGTCTGTCTGGGGGAGAAGGAGGATCGGCGGGCCAAAGGTTAAACGAAAAGACCGAGGGTTTATAAGCGATCATTTACGCTTTGAAATCTCGAGCGCGGAAGCCCAGGGTATCTATGATAACTGACAGATGTTTAGTCTAATCAGGGCCGATACATTGGTACCCATCGGTGTCACGGCAGTGTTCGCCCTTAATCGGGGTCTAAGATTTCTAAAGACCTTTGAAAGGGTAAAGGCCTTTAGCTAAAGGGCAGCTAAAGGCCTTTAATCAATCCCCAGTCACGGTGATGTCAGGTGAATAGCAATTGCCTTGGTCCCATCCTTCTGAGTCCGAAGGAATCTAACCATCTATTTGGTGCTCAGCTCGGGGGCGGGCGCAATACGGTAACTCGGCACACAGTGTGATAATTTTGTTACCAGGGTTATCCTCGTTTATGGTTGTAGCGTCTGTTTAATATCTATAACAGACTAGGCAACGTCCACTCTTTTCAACTCGCTTTTGATAACTTTCAGGGATAACTGCCAGCGTGCTACCTCATGCCCGAAGCTGAGCAACCCGAAATCCAACCAGTGTCGAGTGCGCGGAGATTGGCTAATGGTACCCAAAAAATTCAGTCCATCCCGGTGCAGCCCGGTCTTCACCGTGCCACATCATCCTCCGATCTCGAAGCTGGGAAGATACTAAGCAAATCACTTACGACGGATTGATTGCCAACGGCATCCAATTCCCAGTAGGCTACCGCTCCATTCACCTCCATTCGAAACAACTGCTAGCGCCGATGACCACCGATGCATCCGAATCTGCCCTCATTGCAACTCGGCCGATCACCCGCTTAAAAAGCCGTTCAAAAGACGGGCCGCGTCTCCCTTCTTCACCCCCAAGCTCATCAAAGGAATTCGCCAACCTACGTAGCCCTGACATCTCTGCAAACTGCCACACCGCACCATAGGCAGGATCTGTGTCGCTCAGGCATTTGTTGACTCACTACTTAGTCACCTCGGTCGGGATGTCGGTGACGTTGATACTATTACGCCATCTCATGGTGTAGACACAAGGATGCGCAGGGAGACGTTGGGCCTTGGGCGCGTATCTTTTTCAACCCTTCGAATACGCTTCCGTCCTGCACCTATGCTATTGTGTGCGAACGCGAATTAACGTATCAAAGAGCTAATACAGTGGAAACTCAATAGACACCGCCACGTCCAAATATATGTAGTGTTGACGGTGATCAGTTCTCCGCTGACGATCGCAGCGGCTACGCTGGCCTCGTGGTCTCTGGTTCCCGAAGGAGCTCTTCACGGATATAACTTCGGAGCGCCAAATTTACACCGAGCGCGGTAATTTGATCCTCCCGTACAGCATGCGTATGTTCGTTTCACAGGGACCATCGCGGTCCTCCTGCTGTTGACATTAGCCAAGGGACCGTACCTTGAATGTCAGTGTTGAATGTGATCTTTGGCAGACCTGACAATTCTTCAGTTCCTCAAAGGCTCAAACCCACGATGAAACCGGCAACTTATCCGAATCCTAAGTTTCGGGCGCCTAGAACCTTCAGCCGGATTTAGTTTCCCCCGAACCTAAGCCCTCCACCCCAGCGTGCGGCATGTCACGCACCTCACCCCAACTCGAGCTCTCGCGGAGCTCTACAGAAGACGCAAGTTGAACAACACAACTCTGGACAGACTATTTGAGCTGGGCTGGTTGCAAAGTTACAACACGCGAGGCACGAGCGAGGTTTGTTGTAGCGTCTGTCTACGAGAGACTATTGCAAAGTTAATCTGTACTACTTTGGTACCAATACAAAAATCTTTTCTCGGTTAAACCAGATAATATCGATTCGAGATTACAGTAAACCCGAAACGTACGCATGTTTGTGTCCTAATAGTCTGACGGTTTACGCGCATGGTGTTGAAGGGCCAACATGCCGAAACGACCTCAAACAGCGACCTGAATCCATCCAGTAATGAGGAACCATATGACGGACGAAGTTCAACTCGAAAACCGGCCGACTGAGCCACACAACACAAAACCAGGCCGCGGCAACCTGTGCCGACGGGGCTCGCGAAACGCGGTGAATTGATGTATCAAGCGGCATGTCCGGCACCGGACATGAAGTCTGCACCCGCCCGAAAAACCGAATGTCTTTATAAACAGTGTTGCAAGAGCGAAACTTCGGGGCCTTTCATCTTAATCCTCCGCTAGGCTCCGCTCGATGTAATCAGTTGATGATATAAAGTGCAGCTCGGCACCGGAGATAACTTTCAGCTCCCGAAAAGGAGCGAATGTAAGAGACCTATTATACTCAGAATAGACGGCGACATACAATGCTATAAAAGTGGTACCAATTGCAATTTCTTGTCCCTACAGAAACAGGAATTATATTCACTGCAGTCAGCCGTGGGATACCCGGCTGCGGATAGCTATTGTTAGCTTCGGCTATGTTCGGCTAGTCGGCCGGCCAGCCGCATCTATGGCCCGCTCTGTCTAGGTTTGGTCTAGGTCTGGCCAGACGACCGCTCGGTAGCTGTAGCTTGCGGCTAGGTGAGGGTAGCCGAGCCGGCGGCTATTGCTGTCAATGGCTAGGCGGCCCCGCGGCTATCGCACGCTTGAATGCAGTCCCCGCGACATGCAAGCGACATGCACGATGGAACGGCGTCGAACAGCTTGGACCTTACGCAAACGCATGCTATAACAGTGGTACTACATGAGCATAATTTGAAACCGGGATTATATTTTCCGGACGCGTTGAAGCGGCAGCAATTCTGCGACCCTAGCGAAGGAATTACTCTTCGACTTGTGATCCGCCTGTTTACATGAATACCAGCCTTCACTCAGTATCACTAGGTAAAAACTCACATCCCCTGGCTGTCGCCAGTTGCATGGCATTGGTCTGTCGCGCACACTTCGACGGGGGCCATCGATATTATCTTCGCTCAATAATACTGGGGAGCGACTTACATCCCCAGTCGCCTCAGAGTCGCATGGCGTGTGAAGCACTGGTGTGTGGCGCACTTTAGATTCCGGCCGGCGTCTCTCAATGCGGTGGAATATTAATTCCATTCCATTGACCTGCATGCAGGATCTTGCATCTTTTCAATTTTTCGAAAGATTTCTGCCGTGACAATTCCGGTTAACGAGGTTCAGGTTCCAACTTTGCGCCAGAATTGCGGCTATCTGAAGGAGGGCGGACACCGGTTGCGTATAAGCAGCGATGAGAGGTAAAATCGTGTTTCGATTACCCAGACCGACTTCACCCAAGGCCCAAACTGCCAGAGGTTGTCGTGCGCGGTGGTCGTTCGGCTCGAAGAACTCGGTGTGTTTTGTTGGCTCAGAGTGGATGATGTACGGCCCCAGGAGAACGGCAGGATGCACCTCCACCGAGATAAATTCTTGCCAAGGTGGCGCACTACAAGTTTAACCTCGGGATCGCCTAGACCAGGACTCGGAACATTGGGTTTGAAAGCCTAGAGTCTCCTGAGACGGTAAGTTGTGGGCCAGAGTCCCTTTCGTAATATCCCGGACAACGTCTTGACATTGAGGAGGTCAGATTACAGCAGGAGTCGAACTCGAAATCGAAAATGACACAAATTCGGTGGATCCACAGACGTAGGAGAGCCAAGAAAAAGCCTGAAGGCGACCAACCAAACTTAAGGGTCCAAGACATCGAAGACAAGGGGCTAGGGGCAAGCCACACTTCGGGATGACCAGACGCCATGAACACGTAAAGCATCCAGGATTCGTGCTAATTATCGTTCGTCCGCTTCAATCCTCCCCCCCCCCCCCCCCCCCCCGAGCATTTGCTTGCGAGCGACTTAGTGAATACGCCGACTTGGATTCGGTGGTCGTGGTTCAGAACAGAAAGGGAAACGCGGCAATCAATGATCAGTGGATCAAAGGAGCACCGCCACCAAATGCATCCTTGACATCTACCCTCACCACTAACCCATGCCACTCAGCATCGAGTCGCGTTCACCTAGACTTTTTGTCTATCGCTTTCTGGGTCGACAGCACAGTGCCACTCCTACAGTAGCAGCAACTCGACGGACGCCCACGACCCGGGCCGATGGACTCGGCACATTCACCTAGTGATGCTCAGGGCCCGGCTTCAAGCCCGAAGCCCACCAGGCCAGGCCCGTTCAAGCCCAAGCCCGGCCGGGCCCGGAGGCGGGCCTGAGCGGGCTTCGGGCTTGGGCTTTAGATTTTTCTGGCCCAAGCCCAGGGCTCAAGCCCGGGCCTGGGTATCACCTGAGCTTCCTTTGAGTTCAGAGACAGAAATTTGTTCGATTGAGGGCCCACTCTTTACAAGTGAACCCACCTAATGTGCCCACCTAACCCCTCTAGTTAGAGAGGGAACGTGGGGGGGGTTCCCTCTCTAACTAGAGGGGATAAGGCAAATTCACGGGAATCCCTTATATCCCTTGTGTGGGGACTTAGGGGATTGCCCAAGGCCGTCCACCAACTACGGCGGGTGGTAGCCACTGTCTCTACGGAGTTCACGGCGGGTGGTAGCCACTGCCACTGCCTCTACGGAGTTCACCGCCCTCCCCGCCGCCCTCCCCGCCGTCCTCATCGTCTGCCGCCGCCGCCGTCGTCGCCGCCGACTCCGTCCCCAGTGCCACTGCCATCACGGGTGCGCGCTGCCATCAAACCGCCTTCCCCATCACATCACTCATCCACAACACGTCCCGCATGTCACACCGCCACTCCCGCACATCACCCCGACGCCCCCGCCCGCCGTCCCGACCCCCGACCTCGAATTTATCAATTTTTTTTTTTCCCTATTTTTTCTTTCGACGTTCTATCGTAGTTTTATTGTTTCCTATATGATTAAATGCGATGTATTCGGCAAAACATGGCATGGTGGAGTCCACCAACTTCCTGTGAAAAACCCAGCCCGCCGTCAGGCATGCACGGCCTACAGAAGTGGGGCATCCAACAATGGGGTCCATTTTTTAAGTGAACGTATAGTAAGGGGTACAACAGTGCGGCTCCTGTACAAGATCAAGCATATGTCCACCAACTTCCTGTGTCCACCAACTTCTCCGCACTATACACGGCACGAACATCACTGTGGTCCATCCTCCTCTGCGCCATTCCCATCCTCAGCGACGTTCAGAACCGTCTCAAGGCCGACATCGGTGTCTGTCTCATTGTCGTCCGGCTTACTTTTGTTTGGTGATGTATGCGTGTGTTGGACGTTGATCATCATCTAACTCCCTTCAAGGCCACCACCACCACCCGACCACCTCACCCAACCAGAGGACCCGGTAAACCCCTCTCCTTGCCTCATCCCATCCTTCTTGCCGCACCCCGGAGAGTGCGTTGCGTTGAGCTCAAATTGGGCTCCGCATCGCCGGCTGCTTGCCTCTGCACATTCAAGCTGCAGAGGTGTGTGTGCCCCCACTAGGCCTCCTTTTCGCTCATTCCTCACGCCTACGTCGTTCGTTTTCACTGCGCTGACCGCAGTTCACAGGCATGCTTTGGTCCCGGCATCTAGAAAAGTCAGCTGTCCACCAACTCCTTGGGCACGTACTCACATATTCCTCAAGACGCAAAGCGGGCGCATTTTTGTCGAATTCTACCAGGCCACTACCTTCTTGATCCTCACACTGCTTCCTGCTGCTGTCTGCGCTGAATCCGACAACCAGCAAGACATGGAACCTGAGGACTCTGAGCCGTACCTTAACACCTTGGATTCGGACACCACCATCACAACCACGGATACAGAAGCTGCCGGCCCCACCCCTCCTCCGCCCACAAATAACAAGATATGCAGGGGCAGCCCTGTGCCGCCCTGTCGTCATTGCGGAGCTTGAAGCGCCCGCATCGCACAGCAACCACATCTACTGTCGCTGCAAAGGGATCCGGGAGGCGGTAGTCATCTCTGCCAGGCATGTGGCACGCCCTGCTGTGTATCTCAAGCACGCGGTGGGGGGATGGAATGTGGGTGCTGATTTGTGTCCACCAACTTCCCGTCCACTAACTTCCTCTCAGTCAGGGCTGGCCCCTCGTTGACGTGAATGGGCGCATCTTTGCCGTGCATGCCGAGGACCCTCTCACAGCTCATCCGCATTGGCTTCACGCGGATCCAGTGGGATGGAATGTGGGTGCTGATCTGCATCCACCGACTTCCCGTCCACTAACTTCCTCTCAGCGAGAGCCGGCCCCTCGTCGACGTGAACAGGCACATCTTTGCAGTGCTCGCAGGTCGACCTAATATCCCTGCCTACGCCCCTGCCGTCACCCACGCATTCGACCTGCTCGCTATGTCGATGACTGAGGCGGAGCTGGCCGAATCGAACCCTGAAGAATACCGGGAGAATTTCGCCAGCAAGGAAGCCCGTTGGGCGATGGGTGTTGGTCTATGGAGTACATTCAATGAGCTAGTAGAACTGGCGGAGCCTGTAGAAGCAGCACAATAAACGACCATTCCATGATTAAGAAGTTGGTGGACCAAAGACTGAAATACTTTAAGCCCTTGAGTACAGCACAGATCTGATCTACTGAAGGACTTTCTATTCATGAGAGACCTGTGTTACTGCAAATTATCAGGCGGCTAGTGCATCTGGGGTGGACTCGAGAGGGAGGAAGTTGGTGGACGCGCTGGGTGTTCAGAGTGAGTACAGCGCAGATCTGTATTACTGCCGGAATTTCGATGCATGCAAGACCCGTTCCTGCAAGTTATCAGGTAGCCAGCGCACCTGGGACGGAAGTTGAACCAGGTTTAATGTAGGGGGAGTTGGTGGACACGGTGGATTTTTGCCAATGTTCAAGTATGATGGGATAGCTAAGGCACTCACTCACATTATAGTCTTAGAAGACACGTCGATCCAAACTATGGGGCCCAAAACACGTATTTGGCAAACATTTGAGCGCGTTTAATTTAACAGATGTGTCGACTTCAGCTTCTTATTCAGGCCTATTGAGGTGGCCTCAACCATGTTAACATGTTACATTTCACTGCAGTGACCCCCTGAGTCCACCATGACGCCACACAAAAAAGTCACAAAAAAGTCATACCAACCTAAGTGGATTTCAGCGTTGGTCCAACCGAGTTTTGGCAGAGGATGAGATATTACAAGTCCCGGGATTTAATTTCAATGCAAACACCTCAGAAAGACTTCATATCATTAAGTAAGCTTGGTGAACATCCCAAAGTGACGTGGACCCCCAGGGAAGTGAGAAATGGCACCAAAGTTCAACAATGGGAGTTGGTGGATAGGCAGTTGGTGGACGGGTAGTTGGTGGACGGTGACCGAATTCTTTGGAATAGATGGCCCCCTCGTTGAACTCTGCTGTAGCCTGAGTATTCATGTCATTAACTAAGCCTGCTGAGCATCCCACAGTGACGCGTACCCTCCGGGAAGTGAGAAACAGCACCAAGGTTCAAGGAAGGCAGTTGGTGGACGGGTAGTTAATTCTTTGGAATTGGCGGCCCCCTTATTAAACTCTGCTGTAGCATAGGTTTGCATATTGATAGGTAAGCCTTGTGAACGTTCTATAGCAACGTTGACCCCCCCCCGGATGCAAGAAATGCCGCTAAAGTTCAAGGAAGGGAGTTGGTGGACGGTAGTTAATTCGGCGGCCCCCTCATTAAAATCTGCGGTAGCATGAGTATTCATATCATTAACTAAGCCTGCTGAGCATCCCACAGAGACGTGGACCCCTGGACAAGTGAGAAACAGTGCCAAGGTTCAAGGAAGGCAGTTGGTGGACGGGTAGTTAATTCTTTGGAATCGGCGGCCCCCTCGTTAAATTCTGCTGTAGCATGAGTATCATGGGTCTCACCGTAAGCTTGGTGAACATCCCACAGCGACGTCGACCCCCAGGGAAGTGAGAAACAGCACCAAAGTTCAACAATGGAAGTTGGTGGACGGTGACTGAATTCTTTGGAATCAGGGGCCCCCTCATTGAACTATGTTATAGCATCAGTATCATGGGTCTCACCGATCGACTCAGAGTTCACCCGAGGGCCTCCATTGGTAGCCCGGCAAAATCCAGCAGAAAAGACCTTAGAAACACTTTATATTGTTAATTAACCTAGGTGAACATTGTACCGTGACATGGACCGCCGGGGATGCAAGAAACAGTGCTAAAGTTCAAGGGGGAAGTTGGTGGACGGGTGGTGAATTCTGTTGAATTGGTGGCCCCCTCGTTAGAATTTGCGGTAGCATGAGATTCAAATTATTAACTAAAGCCGGGCAAACATCTCACAGCGACATGGACCGTCAGGGAAGAGAGAAACTGTACCGAGGGAAGTTGGTGGACCGATAGTTAACTGCTTGGAATCGGTGCATCCCTCGGTGCCCCCCTCATTAAACTCAAGTTCTTACATTGATAAACAAACCTAGTGAACGTTTCATAGTGACATGGACCCGGGGATGTGAGAAGTGGTGCTAATGTTCAACGACAGAAGTTGGTGGACAGGAGGTGGTGGGCCGGTGGTTAATTCTTTGGAATCGGCAGCCACATTGTTTAAAACCTGCCGATGAACACCCTGATGGGGGTCTTTGATGCTAACACGGGAGAAACACAGTTGGGGAAGCGGAAGAGACCAGCAGAAGATGAGGGAGGGGGAAGGGAGTTGGTGGACGGAGCAGCCGACGATGTGCTTGCCACTCGGTGAGGGCGTTGAACGGAGACCTCAGAAGCATGGGAGAAACGCGAGATAGTTATGGCGCAGTTGGGTAAACGGAAGAGGCAAAAAAAGGCGGAGTAACACAAACATAGGTAGTTGGTGGATATTCTGGTAGTTGGTGGACGTTATGGTAGTTGGTGGACGTTATGGTAGTTGGTGGACAATTGAAGTTAGCTACGTAGAATATTGGCCGCCTTTATTTCTTTGAATGCTCGAACTGATTGAGCTTAAAATCCCCTGCTCTGAGGCCGTGCGTCACGTCGCTCAAACAGGTGAGCCAATTACAGGAAGTTGGTGGACTCCACCATGCCATGTTTTGCCGAATACATCGCATTTAATCATATAGGAAACAATAAAACTACGATAGAACGTCGAAAGAAAAAATAGAGAAAAAATAATAATTGATAAATTCGAGGTCGGGGGTCGGGACGGCGGGCGGGGGCGTCGGGGTGATGTGCGGGAGTGGCGGTGTGACGTGCGGGACGTGTTGTGGATGAGTGATGTGATGGGGAAGGTGGTTTGATGGCAGTGCGCACCCGTGATGGCAGTGGCGCTGGGGACGGAGTCGGCGGCGATGACGGCGGCGGCGGCAGACGATGAGGACGGCGGGGAGGGCGGCGGGGAGGGCGGTGAACTCCGTAGAGGCAGTGGCAGTGGCTACCACCCACCGTGAACTCCGTAGAGACAGTGGCTACCACCCGCCGTAGTTGGTGGACGGCCTTGGGCAATCCCCTAAGTCCCCACACAAGGGATATAAGGGATTCCCGTGAATTTGCCTTATCCCCTCTAGTTAGAGAGGGAACCCCCCCCACGTTCCCTCTCTAACTAGAGGGGTTAGGTGGGCACATTAGGTGAGTGAACCAAAAAATGCATTTGGGGTCGAACCCTGCGTTAGAACCGGGTGAAAAGTCTAATGGAAACCCCAAATTAGAATGGCCGAAAAGGGAAATGTGGTTGAAATGGCTGAAAACGGCGTGAGGAGGTATGTAAATGAAGGAAGGAAGGAAGGAATTACCGGCGCGGTCCCGTTAAGAAACAGCCGGGGCCCGTACTACATACATGCGTCAAGTGTATGCTATGGATACCGTCAATCTTTGAACATCTGATCACCTGCGCAGACTCCTCGCAAGGAGAACCGCAGGGCCGCGTGATCGCCAAAATTCAGTACGAAGAAGGAAACACCACCTCAAATTTTGTGCGCAGCATCGATATTTGCTAAGACAATTGATGCGCCACCACAACGCGATAGAAGTGGTAGTCGCCTTCATGAGGGAGAAGGCAAGCAGGGAATGAAGGGAAGGGCACACTGTGTATCAATTTTGACCGACGCCCTTTAGGCCTCGATGGTATCCTTTGATTCTCGTGGAAATTGCAGCCATTTTGATCCCTGGCCTTCGACGCGTTATTGCGAGTGAGTAACTGACATTGTGGATGACAGAAGGACATCCTGTATTTTATTATTTGTGGAGACTTGAATTTTCGCCGAAATTATAAGCCGCTCGACACCGACATTAAATATGCATGATTGTGTCATGGAGACTGTTATTTGAGAACCTACTCTCTGAATTGGTGTCGGCCGTAATGTGAGCCTCTTGAGCGGCTCGAGGCAAACTCGAGGAGTGAAGAAGCAAGGGCTCAAGCTCGGACCGGATCCAGTCTGATAATGAATAGGATGGTATGCCATTGGCCCGACTGCAAGCGACGACGAATCTGTAGAGGTGCGAGTTCGCCGACTATACGTCGGGACGATGAGAGGAGGAGCAAAGGAGGAGCAAAAGGAACCAGATCAACATCTCCGGACCGGCGAGTTTCGTGATTGTGGGACCCTGGGACACCCCTAACTCGCTCCACTTCTCCGTTCGCTGTCCGATTCGACCCGCATCTCCCCACGTGCACCGTCAAGGCATCTCCCGACGCTGTGGTAAGAGCAGTGTGCGCTCGGGGCATGCATGAGAAGCCTTCCAAGCACGTTATGCACATAAGTGCATCCACTCTCGCGGGATAGCCCTTGCAAGTAATTGAGGCCCCTGAGCACTAGTGTCGGACGACAGGTCCAAGTTCTGATTTTATTAGTGTGCTCTACCATTGCAGTACATCTCAGCCTCTCGGTGTGGTTCTACGCAGGTTCGCGGACCTTCACCGGGCTTTTTGAGATTTCGTGATGGGAGTCAGGGTAATATACTGCCGTGTTTCAGAGTATTAAATTCACGTTAGCTGTCACATAGACTGAAAAATTATCGGGTTAGATCAGCCTCCACGACTCTGTAAGTCTACCTCTCAAGCCCGGGTCTGAGCCCGGGCTTCGGGCTTGGCTTGGGCCTGAGCGGGCTTGGGCTTGGGCTTGAGAAATCTCAGGCCCGGGCCCACTCAAGCCAGGCCCAAGCCCGGGCTTCCAGGCCGAGCGGGGCCCGGAACATCACTACATTCACTGCGAACGCCACCGACGAGCTCGATGCGGACGGCAACATGGTCTCGGCCGATCCCACTGCCAACGCAGCAATGACCCTCGTCGCCGCCGGCAGGCTCAAGGGGATCCAAAGATTAGAAAAAAAGATATCACCTACAAAAGTTTTTTTTCTGGGGGTCGGGCGACCCCCCCCCCCCCCTCCCCGTGGGAAATTGCCTTTTTGGGCACCAAAACGCGGTCCTTTTGCAATTTTTTTCCGCGCAAGTAGCTTGTATATCTTGCCCGCATCCATCCCCATGTTCAGATCAAGGAAAGTAAAGATGTCCTTCGAGAACTAGTTTCTGGCCAAATTACGTGGCCTTTGATTGTCAGCAGAGATCATGGGAAATTTCCTGTTTGGTCGAGGCTGTACACTTGTTATCAGCTGTTATCACCCAAATAAAGCAATAATGTCGGAGTACAAAGCTCGATGGCGACTGCTCCGTTCGCCCTAAAAAGTTGATATTCGAATTCAGCATCGAAAAACCCTTCGGAAATCGACCCTGTGTCTGGGGCTCCGAAAACTGGACCCCCTTGGGCAGGCTCGCTGGCCTCGGTCTTTCCTCGCCTGCACCCGGAAACGAATTGAATGGAGTTGGAGGCGGCGGCGGCGGGGTGGGCAAGCGCTACCGACCTGCAGCGGTCAAGATGTTCCAGTGTCGTCGTCCTTTTCCTTTGGAGCGGTTTCTTTTCTTTGGACGCGCAGCGTGCTTTTGAATGGAGATTCGGTTCTTGCAAACCCTTTCATTTCGCCTAATTATAATCCTTGGTGCGTTATTGTAACACCGATTTTGTTGACATCCGCCGCAATCTTTTCCCTTCGTAATCCATCCACACTTCATTTTTGCGCCGGTATGCGCCCCAAACGCACCCTTTCAACTCTTTAATTTCCGTTCAAAAATTGCTTCCCTCCTTCACAACCATCCCCTTCCTCTTCCTCGCATCCCCATCGCTCCACCTCCTATACTTTTCGCATCTTAACCGCCTCCTCCATTTGTCCAATCCATTCATCCATCTACCTGATCCTTCCCATCCCAATTCCTTGGTGTGTCCGCGGTTGCGACGCGACGCGGTTCGCGTCTGCGCGCGCGCCGATACGATGCCCTGCGACCTCCCCGCGCATCGTCCTGTCCTTGACTCGTGCCATTTCGATACATAGGTACCCATTCTATTTCTATCTACCCTCCACTTTGCGAACGCGCGCACGCGCCTTGCCTCTTTCCCTTTCCCACACCCACCTTCTATCCCATTTTCCATCACGGCCTCACGCGTTCTTGTTCTTGTTCTTCTCTTCCTTTCTTTCTGACATGACCACAACAATTACCCCTTTATTACTTCTAGGAAACAAACCGGCGAACGCCCCTTCACCTGCCACTGCTCCAAGCAGTTCTCGCGCCTCGATCATCGCGGCAGCGCGCGCAGACAGTGCACGCTGATAAGGCGGCGGAGGTTGCCTTGATTCATCGTTTTTGGGCGAGGTGGTAGAACGCAGTGTATTTTCGTGGCATCCTGGATCTTCCGCCTTCGAGTTTATCGCGTCGCGGCCTTCTTTATGCTTTTCCGCCTTCGCTGCGCATGCTTGGGTCTCATCGCGCGTTCTTTTCTTTCTCCTTTCCACCCCTTCACTCTGCCCGTACTGACGCCTTCACTTGCAGAACGAAGCGATGATGCGGGAGCTCGCGTCCCTGCACGCCCGCATGACCAGCGGCGTCCATCCTCCTCCTGCGCCCGTCTCCGTCTCTAACAACTCTACCTCCGCCGCCGGCAACGACACCTCCAACTCCAACGGCTTAACCGACGCCAATTCCGCGCTAAATACCTCCGACTGCGCGCCCCCCGGCGCGACGAAAAAAACCGCGCCGAAATGCACTCGGGTGAAGACGAGTGTGAATGGAGGTACAGCCATTGGAAATGCGGTTTGTTCGTCTTCGATCCTTTCACTTTGCACGTACTTCCTTCATTTGTCTTCCGTCCCTGCCTCCTTTCTACAACTACGTACCCGCGCCTCCATACGCGGATCCGTACTGCTCTTCATTTCGTTTCTTCCATTCTCCGCGTCTTCTTACCGTCATGCTGATCACCTATCTTTTACAGATAAACCCGCCCCGGTACCTCCACGGGGTACGACGGCGCCGCTGCAAGGCCGAACATCAACAACCCGTATCGCATAACGCAGGTCGACGCCGCTAAGGATAGGCAGGGGCAGGGTGCGAACGGAAAAGACGGGAAGGGTGGGAAGGACGACGGGGAGGGTGAGGAGGACGACGTGGGTACAGAGCGAGAGGTGGGTCGCGTATTTCTGTTTGCTTTTGCTTCGTTCCTTTATCTTTAGCGCTAGGGGCTCGTTCGGTTTGCGTTCGCGGTGGACGCTGGTGGGGGGAGCCGTACCTCCTCCTTCCTCGTTCGTCCCGGTCGTCGGTGGAAGCCGGTGGAGGCGTGCTTTGCTCAAGCCTGTTTGTGGGTGTGCGCGCTGTCCACGTTGGCGGGTGTCGTGGACCTAGGCTCCGAATGCGCGGGCAGCAGGAGATTGTGCCCGGGGCCGACTTGAAGCTCTGTCCCCGGGTATGGGGAGGGGGGGCGTGTGCTCGTCTGAGCGGTGGCAGAGCTCTATCCATCCGTTTGCATGTGGCCTCTACAAGCGCCGCTACCTGCTTACCTCCAGGCAATACGTTCCGACTGGGTATTAATGTCGGAAACGACGACGTCTGCATGCTAACTCTTTCCGTTTAACTCCCCTCTCCCTCTACGCCACGCCGACATCGACCCAATACTGACCTCCCAGCCCTCCGCCCAAAGGACAAGAGCCCTCCACGAGTGTTCAGCGGTAATGTGTAGCCGCGAGCAAATATGGCGTCCCGACGCCAGGGAAACGTCGACGGGTCCACAGGGATGCCGAGTCTCTAAAGATTTGAGTCAATAGATTCTGAGAACTGCAGCTCTTCGGCAAATACTGGAGTGTCGACGTTGCCGGCGCGACCATTGTACTTTTTTGAATCCCCTGTGTCAGTTCTGTCGACTCGCCATTGCATGCGCACGAAAGGTGCATTGAGGTCGAGGACAAGTTCGGAAAACTGGGCCGACATGTAGCCGGTGGCACAACAAAGAAGCACAGCTTTCGCGGCTTGTTTCTCTCCTCGATCTCGACTCGGTCATTGCAACGTCCTTCTGTTTTAGTCTCTGGTTTTTTCGTTCTCTAGGTCCTCGCGCAAGATATACAAAGAAAGAGAGGTGCCTCATCGTTTAGATTTTGCCGCGCGCCGCTGTCGTACCTTGCCGTACTTATTGCGGCGTCGACTCGGACGTTGACTGATCTGAATTCGATTCATTTGTGTGATCCCAACAGAACAGACGGGTCGAAGCTCGGGGCAACATCTCTCACTTATAGCTGGGGAAGGAGGAGGAGGTTTTCCCGCTGTACAGAGAACTAAATACCAAGGGCGGTGATTTTTTTACTTGTAGGTCACGGTTGCTGGCGGGAGACTGCCGTCGACGGTGCGTTTGCCCGACCCTCGAGACCCAGCGCAGATCCTCGCAGAGCAAAAATGGATCCGAAGATTCCGATCTTTGTGGGCCGCGGCGACCACCTCTGACGTCAATCTCCACATGTGCCAAAAGGTTCCGCCCCTTCTGTTGTCGTTGGTAGCAGGTTGTCGCTCACCATGTCTCTCTCCCCCGCCCCCAATGTCACCCTGCTCTTTGGGCCCATGCTCTTGGGTTTGCAAGTCCTCTGGTATCTCGTTTCGACTAGCTGATTCCGCGTATATAGGAGTGCTTCTCAACACTCTTCTGTATGGTGTAAGTAGGCATTGCAGTCATATCGACGAGGACTGAATCCCCTCCAAAACAGATAATGGTTGTCCAGGTAGAAACTGTCGCAACGTGCGCGCCGCTCATCCGTTAAATCGAGGTCTAGGCAATGCTGTACTATAGTCGATACTCGAAGTGCGTCCATGTTAAATCACTTCTTCCTCCTCTCATGAAATCCCAGTGATCGCCCGTGGTTCCGATATCTGGTTCGTGGGTTGAACCGTCATTCGCCTCGGATGACCTCAACCTGTTCGCGCAGGTTGCATATCTCGTCCTGATAGAAACAGTGGACCTGGTTTGCGATATTGGGATCATATATGAGCCATTAATCCTCCGTTATGGTGAGCGCCTCCCTTTCTCCGACTGCGCGGCGCTAAGCCCTGTTGCCAGGTACTCCGGAAGCACTCTTAGTTTCACCAGTCAGTAAGTACACAAAAGAATTGTGTCGCCCTCTCCCACATTGAGTGAATCGGCACAGTGCTTCGAGCTGGTCTGTCTCACGCGACCTTCAACTCACGTTGTGCGATACTCATTATCTGTTGCCACAGATGCTGTCCTCACTGTACGCGATATCCCTTAACTCGCTCTTTCTTTGATTTCATCTTCGAAAAGGTCGTTATCTCAACGCCAATCCAGGTGTGTCCCTCCTTGACTGCATGCCTGCAATCAATACAAATTTTCTTCCCCACAGTGCTTCATTGCATGGAGAATCTATGCTGTCACTCGTTCACTCACTCTCCCCTTCCTAATCCTGATCCTCTCCCTGGTCTCCTTCGGTGCGGTCTTCGACGAGATAACATGAGAATCGACTGACGCATAAATGTTAGGGGGCGGAATCGCCACCACCGCGGTCATTTCTGTGCACCCCGACTATGCCGACTTTTCGCAGTTTCACTCTGAGGTTATAACGTGGCTTGTAAATCCCCCTTCGTGATCTAGTATTAACGGCTCACTGTCCACACCCACAGACGAGCTCGACCCTTTGTGATATTTTATTAACGGCCTCACTTGTTCACTCTTTGGTGCGTCTCCACCTGTTTCCATGCGTTGCATTGTATTTAGTTTTCTCTCCTCCTCCTCCTCAGTGGACACGAAAGACACGAGGGGGATCGACAGACAGTTATGTGTCGAAAATCATTCGCCTCACAATCCAGACTGGAAGCATTACCGCCGCGGCCGCGATGCTGGATCTAATATTGTTCCTTGCCATTCCAGTGAGTCAATTCAATATCCCAGTGGACCACAATGGCCGTTAAATATACCCCAGAACGCCACCTTGTTCGTATGTCCACCGTGCAGAACGATTATTTTGTTTACCGTCCACTCTAGCAACTTCATGATGGATTTCCCTCTCAGTAAGCTGTATACGAACTCGACACTTAGCACGTGAGTCAACGTTCTCCGCCTCTTATCCTCTGACACTGAACACACCCCAGACTCAATGCCCGGTCATGGCGAGAGGATATTGTTAAAGTTCACGCGACGAACGTACTATTTGAGCAGACAAAATCTGCGACGGTAACGCAGAGCTTCAGCATGCCTCAACGCCGACCGGTGAGTTCCCTGTTGTTGATCGAGGTTTAGTTCCTAACATCTTGCCTTAAAACAGGCATTCCTGGTACGTCATATTTTCAACCCGTCGCGCGGGTATCTAACTCCTTCTAGAATTCCCGAGGAACAGGAACCGATTCTTACCTGCGCAACTCGAACCTGGTTCTGGATATTGCGCCGATGCCCTAAACTGCCCTAAACCGTCTCATTCCCCTCGTTGTCCTTCAGCAATCAACGTATACCTCGTCCCTCCTTCATATTCTCAACAATTTTCCCGACCATCGCTTTCTAAATTTTCTCTGGATCTTCTCTGGGTGCATGTGTAAATAAATACTCAACAACTCTGTAGCCAAAATATAACATATAATATTCGAAGTTCAATTGCGGAACTAACTTTAGTCTAACGCCAATCATCGCACTCATGCACCCTACACAACCAGGCCAAGTCCCAGGCGAGTTATCCTGTCCAAGACTTCAACAACAAAGTTTCAACTCTGTGCAGGGATTTTCTCCCCAAGGCCATTCAACTGGCGGGAGACGATCGCTACCGAGCCACGCAACCCCCACGGCTATTGGTTCGAGGGGGAGTAGATGGGCGGAGTAAGCCAGGAAGAGCAGCAGGCGGGGAGGGAGGGCGACGAATGATCGGCCAGAACCCCGTGTAAACGGTCATCGCCAGCGTGAGACGAACGCCACAGGGGTAGCGAACGACCACCGGTGAAGAAAGGAATGAGTGGAAAAGATTATCGAGTGTAAATCGCCTTTGAGGCGTGAAAATCACCACCAGTGGTCTGTCGAAAGAATCAAAAGAGTGAAAATGCCTAGCGAGCCACATTGCCACCAGCCCACCCGAACGATTATCCCGCCAGCAAACAAACGCCCCCAAGCCACCGCACGACCACCCCCGGTAGGTTGAGCCAGGAATAGATGGGCAGTGTATTACAGAAGAGCGGGAAAGCAAGAAGTGGAAGCAGGAAGCGCAAGGCGTCGGGACGCGCAAAAAAGCTCACCCCCAGTCCAGACGCTTATCCCTAACGGGAGACGAATCCCACCATGCCATCCATGACTCCCGAGGGCATTGGCGCGAGGAATACATGGGCGGAGTACGCTGGCAGGAAGACGTAGGAGTGGACGGCGAAGCGTGAAAATCACCCATCGCCACTGGCCCGTCCGTCCAGACGGTTATCCCCGTGGGGGAGGATAACAAGAAAATTCCCGAGCGAGCGGAAAGGTCGCCCGAAGTCCGTCCAAATGGCTATTATTTGGACATCCATGGCGCTGACCCAGGCTACCCCAGGCCATCGAACCTTCGTTAGCGGCCAGAAGGGAGTGGAGGGGATAACATGAGAGGGCGAAAGGCCAGAGGGGGAGGATAGAGGAAACACCTCGGCAAAACACCTTCCCTGGAAGAAACGCCCGCGCCACAAATAAAATGAAGCAGGAGGGCAGGAGGGGCTTACTCCGAAGCTCGAGGATGAAATGCCGTTGGGAGGAGCTCGAACACCGCAAGACGAATGATGCGCGCGCGGCGACGACCAAGGACGAGGGCTACGCGCTCGAGATGGACAAGTTGCGGTGGGGCGATGCTGGTGCGCATGATGACACAGAGGTGGGTCAGGGCGGCGACGGCAGAGGACGAATGTTCCTTTTGTTGCGTCAGAATTTAGAATCGGAAGGGGGTGAGAGAGTGGCGTTAGCGTTAGTATCATGAGAGATAGAAGGACGGAGAAAGACTGACAAGGTGGTTGTTAATTCACAAAGGACCGTTACCGAGGGCGCCCAGGGAGGGGAAGCGCACAGACCATCTTTTGGACGTCGATTGCATTCAAGTAAGAGGCAAAGAACAGGACGAGGCAAGGGGACGCCCCGATGAATATAATTAAGAATGGCGTAGTCTCTCCCGGGTCAGAGGCGGACGCCCGTAGCGGGACTGTTCTTGGATGCGAAGAGAGAGACGGGGCCGCGGGGCTGAGTTGCGCGAGGGCGGGCAAGCCTGGGAGGCGTCGTTAGCTTCATAAAGATGTACGACGAAGAAAGTATGGCGCAGGCCAGTATTGGCAGTGTATCTGGACACGAGAACCACCAGAACGTAGTCAGCGTCATCGTCCGGTCGTTGCCCAAGCGTAAAGACACGATACGCACACTCATTTGAAAGCACCCAGCGCGCTCCACAACCGCATCCTATCCAGCACCCACTCAAACGTCGTCAGCCCGTTCCCATTGCCCATCTCAATTTCAATCACCTCGCGTCCTTCCCCGGCGCCACATCTCCGCCGCTCTGGTCCACCTCTTCTAGCGTCGGCACCGTGCCCCCACTCGTGCTCCCGAGCACCCTCACACCAGGCACCTCATTTGTACTCTCCCGCAGATTCCGCAGAAACGCGCAGTGTTCGCCCTAAAGGCCTTTAATCGGGGTTCGAGAATTCTAAAGGCCTTTTAAAGGGTAAAGGCCTTTAGCTAAAGGCCCAGCTAAAGGCCTTTGATCAATTTCCCACGCGGTCCAACACCGTTAATTTTATTCGCGCTCGAGCCAGCGAAGTACTACTTTCAAGCACAAAATTTGTTCTAGAACCTATCTCAATACCCTGTCTCTGGAACTTTGTCCTCAGTTGCACCAATATCTCCTCCTCCTCGGGCGTTGCCGACAAATTGCTGATGATCGCTTACAGCCGGGTCTCAGCCCACCAATTTTTTTTTTTTTACACCTGGGGAGACTATTGGGGGTAATTTTGTGGCCTCAGGGACTTGTTAGATGTTGTCGTGTGCCGCTTCCCGTTCAAAATCAGCGTGACCAATGGTGATGACATGACTGCTAAAGGCCTTTATAAAGGCCTCCTAAAGGCCTTTAGCGCTAAAGGCCTTTACCCTTTAGGCGAACACTGGAAACGCGCGCGGTCGGCCATTGAGGTCATTGATGCGTTAGTGTGGGCAGACAGAAAGTGAAGTTAAGCGTGAGTACACCGAATGCAAGACAAGAACGCAAGGCGAGAACGCAGACGACTTGAGAGAAGGAGTGAGAAAATTCTGATCGCTGATGACGTTGCTCGAGTTTGGCAAGTTCGGCATCGCGGCAGCCCGCGTTCAATGACTTCAATTTTGTTTTCGGGATAAGGGTGAGACACGTTTTAGGGCCAGTGTTTTTCAGATACAGGTGTCGCGTTTACCGAAGGAACGAGTCTTGATGCGGGTGCGCTCAATTGACAATTTCAACATGAAACCTTGATTCAGGACAGGAAAATTCAGAACCATACTCGGAAGAACTCATCTATCCATTGAGTAGGTCAATGTGGACTTCTTTTTCGCCCACCATGTATCGCTGCCTTTCATTGACGCTGAATCGACTCATGCCGCCGCGGGCACAAAAGAAAACACCGCAGGGAGACCGGCTCGGGAGGGAAGTAGTAAGTACTGGATCTACCCGCCACCGATTGTTGAACTCGACCCTTGAATTCGTTGAATCCACGAGGAGTTTCAGCGACATTAAGTGAACATGGTCGTGCAGGATCCAGCGCCATGCATGCAGTAAGAAGGCCAGCTCGGACGCGGCTGCGGTTCTCCGTCAATTTTGTACTTGAATCAAGATCCGCCACTGCTGCCTCGAACTCCTCTTCCGCGAACGAATCTTGCTCCTCGGCACGGAAAAAATTGCTCTTATTCCACGACATACACCCACGTCGAGTCGAACGGGTGAACACCGAGTCAGACTCATTGAAACCTGCGTCGCGTCCTTCGAGACGGGATACCACCCGATAGGTGCAGTACATTTATTGCCTCGATTGGCCCGGATGCTAGCAACTTCAAGTTAATTTTCGTTAGGGCCTTGTATATAATTCCCGGCGACTTAAAAACACCGGTTTGTAAACAAGGTGTTTATAAACGTGTTTACAAACCGTAGCTAAAATTTCCCACGGTTTCACCTGAGCGTGTTCAAGTGAGTCTGCAGCGCAAAAAATGGGTAGAAACAGTTTAATAATTGTTATGCTGCACTGAATTCACAGGGAAGGGCTAAGTGATCCTCCATAACACAATTTTAGAGGTTAAAATCTGCCCAAAATCCTCCGGGAAGTTGCCGGGAAGGCCCTGGCAGTAAATAAAAAACCGGGCATTTGAGTCGTTCCATTTAAAAACGGGTTTATGAATATTAACGCCCTCCGGGCACACCTAGATCCTCCGTGCAGATTCTTGAAAGGTTTCCACACTGCTTGTTGTATTTCACACAATGTGTGTGGTAATGGGTTTTTTATGTTTTGGTTGTCTTTCTATCTTCGTTGTTTCGTTGTTTCGTTTGTTTGTTTGTTTGTTTGTTCTTTCTTTTCCTCATCGCCAGGGTGAGTCCTCGGTTTCATCTTGATTGGCCTCCACCTCCGGTCGGACTGTGGTTTGATTTTTTCGAGTGCTTCCGCAAGTGATTTTAATTTTATTTCATTGGCTTCCCCTCCGGAGGGATGTGGCTCTTGGGTCGCTTTTTACGGGAGTGGGATTGGTTTAATTTTTATTTTATTGGCTTCCACCTCCCAGAGGGCCTGTTGCGAACTGAAATCACCGAATCAGACAAGCAGTGCTACAAAGACATCGTGGGAATATCATGCAGTTTTGATGCGGACAGCCAATTAGTGAAAGTAGACCTAGCTCCTCCGTAAACTACGGATCTAGGAACACCGGTTTACAAATCGGTTTGTAAACACGAATAATATACAAGGCCCTAATTTTGGTTACAAACAAGGCCTTTACACCGCTCCAGTTGAACCCGACTCAGCGGATAAAGGAGGGTCCGCCTCTTCTTCGTCCTCCTCCCTCTCGGAACAGCCGTGAGCAATTCCAGTACATACCAAACAAGGAAACCTCGGTCTTTTTGAATCGCGCGCAAAAGATTTGTGTCGTTTTAGGGCGCTATACACACACCCCGAGTCGAACGGGCGACTCAGACTTGTAACTTGTTGAAATCCAAATCGTTTTGGCATACAATAACAACCGACGCCACCAGGTGTATATGGTGGGTTGATTGGCTTACCTTGACCTGGCCAAGGAACGGAGAAAATCAAGTCATAGCAAAACGCCAGCTGTGAATTTTTCAGGCGCAATCTTAACTTACTGTAAGTTAATGTCGGTACATCATCAGCAGCCCTTTTCTCTGTCTTCCTCTCGTCCGTTCGCCACTTCCGCTCTGCTGCTCACGCCTCACCGCATCCGAAATGACACGTCAAGATACCCCGGCGGTTTAGAGGACCTGAAGAAGCGTGCCTAGCACGCAGGACATTACTGAGACACACGTAGAGGAAAAGGCCTTTACGACTGCGCCGTTGGTGGATGATGTGGGGGTAGACGATGGCGAGGAGCCTGATGCCGTCGCAGACAAGGGAGGCGTGGTCGATGTCGACCCGGTGGGCGCCGCCGCAAGGGTGAAGAGCGGGACAACCCTTCCGGAGAATGTCGTGTCGAACTGAGTACTTGACGCGAATACCTGTCTTTCCACGCACGTGCCTCGCCCGTCCGCACCAAACGCGCATGTTTCGGCGAGCTCTTCGCCTGGGACGGAGAATCTGAAGCCAAAGGCATTTGCTTCGAATTCGCCTGAGGATGAAGGAATAGATCACCAATGAGTTACGACTTAATGGCGCATAGGAATGCATTACTCGCCCCCGAGCTCTGCTAGTCTGCTGGGAGAGAGATAACAGTTATAGTTGTGCTTGGTTCCACTAGCACCTCAAGGCTTATGGTACCACTTTCGGTGTACGTCGTCCAACCATCGCTCCCGACACCCACCTCAAAAAGTGACGTGTAACCCTCGACTATTTGCGTAAAGTAAAGCTCGGAGTTGCGTGGGAGACATCGTAGAGCGTTTGGCCGTGTGCAACTGCGGCCAGCCTATGAGCAAGTGTCGAAAAATACTGCGAATCTACGGACCATGTACCAGGGCGGAGAGGAGCAGTCCAGCAAGAGTGGGCGTCATCCTGTAGTCTTGGCAGAGATGGAGAAGAGCGCTCACACCAGTGATTCTGATGCTCGCTTTTTAAACGTCGCACTGTTGCCGGGATGATCGCGTCTTGCGGTCAGATGTGATTGCCTCGTCGCCCGGCGCCCGCGAGGCAGCGACTCAATAAGTAGGTTGACAAGATGTTGGAGGCCGCTCCGTCCCACCGCTTTCAAAGATTTATCCCGGAATCTTTATTAGCCGTTCTTGAACGAGATGCCTCGTGTTCGTTTGGATCTCTTTGCTTCACTGATCCCCATGTAGTATCTCAGAAGAAGTGGCAACAGAGCCTAGAATGGCTTCTCCAAATTGCGCGCTCCTCGGGCGTGAACATGATGAGTTGGAAATAGTATTCACACCACACTGCGCAGATTTGGGGTTGAGCGCTTGGTATTTGCGGTAGAACTACTAAACTTCAAGGTGGTTGAGGTTACATGGGGGGGATATATTATACTCGCGCGGTCCACAGGCTGAACAACGAGTTTACGGGAGACAAACGTGCAGTACTGATACGGGTGTTTATCCTCTCAGAATTCTACAAGATGCCAACCGAGCACAACATCATTTCAGGGGATCGGTATCCGCAAGACGCTGGCGAACTGTGCATGGGAGTCTAAGGGAAGGACGGTGCCGAACAAAAAGCTGGTTCCATCCCAACGAATGTCTCGGCCCCGAGTCGAACGGGTGTCTTGCTGCAACATCGTGTAATTCCTGCGTATTGGGAGCAGGTGCGTGCCGGCGCTACCGAGCCGTTCCCTCTTCAATTCTCAGGTAACTTATACACTTGATTTTGCTTCCTCGAGCCCAAACTGGGATCATTTTTAGACTTGGATGGGAAGGCAGCGGGCATCTTCTCGTTCAGTAACATCTCGTAGTAATCAGATGAGGGGCCGAGGAGCCCGTCCTTACAGTAGTGGCTGTACTTGGAGATGGTTGATGTTCGATGGGAGTTGAAGACAAAAACACGAGGAAGGGGTCATGGCTCGGACCCGAGTCGAACGGGTGTCTTGCTGCGGTATTCCTCAACCTTCACGTAGCGGGAGCGAGTGCGCACCGGCGCTACCGAGCCTTTATCCCTCCAACTCGTTTCTCCCTCATACGACTTCATTTTTATTCTTGGTGAAACTCGGCGTGAACATGCTGAAAGAAATTGACGTTGAAGTTGAAGACGAAGTTGAAGTTGAATAGAAGTTGACGCAGACTCCGAGTTGCGGTCCAGGGGTCGTGATGATCGATGAAGTGGGACACTGGAGGAGACTCAGAGTGTTAAAGAAAAAAGACAAGAGAGCTGAGGCATGGCTCGGTCCCGAGTCGAACGGGCGACCGGCTGCAGGGTTATATCCCCTTAATGGGACGCAAGTGCGCACCAGCGCTACCAAGCCTTTATCCGTGTCTCCCTCATACGACTTCTTTTTCATTCTTGGTTGAATTCAACTCGGCGTGAACTTGCTGAAAGAAATTAACGTTGAAGTTGACACAGATTCCGAGTTGCGATCCAGGCTCTTGTTTCATTCATGACGATCGACGAAGTGGGACGTTCGACGTGTTAAAGAAAAAAACCGGAGAGCCGAAGGATGATGGCGCGGACCCGAGTCGAACGGGTCTCCTGCTGCAATATTATATTCGTTCTGCCACTGCTGCGAGTGGACGCAGGTGCGCACCGGCGCTACCGAGCCTTTCTCTCGTAGTTTTGAGCTTGGATACCCTGTACTCGAATTACGGCACCGACTGTAACTGCATTCGTGGAATGTTTCTTTAGGAGCGGGAAGTCAGCTTGTCTTCTTTGCACCATTCTTGATGAGACTGAGTGGGGTTGAGATATTGGTATTTAGAGTAGCGTCTGGTTGAAGTTGAACGGGAGTTGAAGAGAAAGATGAAAGACGGAGCCGAAAGAAACAGTTCAGGCTGGCAGCTCGCGAATGGCTCGGACCCGAGTCAACGGGTCTCCTGCTGCGATATTTTCTTGCTACTCATTGGGAGCAGGTGCGCACCGGCGCTACCGAGCCTTTATCCCTCCAACTCGTTTCTCCCTCATGCGACTTCATTTTCATTCTTGGTTAAACTCGGCGTGAACTCGCTGAAAGAAATTGACGTCGAAGTTGAAATTGCAGGTGACGCAGACCCCGAGTTGCGGTCCAGGGCTCCGTTTTATGCTTGATGAAGTGGGTCGTTGCCAAAGGAAAAAGACAAGAGAGCTGAGGCATGGCTCGGTCCCGAGTCGAACAGGTGTCTTGCTGCGATATTTCTGTTAAAGAACATTGGGAGCAGGTGCGCACCGGCGCTACCGAGCCTTCTTCCCTCCAATTTGATTCCAACCACTTCTTGCTTCGTGTGCGCTGAACGTTGAACATTTGGGAAGTTTTGAAGCTGATGTTGAATTTGACGTTGAGAAAGATGCGCACCAGGGCTCCGATCAGGCCTAATCGATCAGGACTAAGGCTTCCTTCTTTTGATGGAGGTGTGGGAAGAAAAACCATCAGTCCCGCAAGCTAAGGCTCGGACCCGAGTCGAACGGGTCTCCTGCTGCAATTATCTGTCACGTCGGAGACCGTGGATGGGACGCAGGTGCACACCGGCGCTACCAAGCCTTGCTTTCCTAGTTCTGAACCTAGATACCCGGTACTTGAATTGCACATGCACGCTCCTCGGGCGTGAACATGATCCTTGGAAAGTATTCATACCGCGGGTTTGAGTGATGTTTGCGGTAGCATTCGACTAGACTTGAGGGTGGTTGAAGTTGAATGGGAGTCACAGGAAAAGATGTTGCCAAAAAAAGACACTTCCGACCATTCTAAGGCTCGGCCCCGAGTCGAACGGGGGTCCTGCTGCAATGTCAATTCAGCTTGCATGTATTGGGAGCAGATGCGCACCGGCGCTACCAAGCCTTCCTAGCGTAGTTCCGAACTTGTATACCCAGTACCGTAATCTGCGAGTTCCTCGAACGCGAACCAACCGACTTCTGGAATGGGCGCTAGCCTTCCCTTCCCTCCCAGCTCTTGATCTGGATACTGTACCGTGTATATCCGAGGTGCGGGACCGAAACAACGCATTCTTGGATTTTTTGGAATCTGGAGCATCGAATCCTGGTTGGTATTCATAGTTCAGGAGGGGCGCTGGATATTTATACTTGCGGTGATACACTGATAGTCATCCACCTCCACCTCCGCGTCCGCCCGACGGTTGAACGTTTGCAGTGGCAGATGGGTGCTTGAGAGATTGGCGTTTAGTATTTAGTATTTCCTTTCTAAAATTGCAGCGCGGGCGGCAGCGTCCCCCGTCGTTCGTTTGAATATTTCACCAACTCAGACTCGAGCTGCAAATCGGTGTCGGAAAGTAAGCGTGTCCTTCGATTGATCCCCCGCGGAGGGGTGGCTGAATTGAATTCATTAATAGGGTGAGTTGAATTGGATCGTACGCGCGTGGAAGGAATATAGTAAAGCCGCTTCGCTCCGTTGATACATTGATAATCTATCGCGCCGAGTCAACCAGACAGACAGATGGAGTTGAATTCGAAAACCGTGGATGCCGCGCGAGTGTGTATATAGGTAGGTAGCGTTGTATCGGGCTTGAATTGAAATCTGCATCTGCGGAAATTGGTATGACGGACGCTTGATGATCGTGCGATTGAGTTGGGGCGACCGACCTTCTTTGAGGTTGCGCCGAGTCAGACAGACAGATGGTTGGGTTCGAGTATGAGTTCGAGTTCGAAGGCCGTGTATGCGCGAGTCGTGTTGTATTATAGGTAGGGTTGTATTGAATCTGAATTTGCGGGAAGGGGTCAACAGCAACTTCGAACTTGATGATCGCGCGATTGAGTTGGGCTGAGCTTCTTTAAGTTTGCTGGAGAGAGGATGAACGTGCGCTGGGCGATGCGGAGTGAATGTCAGCCTTTCGAATGGAGCGCCGGTATTCAAACGAGCCTCTGCACCCGTCGGGCTGAGTGGATATTTGGGTGCAAGGCGGCCGAGGAAGTCGCAAAGAGAATACCAGCAGCGGGTCGACGTTCAAGGTTAGAGGAGAATCTTGCAGCTCCGTCCGCAAGAACGGAGTGCCTGTGGAGCAAGAAAAGGTCGCCTTCACGACACCGGAGCAATCGATCAAGATCAAGATCAATCTTCCGCGCCACCACGCGAGCTGACGAGCTTTTTGCTTCTACTCCCAGGACCCACGACCCGTTCGCGGCCTACGAGTCGTCCGTCCAGCGGTAAGTACCGTTTTTTGGCTGACGATCTTCATCCTAGCTGAAACTAGGATGAAACAGCTTGTAGTCTAATCCCGGGACCCCTAGGCCGACCTTTCGCCGCGCACCCTCTTTCCTTGCCCACTTGACCTGACTCGTCCTTCTTGTCCTTCTATTGGACCTGGGCATCAGCGGATCAGTTAGTGGACGCTGTGGCTGTGCTGGCTCTCGACGGCCAGCCGTCCTTGCTTCCACCCATGTCGAAACCGCGCCCCATTGACTTTCTATTCCGTTGAAAATTAGGCTGTAACATATGATTTGCAGAAAATTGAGTTCTGGACAAAATGGATTGAGGAATTGAGGAAATATTCAAAACTGGTCAATTTGCAGCTAATTCGGCCACTCATTCGGTCACTGCGAGACCAAAACCGCTCTCTAAAAAAATTCCTCTGTCCATTTCAAGGGGAAGAGTCTTATCTATCGACCCAGATGATAAGATCACATCGGTGGAACACACCGCCCCGGGCGCCCCGCCGCGGACATCACTGCTCGTTACTGTGACAGGTCACGTAGGCGCTTAGACGCGTCGACGACGTCTCCGTCGCGTCGCGGCCGCGCCAGACACCGCTATGCCCCCCAAAAAGACTACTAAACAACTAGGGAATCTATCCAAAGCTCGTAACTCTCGCTGGACTCACTCTGTCAAAGAAAATATTCTTCCGCTCACTCACTCGCCTCGGACAAAAACTAGTCTCTCAAAGACAGACGCTTCAACGATCAAGCTCGGAACTCGCTTGTTGAAGTCTGTTAGTTACCGCGGGGGTCCGATCGCAGTGCTCCCTTATTACATAATTGCGGACTTTGAATTTTCAGGGGTCCCATCACTGAGCACAAAACTCCCTCTTCGACGTGTTCTACCTGCCCGTGGCACACCGTAGGGACTGCCATGTGTTTATATCGCCCTGATGGGCGTATTACCATCAAAATCCTTGTCAACGAAACTGGATTGAATCAACTGCCTGCCTAGGGCCAGGATCCAAGCTTGTTTAACCAAGGAATCTCCTGGATGTTTCATCGTCGTCGACTTGTCGTGTCCTTTGCTGTGCAGTCAGTAGGGTCCGAAAGTCCTCAGCATTTTTCACTCTATCTGCTCAATAACTTTGACTGCTTCAGGCTTCAACTTCCGACGCGGGCTTCACCTTTGAACGCAGGGGAATCCGAATGTCCGTGGGGCTCTAGTTTCGCAGGAAACCCTGCAAAGGATGGTGTCATTCTCCCAAGCCTTCTCAATGTTGCCGCGTCGCGCTCCAAACCTCTCGGTATGTGGTTGAAGACCCCGCCTGCCTCTAAGCTTACCTGGATTCCCTTTGACTCTAACCGCGGGTGGATCTGGGGATCAAGATGTATTCCAGAGCAAGATACATACGAGACAGTACGTAGGGCGAGAGAATATGATGTGATGCGGAAAGTGATGCATTATTCCCGAGCAGAAAACAGATGGAATGCAGTTCACGCACCGCGCGAAACGGCTGCATTGACATTACCGTTTGCACACCGCGCGCGCGCGCCGATGAGCAGTGACCGGCACTGTAACGACGTGGCGGTATAGTGAGTGAGTCAAGGGAGAGGGTGCGGAGTACGCACCTTGCAGCGGGATCTCGCGCCCGCGCCATTCCCTTCGTCTCTCTCCTTTCCTCTCGTCCCCGCACCCATTGTTGTGCTTGTTGTGCGTTCACATCGTCGGCGTCGGCGTCGGCGGCGGTGTCGAGTCGGAGCTTTGAGGCGGTGTTGGCGTGTGTGGGTGTGAGAATAAGCCGCAAGTAAGTGAATGCGAACGGTGATGCAAGTAAATTGGAGCATGCACCGTGAACGCGTGTACGCCAGTTTGAGCGGGTCTCCCGCGCTCCTGCGTGCCCCGTTCCCGCTTCCCTGGGCATTCGGCTCGTTGGGATCGTCGGCGGTGTGGTGTGAATCAGCAACACGCAATGCGCGCGCACGCCATTTCGTCCTTTCCCGCACCTTTCCCCTCCTTACTACATCCCGACGTCGCCCGCGCGGTATGCACGCGGAAGCGTCGGCGCCGCTGAATAGGGACGCTAGCAATCCAGAATCAGCTTGTCTTGAGGGCTGGTTCCGGAATAACGTAGAAGGAAACTCACATATGGCGTCGAGAGCCAGATCTTCACATGGGACGACCGAAGTCCGAATCAAGAGAGTACATAACTCAAGAGTATGAAATCCGCCGTGTACATTCAGGCATTGGCGTCCGCCGCAGCGTATGAATTGGTCGGAGTACCAGCACTGGCAGGGCAGTGGTGTGAGCTTGATGGGCACAGGCATGTTTGGTTGAATGGTAGACTGAGACAGAGAGAGAGTATCTGAGGACAGACAGGGCGAAATTTGAGCGATGGGGGGAGAAGGAACGCGCCGTTGGTGCTGCGGAAAAGAAGCGCGCAGTGGCACGTGTCAATTCAAACTCCGCAATTACATAATAAGGGAGCACTGCGATCGGACCCCCGCGGTAAGCACTAGACTAGACAAAAACACGAGCCCAAAACTATCTCTCCGCTCTTCATGACACCATAAACGATCAGGCCGACCAAATATCCACTCTTTCGTCCGCTAACACTTTCCTTTCCACTGAAAGCACGCTCCTTTCAACGCAAATTCATGATTCTGCCACCGTAATATCCGCATTGAAGCACGATAATTTCACCATATCCGAGGAGCTAGCTCTCGCTCAGGACGAACTAGCATCTGCCTACAATGTTATAGATGAACAACAGACTACGATACGGCAAAAGAATCAAAGGATCAACAGGCTTGTCCGCGACAAAGCCGTACTTGCGGCAAGACTTGCAGTCTCGAAACAGGATGTCCTCGCGGCCGTTCTGCGCGCCAACGATGCGGACAAGCTTTCGAAAGCCGATGCGTTACGCATAGAGGCTCTGCTCCATGAAACCTCGCAGCTCAAGCACACAGTAAGCCGCCATCGGCAAAACTTGAAAGAGCAACACAATATTCTGCGCGCCACCCAGAAGCGGGAACAACGAGCTAAAACAAGGGTTGGGTTGTTGACGGAGGAGGTTCGGAAGCGGAAGCGTTGGAAAGGCAAGCAGGGCCGCGCATACAACACCCAATACCGCGCCATTGTCCTCGCCGCAAAGCGTGCTGGGTGTGCGCAGGCCCGAATAGGCCCGTTACTGACGCGAATCGGGAGGATGTTTGGTGTGAAGGTTCATGGTTTGATGAGCCGTCGAACCGTTTCACGCGTGTGCATGGAGGCTGGGGTGCGGGTTGATATGCAGATTGGGCATGAACTCGCGCGCGCCAAAGGTATAATTCCTCCGCCGGTGTTTACCGTGGTCTGAACTTGAGCTTGCAGCTGTATGTCTCAGCAGTGACGGAACGAGCCACCGAAACATCAAGTATGAAGCCCGTCATCTTACCTATCTTGCTCCGACCTACACAACTGACCCGACTGCACCCCAAACCGAATCACGCACGCGTGTTGTTGAAGTCAACCATGCATTGGATCACACCGCACAAAGTCAATACGAGGGTTGGGAAGTCGCCAATAAGAAGATCGTGGACGCGTATCTCAACAGTCCGCTCGCACGTCGCGACGCTGAAGAAGGACTCAGCCTCGATTCCGACGACCTCTGGCGCAAGATGGTGTCCTATAATGCCGACCACGCCGCAGACGTCAAGTTAACTGCACGGAAATGTACCGAAAAGAAAGCAGCCGTTGCGGAGTCGGACTTGGGGAAGGCGGTGTTGAAGGATATGAGCACTGAAGAGGTTGAGGAGGCGCTGTGGGAAGTGGTTCAGGAGGTTTCAGAGGACCCAGACGGCCTCGAGGCGCAGTATGTGCTTTCAATTTTCAACTTGTCCATCATAGCTAATTCATTTGCATAGCGCACTCCCCCCCGCCCTTCGTATTGAAGCAATGCAATCTCTGGCCGCGTACCTCGGCTCCAAGGCGATGGAGGACCTTCCCGAACATCAGCAACGCCGCCTTACCCAGACTATCTTCGCCGGCTGCTGCTCGCATAAAAATCACAATTGCGCGTTAGCCGGTGTTACGGGAATGGAGGCAGCTTGGGCGCTCTTGGACCTCATCCCGCCAGTCCTCCTCGCAAATAAGGATAACGCTGCAACCATTGCTCTCGCTACAAACACGGACTCGGACGCGGTTGAACGTGCCTTGAAGGCGAGTCGCCGAGGTGGCTACAAACTGACCTCAATTTGCGGCAGTCTCTTCCGCAATAAAGACGATAAGAAAGGTCACCAAAACCTCCATTGCCACTTCTTCTCAAAGGTGAAATTCGACATCACCGGCGAACACTCCACAATTAAATTCCCCGATACGTCCAACAACCGTTTTGGCTCTCATCTGGATGCCGCCGCCGAGTTGGTGACCTACCACTCCGCATACATTCAGTTCCTCGAGATTATTCGTGACTCAAAGCAGACCCCCGGTCTCAACCACGCCGAGCAGAACGCATGGAACGGCCTCAACGATACCGCCACCATGACTGAATGCTGTGTTATGACGCTATACAAACTCGCCGTTGCTGACCCCTACTTTGCCGCCACCCACAAAAAGGGTGTGAATCACATCGACCTCGGCCCGTTCCATGACCGACTCATCACACACATTGAGAAGCTAATCGCGACTCCTGATCTCCTCCTCGATCCCTCATCCCCATCCGAAGACGCTACTCTAGACGGTCTTCCATTTGGCGACCAATTTGCGGTGGATTCGGTCCAATTTATGGCGCCCCGCCTACCGCATCTCGAGGATATTCTAATTGCCTTTTTGAAGGCAACTCTGCCGGCATGGAAACGCTTTACTCCCGAGTTTGCGCCGGACAGCATCATCAACTCCCTTACACCCGCCGAAAAACTCCTCATCTCCATCCCACCCACTAGCGACGACAACGAGAGCCTCCTCGGTGGTTGGCGTGACTTCTCCCGCACCTACAGCTCCTCAACAGTCGCTCATTTCAGCGGTTACGAAGCGTATCACCGAAACGGCACCGAAGCATTTTCTGAGGCCAAGCTCAGGACGGAGGAGGATGCAGTGTATATTATGCGTCTAGCTCGCGCTCGGGACGCCAGCGGTGCTATGCGGAAATTCCGGGATGATTTGCTGGCGTTCAAGCAGCAGGCAGTGGACACAGCACGGGCGAAGCAAAAGGAGAAGGCAGACGAGGCGGCGGCGCGAATTGCCGAACTTACCGCAGTAGCCGTGATCATAGATGCTGAAAAGCTGTGCAAGCTCAACAAGGCTGCGCTTCGCGAGCAACTCGACGTTCGTCGCGAGTTGCTGAAGGAATCGGTAATTGCTGCCACGAAGCTGAAGGAGATGAAGAACAAACCGGATATGTTGAAGGCTATTCTTGCATCGGATCAACGGTATGCTTCCTGTTGTACAGCCCGCCGCCCTCGAGACATCACTGACCTATTCTGCACAGACGCCTGCACCCTGAGGCACTGGAAACCGTCCAAGCGGAGACGGAAGCATAGTTTATTTTCAAGTCTGGGTGTATTTTGCTAGTCAACAGTACAAAAGATAAAAAAACCACCTGTATTTTGATCCGCCTGCAAAATCAGCACAGCCACCGGGCCACTAACTGATCGGCTGATGCAGAGGAATTTTTTTAGAGAGCGGTTTTGGTCTGGCAGTGACCGAATGAGTGGCCGAATTAGCTGCAAATTGACCAGTTTTGAATATTTCCTCAATTCCTCAATCCATTTTGTCCAGAACTCAATTTTCTGCAAATCATATGTTACAGCCTAATTTTCAACGGAATAGAAAGTCAATGGGGCGCGGTTTCGACATGGGTGGAAGCAAGGACGGCTGGCCGTCGAGAGCCAGCACAGCCACAGCGTCCACTAACTGATCGGCTGATGCCCAGGTCCACTACTACTCCCCCCCAATCCAAATCCAATCCACTACACACAAATCCCCTAATCCCCGCACCGAAGGAAGCAGCCACGATGGGCGGATGCATCTCCTCCCCCGCCCCGCCGGGTGGCGAGGTCTCGGAGCGCGATCGGGCGCTGCACCGGCAGGCGGAGAAGCAGCTGAAGGAGCCGAAGGCGTTGATGCAGATACAGGTTAAGGTGGGTGCGGTTCTGGGTCTGCCTGCGTCGTTGTTTCTTTCGTTCGTTCTTTCTTTTGGGGATTGAGGAGGGGCGGTACGGGGATCGGCAGGGGCATGCAATCGCTCGTCGGTGGGCACCGAAGCCTGGTGGGCGTACTCCCCGTCCCCACAGCCGCACGGATGGCGGGCCGCATCCGTTATTCGTTTGTGCCTGGCGCGCCGCCCTTGTCATGTGCTGCGTCGGCCGCCGTCGATCCCCGATCCCCGATCGTCGACACACGCCCCTCTACATTATGCGCTTTGGGCCGTATCTGCCGCCTGCCGCGATGCACGATACGGGGTCAAAGCTCGAGGCTCAGGCGGGTCACATCCGTATTTGTTTGTGCCTGGCGCCTAGCCCGCCTCTACATCGGCCCCTCGCCCGCCGTCGATCTTCCACCCGCGCTCCTGCGCTTCGGGGCGGGATATACATAACCCGCCTAACGCGATGGACGATACGGGGTCGGAGCACTCGAGGCGCAGGCAGGATGCGCGTTCTGTATCGCCGCACGCGGTGCCTGGCGCGTTCTCCGCGCCGTCCTTATCTTATCATGCGCACCTCACCTTATCTGTGCCTTCGTCCTCGACCCCGCCATGTGTGTACGCATAGACGCGCGGACGATTCGCTGCCCCATAGAGGACGCACGAATCTCATCTTCCTTCTCCCTCTTCCTCTTCGCGTCCATAGAATCGAATGCTAACTAACTACCCTCCACGGGTTCGTGTCGATCTCGATCTCTCGCCATCCACCTTTGCTTTCCTTCCTCTTTATTCATTCATTCCTCCTCCCTTTCTTATTCATTCGTTCGGGTCTTGCGCACGGGCACTGGCTGCGCGCGTCGAGTGTTGTACCGGTGTCGTAGTGCGGTCTCCTTCCGCTTGCGGCACCTTCGTCAAGAGAGAGGAGGATGGCACGCCTTCCTCTTTATTCGTTCTTATTCGTTCTTCTCTTGAGCGCGGGCACGGGCTGCGCGCGCGCCGATGGTGCCAGCATCCTCAGCGTCGTGCGGCACCTGCACTGATGGGTTTCCCGCGAGGAAGAGGAGGATCTCGCCTGCCTGCATGGATCAGGGGTGGAGACATCCTCCCCGCGCACCCGCGCCTCAGACAGTCGGTGGCATGACTTTTCTCGTCCAGCCGTACGAACGACGTACGAACGACGTATGCTTGCCGAGGATGGGGATGGGGATGGGGATGCAGGTGGATGTAGCGGTGCGGGTGCCGACGACCAGGAGGATTGAGTGCGGAGGACCTGGTGCTGACGATGGAGACGGTCCCCTTGTTCGTCTTTGTCTAGACTCGAGGCAGTCGCTTTTCGGGACGGCGGGAATTGATGACAGTCGATCAATAGGCCGGCGGAAAAGCGACTGGAACAATCTAACCGTTGCCAAGTACGGTCGGAGTTTGCCGGCGTAGGTAGTTTTGACTTAGAAAAATTTCGCGTTTTCAATAAATTTTGAATTTTGAATTCAAATTCTGAGGAGACAGTTTTGTTCTAAATGAAATTATAAGACCTCTCATGCAAGCTTTTTCGCTTTAAGTGAGTTGGGACCTCACTAGGTGGCTTTTACTAGGAACTTTCGCTCTGCCGCCATTGCCGACAGACGGGAGATCAGTGAACAATCTGACAATCTGACGATTGCAATCACATGGCACTTGGCTTTCCCTTGTTTTCTCTGGCTTTTTCGAGTGTAGCACGGGAAATACAACATAGCGGCACAAATGGTTGCATGAAGAGTCTTATAATTTCATTTAGAACAAAACTGTCTCTTCAGAATTTGGATTTAAAATTCAAAATTTATTGAAAACGCGAAATTTTTCCAAGTCAAAACTACCTACGCCGGCAAACTCCGACCGTACTAGTCACCGGTTAGATTGTTCCAGCCGCTTCGCTATCGGCTTTGATCGACTGTCATCAAAGGTTGTAGAGCGAGCTGCTGGTTCGAGCCTAGTCTTTGTCCGCGTGCGGAACGGAGGGCGGTGACGACATGAGGTCGTTGCCGCCAAGGTGCGGAGGTGCGCGCGCAGGTGCTCGTACGGGCGATGGGATGCGGGAGATGGGGACAATATCGAGGTCGTTGCCGCCGGGGGTGCGGGGGCTCGGGCTGGGGTCGAGGGTCGGGGGTGCACGAGGTCGATGGGGACGCGACGCGGGAGATGGGGATGCATCGGTGCCGGCCCAGTGCGCGATGCTGGCGACATGGATGCGGAGGTCCTGGTGGTGCCGGTGCGCGGTGCAGCGGTGCAGGTGGCGGATGAGCACGTCGCGGGGAAGGTGGATGGGGACCTCGAGCTCGCGGGGCGCGGTGCCGACGGTGCGAATGGGGACGATGGGGACGATTGGGTGGTAGTGCCCGGATGCGGAGGTGGATATGGCGCTGGTGCCCGTGCGGGCGATATAGGGATGCGGAGGTCCTGAGGGTGCTCGCGAACGCGGGGGACGATGCGGATGAGGGTGCTGACCAGGCGCATGGGGACGACAGGGATGCGGAGGTCGTAGTGGCGGTCTGGAAGTGCGCAAGTGCGCGGTCTGGGAGTGCGAGGCGAGGTGCGCGGCGCTTGTCGACGTACGAGGGGAAGACGATGCGGCGAAGACGATGAGGGGCGCGAGGGGACGCTGGATCCGACCAGGGTGCGGGTGCGGTGCTGTCGGCGTCATCGAGCTGCGGCGATGCTGCCTTTTCTTTGGGCTTTGGAGTCGACTCGTGCTCGCCGGAGAGCATTCATCTTGTCTTGCTCTCCCGGTGCGGGCGCGGGTGCGCTGACAATGGGGACGACATAGACATCCAGGATGCGGATGCAGACGTCGCCCTCGCTGCTGTCGGCGTCATCGAGTTGCGGCGGCCGACAGTCGTGTATGCGCTCGCGGTCGGCGTCTGCGGCGGCATGGACGTCCTACCTCCTCGTCCTCTTTCGCGATCGGTGGTCATCGATGACAGCCCTCCGTCTTTCGCATGTGGACTTCGAGCCGACGAGTCAATCCCATGCGGATTCTCGATGCCTTCTATCCTCTTTCTGCATTCCTCTACTTAGATCTTCTTCTATTCTTAACTGACTGGTTTATATAAATACAACGGCTTGGGTTTGTCCGTACTGAGTGAGCCAAGGATCCAACATAGATTGAAACCGAGCCATAGCTTGCTCAATTATACTCATACACCGGGCAGCACGGATTCGAACACATTGATAACCTGGTCGATGTAAGGTTACTCCTCTCTGTGCTTCGATCCCTCCTCCTCATCATCCTCTTCCTCCTCATCCTCCTCATCCTCCTCCTCATCCTCCTCCTCATCAAAATCCGGCTGTTCCACCTCAGTCCATACCACCTGCTCTGGCTGTTCCACCTCAGGCCATACCACCTGCTCTGGCCCTTCCGCCTGCGGGTTCTTCAATAGCGCGCTGAGGCGCTGCGAGAAGGCGGTATTGTCAGGATCGATCTCGCTGGCACGCTTATAGGCGTCGATGGCGTCCCAGTTCTGGTTATGAGCGCACTCGTAAAGATTCCCGAGGTCGAACCAGACTTGCGCGATGTACGGGTTGATGCGAATCGCGCGTAGTGATGTGCAGGCTTGGGCTTGAAACCAGAAGCCCGTGGTACCAAGCCAGGGCTTCACAAGCCAAGCCAAGCCATAATGCTGGCTTGTGCGGGCTTGGGCTTCTGGCTTCAAAATCTCAGGCCCAAGCCAAGCCTCCAAGCCATGGCTTGCCGGGATCAGGATCCATCAGGGGGTAGTGCCTGCCGAGGGAGGCCGTGATCAAATGATGGGATGTCGGGGGTGTCCGGCAGCCCCTATCTATAATCTTCCGTCCGCTAGACATCGCGGGAGGCCGACAGTGAACTCCAGATCCTAACCGGTCCTAACCCACGGTCCAGCTAGGGACCTCTTGCGGTGCCACATCAGGATATGATCCAGCCGGCTATTACTTACCTATTTTTTTGCGGTTAAATGAGAAAATTGTGTTGCCATAGAATTAGCCCTGGCGATTGGACAGTTGTGTGTATACCTGAATGATCTGTTGACCCAATAAGCACTGGGGCGTTCAGCCACTATGTTGGGTGGTAGATTTTATTTTATTTTGGTGAGCATCCGCTGGAATCTGGCTGGATCCGATGGACATTCAGTGGATTCTAGTGAACTTTTGTATCGGCAAAGCCTGTGGATGAGAGTGCTGATGCCTTTTTAGCCACTGAATAATGTTTTTCTGCATTTACGAACCGTGGGAAAATGGTTTGACCAAGCCAAGGCTTAAGCCAGAGCCAGGGCTTGGTCTCGCAGGCTTGTGGCTTTGGCTCTGGCTTCAATTCCAACAAGCCCAAGCCCGGTCAAGCCAAGCCCAAGCCCTGGTTTCCGGGCCAAGCCAAGCCCGCACATCACTAATCGCGCGAGTGTATGCGTCAAGCGCTTCACGGTATTGGTTGATCTGGAAGTACAAGTGGCCAATGGAGTTCCAGAATGTTGGGTTTCGGCGATCGCTAGAAACGGCCTGTTGATAGGCGTCGCGGGCCTTGCCGTACTTCTTGCCAGCCATGTAAGCGCATCCAAGAAAGTACCAATCCTGAGCATTGGCGGGAGTGGCAACAACAAACGTCTCTTCCGTGACCCCGTGGGGGATGTGCAGCATGACAGCGACGATCTGTTCCTGGTACGTTGCGAGTTGCTGCGCGAGGCTGCTCACACCCTCCTGCACTGCGTCTCGGATCAGGCTGTTTCCTGTGCCGACCTGGTCAATGCGGCCCTGAACAGCCAGAAGGATGCCTCTGTGTACGCGCGTCAGTCGACATCCAAAAAGTATATGCATAGCCACACACGAGCTCATCATCCCCACAACAACACCGAGGGCCGTCCGGCGCTCGATGACGCTCATCCTGAACGCCGCCAGCTCCCTGTCCTGCGATGCCACCCACAGAATTCTATGTAAGAGAGTGCTGGACGCGCTTGTCCTCTCAAAGAACCTGAGGATAAGCAAGTGGCAGCGTCGCACCTCCTCTTGGACGCGGGCAGCGACGGAAAGCGCGACGGGCGACGACTGGAGAGCATAATCGACAGGTATGGATTTCAGATTTGCGAGGTCAGTGCCCAAAGAACTGAGCTCCTCCTCTGTCTCGGTGCACTCAACTGAGCGACTGCCACTCCGTAGGAGACCAACAACCTTGATAATGAGTTGTGTGGTGGCGAGGATGTCACCAAAGGATCCATATGCGAACGCGAATGCGGGCATGTACAGAAGAGAAGAGCAAGGTAGTTGTAGGGGACAAATGAGACTAGCAGGACAGGTTGCGGACAGGATGCCGAACGGCTTTCAGGCTGTGCCGCCGCGCGGTTTTCGGACCAGGGAGGATGCCGTGCACGTGTTTTCTTCTTTTTGACACGGCATCGCTTGCGAAGGCCCCAGGAACTTGAAGCCCCACCAAAGGATTGTCCGGAAAAAATCGAAATCTTGGCCTCAAAATCCAAATTTTTGGGCCACTTGGTCTTAAAAATCCAATATCGGACAAGGCTTATCGCGTGGGCGCCATTTCTTTTTTTTTTCGCCGTCATGCAACCGCCACGCCTATGGCGCTGCGCTCTGTCTGCTCACACCGGACAGATAATCCAGCTGAATTCTTTGCGAGGTTTGATATCACCTTTCAAAAATTCCGTCGACACCAAGCCTCGTTTCGTCAGAGACGTCCAGCCCGCAACACTCCAATTGCGGGAGCATTAAGGTATTTATGAGACAATCATGCAGTTATCTCCGCCGCGGACAGATATTGGTGTTTCGCAGTTCGCAAAAATTCCTGGTGGCCGGCGGCACATTGCTTCCAATTTTGAAAGTGCGAGTACCGCAAGGTTTCGCAGCGAGGTTACGCTCGAGGTACGGCTGAACTTTGAAGTGAGTGGAAGGGAACTGAACAGAAAGACACGAATGGGCGTAAAAAAATTTCAAAAATCTTCTTCCGAGCCAAACATCCATCACACCGGAAACCATGGATGGGACGCAGGGGGTAATATACATGTACGTGAGTGCGTGAGCACCTGAGGTTTCGTGAGGTTGCGCGCCATCATCGTGAGGTTGATGGCAACTCTTGTGAGGTGGAGTGCATCAATCGCTTAGATGCGCATCGTGCTCAAGTACAACACATTGATGGGAAATGTGTCGCACTTGTTTGAACGGTGTCGCATTCGCTTTGCTCGGCCATCAATTGATGTCCTCCATGGACAAGTCCCCTTCAACAGCATTAAAATATACCTCGACCCTCACCCTAACTTCTAACCCTAACCACTAACCCTAACCACTAACCCAAACCTCTAACCCGAACCTCTAACCTTTAACCACTAACCTCTAACCAAAACCGCTAACCCGAACCTTAACCGGCCGCTTCGGCAGGGATACACCGGTTTGATGGCTGCCACGCTTAAGAGAACAGGTGCGACACATTGATAACACAATTCGATGGGAGGTTTGACACCTCACGAAAGCGGATCGGTAACGCGCTCACGAACATGGTGAAGGCCCGACGCAGGTGCGCACCGGCGCTACCGAGCATCTCTCTCCCTTAATGCAGGAAAGTTGGACTTGGATGGGAAGGCAGTGAAGTCTTCTGGGCCAGTGGAGGTTGAATGCGAGTCAAAGGGAAAGTCGAACGGGCCTCCTGCTTTCACTGATTTATCTCGCACAATATTGGGAGGAGCAGGTGCATCCGGCGCTACCGAACCTTTACCCCTCCAACTCGTTTCTCCCTCAGACGACTTCATTTTTATTCTTGCTTGAACTCGGGGTGACTTGCTGAAAGAAATTGTCCTTGAAATTGACACACATTCGGCGTTGCGATCCAGGCTCTTGTTTCATTCCGATTAAGCATGTCGTTGGAGGAAATGTCAGAGGAAAAAAATTGGGGAAACGAAGGATAATGGCGCGGCCCCGAATCGAATGGGTTTGTCTGCTGCAATAATATTGCTACACATTGAGAGTAGATGCGCCCGGCGCTACCGAGCCTTCCTTCCTCCAACTCCGTTCCCTACCATACCGACTTAATTTCGCTCCGCAATCACTTGATCTTACGGGTCAATCGAATAGTCTTGGAAGTTGACGGAAGACGACGTGCAAGTTCAAGTTAAAGTCGTAGGGAAGTGTCGTTCCGGAGGGTTAGCGCAGGCGCAAAAAAAAAGCAAAAGAAAAATGGAAGATTTTTGACGGATGGCTCGGGCCCGAGTCGAACGGGTGACCTGCTGGCATGGTATCATATCACGCGAATGGACGCAGGTGCGCACCGGCGCTACCGAGCCTTTACCCCTCCACTCTGTACGACTTCATCTTGCTTGACAATTTTCAGTTGCAAATCAGAATCGGCAGTGCAGCTGAATTTACTGTAATCATCAGGCATGGAAGTCCAAGGAAGGCGAGGTTGAATGAAGCCAATGTGAAGTTGGAAGTATCCATCCTGGGGGTGAAAGAAAACACATCGACTAGTGGATCCATCAATGGCTCGGCCCCGAGTCGAACGGGTGACCTGCTGTGATATTGTCTAAGCAACCTAATGGGAGCTGGTGCGCACCGGCGCTACCAAGCCTTACCCCTCCAACTCGTTTCTCTCACATACGACTTCATTTTATTCTTGCTTGAACTTGGCGTGAACATGCCGCTGAAAGAAATTGATGTTGAAGTTAAGGTTGAAATTACAGGTGACGCATGGGACTCCGAGTTGCGGTCCAGGGGTCTTGTTTTATTCATAACAAGGCGCAGCGGGGCGCTTCGCGCGCCACGACTTCCGTCCGAATCGAAGACATGTTGCCAATCTTGATGATTGTAAAAGCTGTCAGCACGGCAAACCTCGGCCCATGATCGGCATCCTCGGTATCGCGCGGCCGAAACATCGTTGGCCGCATGATCAGTGGTGCCGTAGCAGGGCATGATCCTATCAGCGGAGCTTAAAAGCTTCAGTACTTTTATAAACATGGGGCGAAAAAAAGCGATACTTCGTTGCACCATTCAAATGCCTCGGCCCCGAGTTGAACGGGTCTCGTGCTGCAATGTTCTCGAATCACGCGAATGGGGCCCTGGGAAAAAGCCGTGTCACGCCGTGCCGTGCCGTGGCTGCCGTGGCAGTGTTGGCGTGTCCCAATGTGAGACTGACACATCATTTAACTTGCTCTCACCCGCTCCAAACACTCCCAAGCTGCACTCAAGATATCTCTCCCACCACTCAATAAATTAACCAATGAATTGCCGGCCTCGAAGTATACATCAGTATTGCACAATATTTACCCTGCACTCAGGCTGTGGACACTCGCAAAATTAGAGTGTGGAGCTTATAAGGATTTCCTTCTTTCTTCTCTACCATCTCTTCCCAGACATACCACTCGCCCAATCCCAGAGATTCCTCTGCCTTCTTTCATTCCTTATTTGTTACTCGAAGTAAGTATTCCCCCCTTTTCTCAGGATCCAGAGCTGTAGCTGGCGTGTTGGCAGTGGCCTTGTACTGCTACTGGGGTGCAATGAATGAGGTCACAACACTCCACTGGTGGACCGAAGGTGTGGTTCAATGACTGTATGCCATAAAAAATGAACCGTGGTTGACAGTTCAAATAGTAAAAGGACTGCCGACTAAATACCAAGTTGCACCAGAGACAAGAAGTTCCAAGCAGAAACTCGCAGCAGGACGAAACAACTGAACTAACACGGTAGTCCACGTCTTTGCACGGTTCACACCACGGCAGTGCACGCCACCGTGCACCTGTGCCGTGCAGTGCCGTGCAGCACCGTGCAGTGTCGTGCTGGGTAATAATGTTCGTATATTGACCTATATTCACCGCCACTCATCTGGTACCTAACCCTGGGTGATATATTTTTCATAAGACTCAACGAGTTATCATATTCATAAATTGTATCCCCAAAGGCTCATGCATCTCCTAATGAAACTTGTGCTCACTCTCCCATAAATTTACCATCGATATTCGCAGGTCCCAGCATGTAGGTACCGAAACCCGCTACGACAAAATACGACCACTGCCGCAATTCGTTGGCACGCGCGGAGGTGTCGGTAATTATTCTTCGCTCGTCGCACACATGCTGATATTTTGTCGTTAGTAGGTTTTCCAATCCGCCATGGGTAAGCAGAGCCGTGGAAGGTGGTTGCGCAGCACATTGGCCGCATGAAGCCTGGTCGAGCTCCAAATGCAGCCGATTCTCGATGCAAGGAAGATGACGGGAGGGTGACCTCCCGACACTTCTGCAGAGCTTCTTGGAAAGTTGAAATCCGGTAAAGGTGGTTCGAAGGCTGCCCCACCTTGGTCTTGGAACTCTTGCTGGATATATTCCGGTCTGGAGCTCATTTTCAATGTTGTGACAATATCAACCCAGACTGCTCGCTGGCGCCTCTGCACAAAATAATGCAGTTGAGGCACATGCTTCCGGGCAGCACAAGTGATGTATCAACGATGCTGTCTGTGCAGCGCGACAGTTTTCGCTAGCATCTAAAGGCCTGCCACCTTATCCGTTCAACTACTTCGATCGAATCTATCACGGTAACTTGAAGCGTTATACTCATTTGTCGCTTTTTTCACACTGACATTGATTTTAGGTGGCTCCCGGCCGTTACTCGCAAGGGTGATTTTCGATTAGCGGAGTCCTACTTCCACTCCAAAAGGAGTGCGTAAAAAGTAACTTATGTAAACTAACTTTACTTAACTTACCCCCTTCGGCATCCCCGCCGTAAGTTAACTTAAGTTTTCCCACGCGTGAAGAATCTAACTTATTTCAAACTCCGCCACAGGGCTACTACGTACCCAATCGACAGTGACTCAATTACTCTCATAGTCGACGTGGATCCACACGATCATTTCTAGGACTATTTCCTGTGGGTCCTTTCCTTTGCAAGCCTTTGCATCGCCCTTGTGTTTTCCAACTCGGAGCTTCGTCGGCTCAATTAGGTGTCCGGTTGTGAGGAAGACTTAGGTGGTGTACGGCAGAAAAACAATCACCCTCACCCACACTGTCGCTTGACCATCCACTGTAGAACTCAGGTGGATCTTCAGTGGCAACGGAATGACCCTGTCAACTGATTCAATTCCTTGATCGGTCGAAATTCAATTGAGATTAAAGGTTTGGTGGGTGATATTTTCGCCTTGGGGGCCACTCGAAGGACAATAGTCGCCGGTGAGTTAATCTTCTGATTCGAATTACCCATCGATCTCGTCCCGTTGCATGGTTTATCGAGATCCTCGGGCATCTCGGGTATGTTCAATATACCTGGTTAGTCAGTTCCGATGAGTTCAACCGCAAATTTGGGGCACAATACATCAATGTTTGTAATTGCATGGCCTAACACACCATATATGGGCCAATTTCGCCATTCAAATGCATAAACAATGCTCACGATTCACTTTCTTTCGCTGGGTGAGCAATAGATGCAGGTAAGTAATTTCAACAGGAACTTACTACTCTTTCAACCCCGACGCCTCTCACTGAGAAATCTGAATGAGCCATGTTGTTCTACATCGAACCCTGGCCGCTGCCTTATCCAACCTAAACTGGTCCCGCAGGACACCGCATATATTGTACTTGTGCGTCAACATTTGCCAGTACCCCTTGGGATGGGAGTGTACAGCTCAAACAGCCCAAGCACTGGCAAAGGATTTTTTAAGGTAATCCTTCACAAGTTACTTGCCATCAACTTACCCGCCAAGTTAGATCAAAACAAGTAACTTATAGGATCAGATGGCATCAAAAACTTGTACTTTTACTTTACTTTACTTGCTGAAGTAACTTACCCAGCCATAAGTTAGGTCAAGTTAACTTATGGCTGGGTAAGTTAGTTTTCATAACTTACTTTTTGAACCACCCTCCAAAAGTGTTTCAGTTCGGAGTTGCACAAGCACGAAAGACGACGTTCATGGGGTTAAACTTTCAATTGTCCTCATCTTTGAGGTAAATGATAAACAAGATAATTATTGGGACTTCCCTCCCTCACTCAAAATTCCCTGCAATAATATTTCCGACGCCGCCATCACATACGATATCGTCGGACGTGGACTTTACAACCGAACCAAGAAGCACTACATTCCTCGATATTGTGATCTTGGACACTCGGCGGTGTTTAACTACGATGGACAGTATTTCAGAACAGCTTTCAAAGACACATCTTTGCCGACGCAACATCGGTACTCCTCCCACTTTCACCACTCCCATTGTGATCGATCACAATCACGGGGGTCTCGAAGCTCAGCATGATTTTGCAGCTTCGCAGCCAGCAGCTCAATGTATTCACAGTGTTCAATTTCTCAATGATCCTCTGCCCGAAATTTGTCTGCAGTGACCAGGCTTCAACCGCGTAACGGACGAGGACTGCTTTTGGATGAAAACTTCCCATGTCTTGACCATCCATGTTGTGAGCCTCCTTTGGTGTAGGGCTGCACGCCGTCCCGGTGCCGGGAACGGCCGTCATTTCAACGGGGGTCGAACGGGTAAGCCCGTCCCTTTACCGTCCCGTCGTAAGACCTTTAAAGGTTCCTACGGAACAGGATGGGCAACGGGACGGCCGGCGCGGGTGGACGGGCGCAAGATAATGTTGAAAGTAGCCGGTAAGGCGTGAATCATCTGCGAACCAAGTTGAACTTCGTTGTCAGCGTTGAGAACAACAATCTCGCCGCCAATAGTAAGCTCAAAGATTTTTTTGGGAGGTCCGAGGGAACCAACATCCATTGAATCAGCAGAGGATTCGACTAGAAGACTCTGGAATAATGTTTTGAAGAGAAAAACAGATTTTATTTGTTGAGCACTGTCGAGTGCTTGCAAATCTTCCAATGTTCAATGTGGATTCCCAAAGGGGAAGTTCCTGGTCGGCGTTCCCCAAGTCGCAATTGCGTCCACTCTGAGTCGGTAAAAATGAATCGAAGCTGAAATACATGCTCACCATGGAAACATACCGATTCGCTGACCCATCCCGTTGAAATCCAACGTAAAATCCTCGAAATTGTGACCCATCCCGTCGACCCGTCGCCGGCCGTTTTTCGACGGCAGAGAACGACTGATGCCCGTCGCGTTGCCGTCCCGTCGCCACTTCTTCAAGATGTGCGATAAAATAGGACGGATCCCCGTCGCACGGGACCCGTAGAACCGGCGCGATGGGCACGGCGTACAGCCCTACTTCGGTGTTTGCGCACACGGAACCCAAGGGCCTAACTGACTGATGTTCCTGTTGAGAGTATTGTCGCGTCGGGACTAGGTGAGGTTGAACTCGAGGCAGATGATGATATTTAGAACACGAAGAGCACGCATACCAGTGGGATTTATGGACACATGAACACATGAACACGGCATGACTCAACCGTGGGAATTAAATTTTTAACCGCGAATATAAGTTGAAAAATCCATTTTTGGGCATTGCTCTTACTTGGAGGAGTCGAAGCCATCCCTGACAGTCATTTCACCCAAGAGTGTGGGACTCCCAAAAAGCAACTACAAAAGCCTCAGCGTGCCACGTCGGGACACGCCAGCACTACCACCGCTGCACGCCACGCCACGTCACGCCACGGCGAAAACCCGGTGCCCACGCGAATGGGCCGCAAGTGCGTTCCGGCGCTACCGAGCCTTCCTCCCTCCAATTTGATTCTTGCTTCCTGTGCGCCGAATATTTGAGAATTGTTGAAGTTGAAGTTAAAGTTGAAATGGATAAGATGCGGATGAGGTCTTCAATTCGAGCTGAACTTGGCTGACTTGCACGGATTGACAACAGTTTGATTTTGATCCCTGGAGGCCAAACGACGGGTCGGAGAATGCGTTCCTACATTTAGCGTGTGAGGTGAAGGAAGGCGATGTTGAAGGTAACTTCGGAGTTGTAAGAAGAAATTTAAACGAGAGTAGGGGGGAAAAAAAGAAAGAATTTCGCATTCTTTTCCCGCGCATGGCTCGGCCCCGAGTCGAACGGGTCTCCTGCTGCAATATTCGTTCTGCCACTGCTCCGAATGGACGCAGGTGCGCACCGGCGCTACCGAGCCCTCCTGTCGTACTTTTGAACTTAGATACCCTGCTGGCAACAGGGACTGGACAGCTCAACTTTCCCTCGGCCGATGGCTTGCCATCGTGATTGGCGGGGTGCCGAATGATGGACCCCGAAACCCCATCTCTGATCAATATTCACAAACCTCGACTCTTGGCCATATCCACTGAACTCCCAGCCTTTTCCTTGGGGCGGCGGCAAGAATTCCGGAGATAACTAACAAATGAGGATTTCCGGGAGTCTGCTCCGAGTTGGGGACACCTGTATAGCCCACATAACATGTATTGATGCTGGATTATTTTAGCACGGCTTAATTATGCTTAACTATTAGCTCTTTAAAGTAAATACCTCTGAGTTATCAAAGATCAGGCTTACTAGGTCTCTTAGCCGAAGGCCATCAGTCCGCGGCGCGCGCCAGCGTAATTGATGCGAGCATTGCGCGCCATCACCCGCCATCATTTATTACTCATTGGGTTTGAACTTGTGGTTGATAGCATCGTGAAATGCTGAAATCTGATCAGAAAAGAACATATTTCGAAGTTTGGCACTTCCAATCCCCGGCCCGGATTGCGTCGAATTATTCCCTGCGACAAGAGGCGCGCGATCTTGTTATCGGACACACTATCAACAGCACGTGATGCTTGGGCACCTTCCATATCGGGGCTGATTTGATGGTGTGATGCGTATTCTGCGCTGCCTTTACTGCTCTTCCAGCCTGCTTTCGACGCTCGTATCCCTCAAGAATAATGTTTCAAGGCTCAGACAGGGCTTAGGTGTAGCAGCTACCCTGGAGACTCCCGAAAGAACCATTGTTTCAGTTATACTCAATAATCTCCCGTCGACGAAGCTGCGACTCGTAGTACTAGCCTGTCATCTAAAAATCCGGGAATCCTATGCTCCGTCAGATTCTGGATTTCTTAGAGCTCCCAACTCTCAGATTCCTACTTGCCCGTTGAAGATTACTTGTTTTTGGCTATTTTGCACTCAGAGAAACCCCCCAAAACCACTTTTAATGGGAAATGGGCACATGGGAGTATTCTAAGGGCTATGTAGCCACCCCACCGTGCCTATGGATCAAATCCAGCTGAAAAGTGGTGGGGTGATGTCTCGGAAAAGTGGCCCGATATGGAAGGTGCCCAAGCATCACGTGCTGTTGATAGTGTGTCCGATAACAAGATCGCGCGCCTCTTGCCCTGCGATCTGAGGTCCGATGTGACAATATGTCCTGAAGAATCGCTGGCATTGAGAGTTCCGCTGTGCCCACTGCACATCCCCGACTCGGCTTCTACCCACCTGGACGTTTTAACATGCGCTCATTGCTGCTACTACCGTTGTAAGTACACCACACACACACGCCAAATTGTTCAGCTGCTTAAACACCGCTTGATCCTATGTCGCCACGGTTAGGTGTAGAGCCTGTCAAAGCCAGAACATCACTAGCGGCCAAAAATTTCCTGGGCGGCGACGCATCCCTCTTTATGCGCGGAACGTGGCGTATTCATTTCAGGCTAAGTTCCACACTCACTTCGTTTCTGAATTCACGACTGCTCTTCTTCATTCGCAAACCTGTTCAGGTAAGTATGCTTTGATTTGTTCTGCGCGCAACTCACACGAATAACACAGAGGCCTCCACTATGAATAAATCTGCGCCGGTTGGCTCAAGCCAAACGCGGCGGACCTCGAGAAATTGGCCGCCGTTTAAGCCGCTTAAACCCGTTAAGCCGATTTCTCGAGGTCCTTGCATTTGACTTATGCTAACTGGAGCAGGTGACAGACGGCGAAGATATCGTGTTCACAACTGACTACTCAAGGTCCATTGTGTCCTTCGTTCTGACCATTTTCTGTTCTGTCCTCACCTATTCAACTAGAGAGTAGGATTCGTAATATTTGATTCTCGGCCACTACGCTTGCAGGAAAGATGTTGGAAAAATGTTGGAATCATCAGCATGATCTAGCCTGGTGTTGCTTGCGTCTCCTCGCAGACCCTCAAACCTCCGGCAAGAGGCCGGAGTCTCCGCTGTGCTCATCCCTCAAACGGTTACCACACTCGAGTACATTTCAAAACGATGCAGATCCAAAAAAAGTGTTTTCTAACGCCATGAATTCTAGTCTCGCATTGCGACGACACTTCCCCAGATATTGATATCTGGACCAAACCGGACAGCTAGACGCAATTGAAACTATTGGCGACGTTATCGAAACCGAACGCGCTCAGGGCGTTGATTGTGCCGTTTTCGAAGGTGACTGCATATAATCAATTGTTCAATGTAAATGAACAAGAAAGAAGAAGAGGACTCACGGAACAATGTCCGTCCTCCAGAGCAGTTGTCCTCGCTAAACAATCAAAAAGATCATGGTACGCAATGTGCTGGATGGCGAGGTCGGTCCATACTTACGTGTAAAGGGTGCAGGTGGTAGCGGTGTCACGAACAGCCACGCTGCTAACGTCGTTGGCGAGGTTTATCCCGGTGTTGAAAAGTTCATCGAGGGAGTTGCATGACAGTGGGGGGTCGTCTGCGGGTGCTGCGCGCCGGAGATTAGCTACCCCCCAATCCACACAGTCGGCCGAATTCCCGTCCAAATTCTCGTTGACGCAGGTGGTGAATACGATTGTTGGAGGTAAAATGCTGTCGCTGGTCGGGCCCTTACTGACAGAGGGACTGAGAGAGACCGGGTTAGGAGCCCGGATGACGGATGAGGCGGTCAGCGTGACGCTGAGAAGAGTGAAGAAAGCAAGGGTCTTGGAGATCATTGTGAAAGCTCGAAAATGCAACAGGTGTGGGATGACTGTTGGACTGAGGTTCTCCAGCGGCCTTTTATGCACGGGAAAAAATGAATTTGAACAGGACATATTTCGTTTGGTGAGTTCGCCCCAAGCTACAGCGGCCGCAACATTGTTCTTAGACGCCGTTTTCCCTGGACTGCTCCCTGGTGAAAAAATGGTCTGTAATGTAGGACAACGCTGCGGGAATGCATATGATTAGTGATGTTCCAGGCTGAAGTCAGAACCCGAGGCCGAGCTCGTGCTCAGGCAGAGTTCAGGATCGAGCTCAGAATTCCGGTATGAATTCAAATTTAATGTGTTTTCAAGCACTGAGGTTCTTTTGGACCCGCCCGCCGGGTGCTGTCAATTTGAAGGGGGGTAGGTAGGTAGATAGGAGCCGCGGCTCACTCGGGACCACTTGAGCAACATATATTTTGGCAGACAGACAGTTCCCAGATTTTAACCTTGACAGCTCAAGATGGAATCGTGGCCTTCGGAGTTGCGACGGCACAGGATTCTATTTCTCCGGGTTGTGTTCGGGCAGGATCTCTGCATTCGTTGACGGTGAAGGCTCTGCGAGAGTACCTTGAATTCGAAACATTCACCCGTCATCATTGATTACCTGAGCGCTGAGCGGGTGTCGGCCGCAATCAATGGCCCATCAAAGACCTTTCGGGAGATCAATCCCATTGGTCTCGGAGCTCATTGGGTTTGAACTTATGGTTGATAGCATCGTGAAATGCCGAAATCTGATCAGAAAGTATCGGCTGTGAGAACATATTTCGAAGTTTGCGGTCCAGCGGTTTGGCTGATCGTGAAGTCTTATGGGGGATTCTCGTAGCCCTTAAAGAGCTCTATAATTTGGGTGCAGAGATCATGGGTCTTTCAGAGGACCTTCCTTTTTCGGCACTACCGCTTCCCTTCCTAAAAAGGCAATTATCGATATCGGCCTGCCCTGGCTATGCTTTAAAAGATCCGAGGAGACATGTACTTTGTTCTATACAGCCTTGACTTGTCTGGGCTGATAGAGGTCCTATTACATGGTAGTAAGAGGGTGGACATACCAAAAAGTAGGAAATTTCCTTCTAGTCGCAATACCTTGGGTAAATATGAGCGAGAATGGCCCATAAATGGGTTGAATGTTTTCCCTACCTCAACCAGTAACCATCCCCGCTATTCGTTGAAGTATGCTGAGGAAGAATACAACAATTTGGCTATATCAAGAAATACTTTCACCGTAATATGCACTCTTCAATAATGTGAGGCATTTTTGGGTTAAGGAACAAAATGGACACTTTGGCCTCCAAGGGCCATCATATATATGATGGAAAAACTCTGAAATGTACATGACATATTTTCCTTAATAGGGTACCAACCCAGGTCGTAAGTGTCTAGAATGGACAGTTAGAGTGGGTTCAAACAAATTTGCTACTCCGGACCATGCTTTATTCGAACCATTTTGGCCAGGTTATGACTGAACTCTGTTCCCGACTAAGTGTAGCTATAGGCCTATTGGTGGTCTTGGTTTGAAACACCATCTGGCCAAAATTTCACCGAGACAGTTCGGATAAAGCTCAATTTGGGTACCTTGAACTACTTATCTCGTTCCACGTTGTTTATTATTCTGTGATGATGGCCCTACGGGCGAAGCCTGGACCCACGCACTACATTGGGCTGAGCTTTGATCAGGCAGGCAACCATTGAACATGGACCGAGTCTTCTCAAGTAAAAATTGCACGTTCATTTCTCGTTTCATCCAATGAGATTCGGTGTTTGCCGGGAGCTATCACAACAGTCCTTGCGACGGCAGGTATAAAATTTAGTCCCAAGTTGACCCCCAGCTCCATAATTGTGTATACTGCTGAACACATTTAAAATACATATGTTCTTCAGCATCATACTTTTGGCCAGGGATGATTCTCGGTTTCTCGAGAAACCCTGCTTATTGCGAAGCCCGATTTCCCGAGAAACCCCAGCCTGCTCCACCGGGTCGGCTTCTTGTGGAGATCACTGATTTACTTGACACAGAAAGCAAAAAGGCAAGGAATACACCTTTTTGACGATATCTTCTTGCAACTTATTGGGAGCGGGTGCGCACCGGCGCTACCGAGCCTTTCTTTCCTAGTTCTGAACCTACTCGAATTGTGAGGTCTTTGAGCGCGAGCCGACTTCCGGAAGGTGTACATACTCCGATTGGCGAGTTGCTCGGGTCGGGCCTGCCAGTGAGAGAACCGGCAGAAAATGTGTTCTCATGGCTTGTCTTCGTATCCATAATATATAATTGGCACAGCGAGAACGGATCGGATCCGACGTGAAGCTTGTCGTGTAGACACTGGATGAAATAAAATGAATGGTGTTAAAAAAGGGATACTTATGTTGCTGAACACAAATGGCTCGGCCCCGAGTCGAACGGATGTACGCTGCACCATTATTTCTGCAACTACCATGCATTGGGAGCGGGTGCGCACCGGCGCTATCGAGCCTTTCTCTCGTAGTTTTGTATCCTCATACCCAGCACCGTAATTTGTGAGTTCCTCGAGGAGAATGTGTTCTTGATGGTGGATAATGGAGCCAGTGAGTGTCTTCTCCAGTGTTGGTATTCATAGTATACCGCACTGATAATCATGATTCAGACCCACAAAGAACAAACAGTTCTTGGCAGATATCGATGGATTCCAAAAATTGTGTCGGTGCCGACCGGCACTGCCGTCCTGGAAGTGTTGGAAGATTTCGCACAGAGAGTACAGCGGAGGTACGTGGGTTGAATGCTTGGGGAGCCGACGTCGAGTCGTCGAAGGTGCAGGAAAAGAAGAGGCGCAAAAAAACCTCTCTTTTCTCTGCGCGCGAATGGCTCGGCCCCAAGTCGAACGGGTATCCTGCTGCAATCTGCTCCTTACCGCTTACTGGGAGCAGGCGCGCACCGGCGCCACCGAGCCTTCCTCTCCTAGTCATTGATTTGCCTACCCAGCACTCCACATTGCACGCTCCTCGGCCGTGAACATGATCTTTGGAATTGGGTGGGAAGTATTCATTCATACCGCACTAATCAGATGCGGGTTCGGCGATTGGCGTTTGCGGTAGTGTTAAACTACACTTGGGGTGGTTGATGTTGAATAAGACGGGGTCCAAAAAAGAATGGAAGATTTTTGGCCAATGGCTCGAACCCGAGTCGAACGGGTGTCTTGCTGCGACATCTTTCTTACACAATAGAATATTGTGCGCTGGCGCGCCCGGCGCTACCGAGCCTCTGTCGTGGTTCCGAACTTGTATACCCAGCACCGTAATTTGTGACTTCCTCGAACGCGAACGAGTCCTGGAATCCGGCGCTAGCGAGCCCAGCCCTTCCCTTCCCTCCCAGCTAGGTTTCGTACCGTGTACGCCGATTTGCGGCCCCGAAACGCGTTCGGATTCTTGGAATGTGGAGCGCGTATTCATAGTTCAGCCAGCGTATTTATACGTGCGGTGATAATCATCCAGCTCCGCGTCCGCCCGATGTCCACTCGACATTGACGTTCGCACTGGCAGATGGCGGTTGGTGATTGAGGGATAGATTGCCGTTTAGTATTTCCTGTTCCAAAAATTGTGTAGTCGGCGGCGCGGCGGCGGGTCCCGAGAAGTCGTCGGTATGTATGTATCGCAAGACCTCAAAACCGTGGATGTATGTACTACTCACTGTGAGACTGTGTGTTCTTCGATTGATCCCCCGCGGAGGGGTGGCTGAATTGAATTCATTAATAGGATTGGATGGACCGTACCCGCGTGGAAGGAAGGAATATAGTAAGGCCGCTTCGCTCCGTTGATACATTGATAATCTATCGCGCCCAGTCAGACCGACACACACACAGACAGACAGGTGGAGATGGCGGCGGCGGTGTGGTTGAATTCGAGTGAGTACGACTTGTGTACGAAGGCCGTTTATGCGCGAGTAGTGTTGTAGCGCTGTATTGAATTTGAAACTGAATCTGCGAAATTCATGACGACGGGCCTGCAGTTGGGGCGACGTTCTTCAAGTTTGATCTGCCCCGTCACGGTTCGGGCAGATGGTGATTGACGGAACGAGAATGTATATGTATATGAGCCGCTTCCTTCCGTCCTTCCGACAAAGCAAAAATGAAAGAGTGAAGACGGTGAACGAACTGCACTGCGAGGGGAAGGAAACTTGATTCAAGAGACAAGAATATTTCAACAGGACGCAGTTTGGCTTAGGGCCGACACGCGTTGCGTTGATTGAGAGACGGGCACACAGTAGATGTTTAGCGCTTCCCAAATTAGTTGTATTGAATTCGCGTTGTTCGAAAACCGCATATGCGAGGTCAGAGGGGTTCTTGTAATGATAATCTTGCTGGTTGAATTGAATGTGAGGGAATTCGGCGCGAGGGAAGGAAGTTGTTTTGTTGTCTTGAATAAACTTTTGCGACATTGAAATAAATGAATCTGAGGATGACAGGCGCGGGCAGGGAAGGTTGAAGGTTGATAAGTATTATTGTGCGAATGACGAGGTGGAGTTTGCTGCAAAGACAGGATGTGGATAGGTCGGCGAGACGAATGCCAAGGTTTCAAATGAAGCGCCGGTATTCAAACCGAGCTTTTGCACCCGTTGTAGTGAGGGGATATTTGGGTGCAAGGCGGCCAAAAGGAAGCTGAGCCTGAAGATAATATCAGTAGGGTGTCGACTCTCGAGTTTGAGGAGTTCGTCTGGGTGGTTGTGAGGAGCAAGAACGTAGTGCCTGTGGAGCAAAAGGAGAGGGGGAGGTCGCCTTCACAACACCGGAGCAATCGATCAAGATCAAGATCAATCTTCCGCGCCACCACGCGAGCTGACGAGCTTTTTGCTTCTACTCCCAGGACCCAGGACCCGTTCGCGTCCTACGAGTCGTCCGTCCAGCGGTAAGTACCGTTCTTTGGCTGACGATGGAAACCCAAGCTGAGACTATGATGAAACAGCTTGTAGTCTAATCCCGGGACCCCTAAGCCGACCTTTCGCCGCGCACCGTCTTTCCTTGCCCACTTGACCTAGACTCGTCCTTCTCGTCCTTCTATCAACACCAACTGGACAGCAGCGGCGCCACCTCTGCCCCAACCCACTCACATCCACCGGATCCACACTCTCTCACTGCAATACCAATATTCGCCCCGCTTACCCGGCCTATCTATCACTATCCCGTCCTCTGCGTCCCTTGCCCTGCGCCATCCCGCCCTCCCTTCCTCTCCTAAAACTCTACTCTCCCCTCCCGACCGCCGCGCCACCTAGGGGCTTCTACTCCCCCCAATCCAAATCCAATCCAAATCCACCACAACACAAATCCCCGCACCGAAGCACAAGCAGCACGATGGGCGGATGCATCTCCTCCCCCGCCCCGCCGGGTGGCGAGGTCTCGGAGCGCGACCGGGCGCTACACCGGCAGGCGGAGAAGCAGCTGAAGGAGGCGAAGGCGTTGATGCAGATACAGGTTAAGGTGGGTGCGTTTCTGAGTCTGCCTCATTGGCCGTGTGGTTAGCTGAGGGGCAGCATGCAAAGCGCACGGCCGCCGCGCTCATCGGTGGGCAAATTCCGCGCAGAGGCGTACGGCTCGTCCCCGCAGCCTGACGGACGGCGGGTCGCATCCCTTCTCGCTCGCGCACGGCGCCTCGACGCCTGCCCTCGTCAAGCCGGGCGCTGCGTCGGCTCGTTGCCCGTCGGCCGTCGGCCGCCGTCGATCCTCGATCTTCGACACGCGCCCCTCTACGTTAGGCGCTTCGGGCCGTATCTGCCGCGATGGGGGACGCACGATACGGGGCGCACACTTCCGACTCAGTCTGAAGCGAGCGCGAGGCGCAGGCAGGCGGGATGAATGAGCGCCGCGCCCCGGGTCCCTGGCGCTGGCGCGTTCTAGTCCGCGGGGCTTTGCGGGGAGGAGCGGTCCTTATCTTATCATGCGCACCTCACCCCTCTTCCTTCCGTCCTCGACCCCGTCGTGTCGGCCGCCATGTCTGGAGGCGGAAGGACTTACTTGCTTTCGTCTCCCCTCTCCCTAACCCTCTTCGCGTCCATCGAATCGAATGCTAACTAACTACCCTCCACAGGTCTGTCTCGATCTCTCTCTCTCCGCCACTACTCTACTCTCTCTCCATTCCTCTTTCTCCCGTTCTTTCTTATTCGTTCTTGGGCACGGCTGCGCGCGTCGAGTACTACCAGGGGCTCGACGCCGCTTGCGCACGGTGGCACTTGCGTCGATGGGTTCTCGCGAGGAGGAGGATCTCGCGGTGCTCGTCAATAGCGTGGGGACGATGGGGCGGTCCCGACCTGCTAGGCGAAGTGCGCGGTGCGAATGGGGACGATGTCGAGATGCCTGACGACGGGTACGTGGACGATGGTCGCGACGAAGCGGTTCTCCTCTGCCTCCCTCGCCCTCGTCCTCGCGCTCGGAGATGCTGGGAGCCGGGGGCGTCGTGCTCCTTCACGGCGCTGTCATGGTCGTGCGGGGCGAAGATGATGGCGAAGACGATGGAGATGTCGCTGGCGGCACGGAACGATGGGCGCGATGGGGACGATGAGGCGGTCTTCCCCCTTTGCTTCCTTCGCGGCGCCGTGATCGTCGTGCGAGGCGAAGACATGGGGATGTCGTGCTCCTTCGCAGCGCCGTGATTGCGGTCGTGCGAGGCGGAGACGATGGGGATGTCGCTGGCGCCGCGGACTGCTGGCGATGTCGAGATGGCTGGCGGCGCGGTTGCGGGTACGCTGACGAGGCGTATAGGGACGAGGGCGATGGCGATGGGGATGACGACATAGAGGTCCAGGATGCGGATGCAGACGTCGCCCTCACTGCTGTCGGCGTCATCGAGTTGCGGCGGGCGGGGGGGACGATGTGCTGTGTGTTCTGCCGTGTGCCTGGTTTCTCGGAGGGACGATAGCCGTGTATACGGTGATACGGCGGCTAACGTGCTCCTCGTCCGCCATCGGTGGTTGTCGATGACATCCTCGTTATCGTCTCGCTCGAAGACCTCGCGCCGACGCCGACGACGGACGCGATGACGCAGGCCCTTCTTCGCTCTCTCTTCGTCTCTCCCTCTCCCTCTTTTCTACTCTCTCTACCCTCCTTCTCCCCCTTATCTTCCTTCTCCCTCTTACAATGCTAACGTCTCCCATTTTCCGTAGGTGTTACTACTAGGCTCCGGCGACTCGGGCAAGAGCACGATCCTCAAACAGATGCGGCTCATACACAAGGTGCCTTTCAGCACGCAGGTACGTGTCGTTTCCTTGCTTCCTTGCTTCCTCCCCTTTTACTTCCCTTCCCTCCTCCTTCCTTGCTTTCCTTTCCTTTTCTCTCCTTGCTTCGCTCTTTTGTGCTTCCCGCTTTACGCACACAAAAACTGACCCCACTCGCCCCCCAGGAAACAGAATCTTTCCGCCAACTCGTCTTCGACAACCTCACGCGCGGGCTCAAATACCTCCTCGACGCGCTCCCCGACATGGGGCTCGCGCTGCCCGAGACGTACTCGGACCTCGATGAGGAGGGGTTCGTGAGGGGGTGGGCGCCGGGGGAGGGGGAGAAGGAGAAGGGGGAGAAGGAGAAGGGGGAGGGGGAGGGCGTGCGGGGGGACGAGATTGGGGTGCGTGTGCTTTTTTTGCTTGCGTTCGTTGGGGTCGTTGGGCAGAGGGCAGGCGGCAGAGGGCAGGCGGCTTTGGGCGGAGCTGCTCCATTGCAGCCCGCTTGCTCGGCCGTCGTGTGTCGGCTGCGACGAGGGACGACGGCTGGATGACGATGACGATGGCGTTGGGCGTCCGCGTCCGCGTCGTCTCTGTAGGCCTCGGCGGGACTACCTTCGTCTGTCTGTCTGCATCCCACTTCTACCTTCCCCGCCTTCCCCGCCCACCCAGCCGACCTTCCGCTCCTCCTCCCCCTCCTCCCCTTCTTGCGCCTTGACAAGCCCATACTGACGTCCACCTTCGCTTACCCACAGGCCGACATCGAGCTCATCGAGCACGCCGAAGATCTGCGCGACGGGGAGCCGTTCCCGCAGCGGTATTTTGGGGTGCGTTTTGTGTCTTCCTTCCTTTGCTTGCTTGCTCTTTCTTTACTTGATCTTTCTTTATCCGGTCTGCTTCGTCTTTCGCTTTCCTTTTTTTTTGGGGGAGTCTTTGGCGGTCCTTTTTTGGGGCGGACGTGGATATGGATATGTGGTGGGGGAGCTGACGCTGACGCCGGCGCCTGCTCCTCGACGCCTCGCGGTCGTCCTATCCCTATTTCGGCGGCGTCATGAGATGATGGAGTTAAGGGGAGGTAGCACTGGCCGCGGCGTGTGCCGGTACGACGAGCCTGGGCGGGATGCGGTTCCGGATGCGCGAGTACGTGGGTGCCCGGGTGCGCGGGTAGCGTGCAGGGCGGGATGGAGATGTCGTCGAGGGAGATGGCGATGTCGGCGTGGGCGGTCACTGCGGGATGCGGATGCGGTGTACGGGTCCGTGGCCATGTCGGCGTGTAGGCCGTGCAGGATGCGGGATGCGGGATGTCTTCGTGGGACGTGCGCGTCGTGGGCGAGCTTGGTGGAGCTGGAGCTGGAGATGCGGACGCGCGGGATCTTGCGGAGACTGGTGGTGCGGACGGCGCTCGTGCGGGGAGGTGCTGCCTTACGCAGCTCGCGCGCGACGGGGATGCGGCGGGAACGATATCCGGGAGGGATGGAGATGATGATCATGACGGGGGGACCGTGCGTTCTCCGTTCTCCCTCGTCCGTCGTTTGTGCAGCTGCTCTCAGTACGGGTCAGGGTCTCGTCGGCCTCTGGATGCGGGACGCCCTTGACATGAAGATGTCGGTGCCGCGGCTGGCGGGTGCTGGAAGGCAGTACAGGCCCGCGCGACGCACGCGTGTCTCGGCGCTATGAGTGCTCGCGGAGAAGATGTCGTGCGGCGGGTGCTTGCGGAGAGGATGTCGGTGCAGCAGCCGGCGGATACGCACGTTGCAGCTGTCTCCGGCGCCACGTCCGTCTCTGTCGTCTGGCACGGCGGGGGATGCAGAGCGCGAGCAGCTACGGGCGCCTTCGACTGGCGCTGTCGCCGGGGCTGCCACCGTGTCCCCGCCCTCCCCTTTCCTCTTCTCCTCTCTTCCTCCCTCTCTCTTCTCCTCCTTCCTCCTTCACCACACAACGATGCTAACCTCCTTCCTCCCTCCCAGGCCCTCTCCCGCCTCTGGGGCGAAGAAGTCGTTCGCACGGCGTGGAGTCGCGGGAACGAGGCGGCGGTGCCGGAGAAGTGCGTCCCCGTTTTCTTTGTCGATTCGCGCTATTCTTTGGACGGCGGGGGCGGGGGAGGAGGAGGGGAAGACCCGCGTCGACGTCGGCTGCATGGACGACGTTGGTGGTTATCGAGGGGTGCGGCTATGTGGCTGTGTGAAGAAGGCGTGGTCATCGTGCTCGCGCCCATGTCGATATTGGGCATGAGGAAGCGGCAGCGGCGGCGCTCCCTCGGCTTCTTCGACGATTGCACCGGATGGCATGTAGCGCTGACGACGTTCCTTTTCCGCCGGATGAGCATGATAAGTACGCGCCGCCCCAGGTCCATTCGCCCATCCTCCTCCTTCCATCATGCTACCAATCCTTCTTACCGTTCTCACGCCGTACTAACCTCGCCCTCCCAGCCTGCACTACTTCTTCGCGCATCTCCCGCGCCTCTTCGACCCCGCCTACGTCCCTACCGAGCAAGACATCGTACGCGCGCGCGCACGGACGATCGGTATTACGGAGACGACGTTTAAGCTGCGGGAGCATGAGATGCTGATGGTCGACGTGCGTTTCTTTTCTTTCGGTTTGAGGAGGGGCAGGCGGAAGACGTGTGGCTATACGGCGCGATGGGGCGGGCACGGATGACCGTCAGCAGGGAGGCGGACGACGGGCTTCTGCGTGGCGTCCAGAGGCGTCGACCGCGATGTCGCGAGCGCTGCAGGGTGGGGTGTGTGACAAGCGCTGGGCGCGCGGATGGCGAGCAGCAGATGACGCTTCCACGGAGCGGTGTCGCTACCCGTGTTCACCCTTGTTCCACTCACCTTCTTCTCCTCCCCTCGGACTTTTCTAAAGACACTGGTTGCTAACACTTCCCACAACAGGTCGGCGGCCAAAAGTCCGAGCGCCGCAAGTGGATCCACTGCTTCCAGGACGTGACGTCCATCCTTTTCCTTGTCAGTCTGAGCGGGTACGACCAGTGTTTGGTGGAGGATCGAGATGCGGTGCGTTTCTTTGTCTTCTGCTTTTGTGGCAGGCGGGCACCGGTGGTGTCTGCCTGTGCGTCGGTCGCTTGATGCAGGCGGCCGACTCGCATGTCAGGGCGCCGTGGCCCTCCTCGGGCACCTCGTGCTCTTTCACTTACCTCTTCTCTCCGACATATACTCACTCTCTACTTACAGAACCAAATGCAAGATGCAATGACAATATGGGACTCCATCTGTCATTCACAATGGTTCAAGCAGACTTCGATTGTGAGTATCTCCTTCCTCTTGTACCTTTCCCCTCTTGCTCCCCAATCCTCCCTGTCGTCGGCGATGACGTCAACGGCGAGCATGGACTGTCCTTGCCCTCGATCTCGATTGTGAATATCACGAGCTTACTTCCGCTGTCTCCGCCCACAGATCCTTTTCCTGAACAAAAACGATTTGTTCGAGGAGAAGATCAAGACCTCAGATATACGGAGTTTCTTCCCTGTGCGTTTGCATTTCATTTTCTTCATCTTCGATGGTATCACTGCGTCTACCGCTGCGCCGTTCCCTGCGTCCCTCGGGGAAGGGTGCGGAAGGGCGGACCTTCCTCGGTCGTTCTTGGGGCGATGCGCGTATCCCTTGCCGTAAACTCGTACTGATCCACGCGCAGGACTTTGATGGCGAGCCGGGCAGCGCGCTCGCAGGGAAAGAATACTTCAAGAAGCGGTTCGGGCGACTCGCGCAGAAGGCAGGGCGCGCGAAGGAGCGGGAGATATATATTCAGTGCGTATATACTTCCCATCTTTCATTATTTCTTTTTTTGGGTATTTTTATCTCCCGGACTCGGTTCCTTACTCACTCAACGCACAGCATAACAACAGCAACAGATACCGAGTTACTGAGAGTAGTCATGGCTGCAGTCGAAGGTACGTTCGTTCTCCTGACCCGATGTTGGAGCTTTCGCTGATGCCCTTTTTTCCGACAGAGTGAGTGTCCATGTTCTTTCCGCCCCTCTCCCCTTTGCACTTCCCTTCGTTTGGATGCGTGCGCGCGTGCTCCTTGGACGGTCATTGCCCCATGTCTGCATGCGCCGCGTTGCCCGGCGCCCGCCTCTTCTTTTCTGGCCCGCAGAAGCACGCTTGCTCAACGCACCCCTCCCCGTATTGCGCTTCATTAGCATTTGTCTGCGGTCAAACCTCTCTAGCGCCGCGCTGCTTTAGCCCGCCGCTCCGCATCGACGTCCGCCCTTCCTTCATTTCTTCATTCATGATTTTTGTTTCTCTCCCGCCTCATTTGCATCTTATTTACCGAACTTTTCCCTTGCTTCCTTATCCTTGTCTATATCATCTACCGGTCAAACAAAACTCTGCGCTGTAAACCTACAATCCGGGATCCTCGCTCTACTGGACACTCCCGCATCCACCCGTTTGGCATGTAACACGAAAACATCGCACCGATACCTACCACGGCAACCAAAACGCATACACCGCTCCGCACATTCGACCTTTCACCCTGCCTATCTGCATGGTCGATACGTGATCCATGCTGCGTCCCTCCACGTCCTCCCTGTCCACGCATGGTCGATGGACGATCCGTGATCCTTTCTGCGATGCGATTAACAGCTCCATCGTCAGTAAAAATGTGCGTCCTACGATTGTGAATAACCTACCTCCCTCGCTCATCGTCTTCCTTTCAGATCCGTTCCATCATGCTATGAGGGTCTGGGCGGGGCACAGGCGTCGTGGTGGTAAGAAGGAAGAGGGGGAAAGATCGAAGAAGAGATGGATGTCGAGGGTGTGTATTTAAGATGTCGGGATGGAGATGGATGTTTCTGATCTTGTCTATTTCGCTTCCCACTCCATCCCTCATGCATGCTGACTGCTTTATCTGTATATATACTTGACATACATTCGTACGTACACTCTTACATCGGTCTCTTTTGCCTACATACGCCGTGTACTGTATGCTTCTCATGATCACGCTCCTTTGTATTCGATCTTCGAAAGATCAACAAAATGATAGTTGGGATCTGACTCCTCCTGTCCGAGTAGATAGGAACGACAGGAACGCATGTTCCGCGGTCCGTTGCAGGAACCTGATCTGAGAGGTCATCTGCTTCACAATAGGGGACCTGGACTACACCAGGATCGTACATCGATATCGACGCAGTACCTTTCTCCTCAGTGGAACAAGTATAGTGGGGATGAGTGTCAATGAGCCGCATTGTAAGTCCGAAATCTGTCAGCCTGAGGCACATGACAGATGCCCGGAATCTGTATGAATATTTTCAGTTCAAGGCGCGGTCCGATGCTTCTTCTGCATCAGGATTCATGATCAATGACGAGGCCAAGTTGAGAAAGATTTGTGCATTCGAGAGGGGACAAGGAATGAATGGCAAACTCTGCCGTGTACGTCAAATCAAGAAATTATGTTCGAACTGGCACTAACTTAGGGAGTAATTGTTTTCGATTTTCCAACTCCGTTCAATGGCGTTGCAGGCTTTAGAGTGACTTGGGCTTTCGTTTATGCGACCAGCATGCGAAATGCGACTCGATTCGCGCGGATCGGAGTTATCGCGGATCGGAGACTGCGGGATGGACATCTGAGTCGAGCGAGGAGTTTAGGAATAAGTTTGTGCTTATTTCAATGGCTCCGTTGCACCAGTAGGTTCTTTGGTTACCGTATTTGGGAGCTAAGGAGGCCAGAGGTGCCGATTCGGAGTCGGACGTTCCGAAGGGTTCAGAGTTTGGGCTTTCAATTATCTCTTGTGGAAGGAGGTTAGTGGTTTCGAAAGTACAGGTAGAATGCCATTCTACCTGATCAGTGATCAGTTTGTGCGCAAGTGCTATAGTAGATAGTTCAACAAACTACTTCATTCACTGGCAGGGAAACGTTAGGCCCTGAGCGGTCTGGGGAAAGATGCGATAGCCGTGGATCAGGTATTCTCAGGATCAATGGCCTGTGGGCCTTGTCGAAGGTGCGGTTCAATCACCTGTGGGAAAGTTTGGACGTTGAGGCAAGATTGTTCGAACCTATCACTAGATCAATTGAACTTCTCACGGTTGAAACTTGAGACCGATCATGGAGTGCTGGCTATGCGAATGCTTGCCAATGGGTCAGGTGGGTAGCCATTGACGTCTGCGGTCGGTTAGATGCAAATAGTCGCTATGCATACCTTAACTAGGGTTGAGCGGGCAGTTCGTCTGCTCGGACGAAAACTCCCGATAACAGATGCTAACTCCCCCGGTATAACCCCTTCATCACCACGACAACTGCGCAAAAAAAGAAAAATGGGAGCTCGTGGGATGGTGTCGCTGAAAATGGTAGAATTCACGATGTAATACATGGTACTGCTGTACCAGCGAATTCTGTAGTTTGGCTGTGAAATCCAGAGTTGGATTCAGAGGCACATAGCGCCCCAATCGTCGACCGTTTCCCAGGCGAGCGCGAACCGCAAGCAATTGTGCTGTGATTTAGCGTTAGAATGAACTGGTCTGGCCTCCCTGCCCGTCACCCTATTACCTATTCCTCTCGGATAAGGTTCCCTAGGGGTAGAGGGGCCAACCTCTACCTCTACCTTCCTTGACCTTACCTCTGACCTTCGGAGGTACTGTTGAGAGGTATTGTCTTTTATAAGGGCCATACACCTTTAAGGCCTCTGTGAATGCATTAAACAGTCACTTCTAGGTGTTTCCTAGACCAGAGAATGGTTACTGACCTCAAAACCATATGTTTGAATTTGGAGGTACAACTTTGCCTTAACCTCTACCTCTACCTCCTTGGACCTTACCTCTGACCTTTGGAGGTTTACCTCTACCCCTGGGGAACCTTACTCTCGGAAATCTAGCGGCCACATGTACAGTGGAAGAAGCCCAGTCCTGGTTATGGAAGGCCCACACGAGTGGTATTTCGATAAAATTGGTCGTTTACCTATCACAGAACACTGCACTTGGGTTTTGGGTCGATGCGCGATAGTCTCCGACAGTCTGACTTTTTTTTCCTTTCTCCTTGGCAGTTCCAGAACCGTTTTAACCAGGACGCGTAGATTCTCCTCAGTCCGTTCCGATTCACTCAATCGTCCATTTCGTCCTTGTTGCTTTCATGAAATGTCCACTCGTGCTCTGAATTACAATCGACCTCGTTGTTGCACCTCTTTATCAATCCCGACGAATCCCGACAATCGAGTATACCTGACCTTCGTCACTTCGTTACTTCGCGTAAGTTCGCGGATCTTCGTGACTTTGATGAGAATCTGTGAATGTTCGTCACATTGGCATGTTTTTAGGGAAGTTCGTCACTTAACTCGGCACACCCTAGGCACGTTCAAAAACCCGGAAGCACCGGCCATCATTGTTCCTTTAGCATAAGGCCGGGCGGGTTTTTTCATATAGATACCTCACCTAATGCTAACCTTTAACCAGAACCCTAACCACTAACCTCTAACCACCCTAACCACCTAACCCAAACCTCTAACCAGCTAACCGACTAACCCAAACCCCTAACCACCTAACCCAAACCTAACCGGCCATGCTCGGCACAATGCTGATACCCATCACTTCGTGATGCAGAGCAGTTGCCGTGCAACAAACAACTCACGAACTTTCGCAGGAATATGCCAATGTCACGAAGATTCCCAGATTCTCATCAAAGTCACGAAGATCCGTCAACTTACGCGAAGTTCACAAACAGAACTTTAGTTCTTTTGTGCTCTAGAGCAAGAGGTGAGCGATAGTAAAGTTGGTGACACAGACCTGCCTTAATTGCCATCACCTGTCAGAGGGGGGGGGGGGTATGTAAGCATCCGCATTTGGTTTTACCGCCAATTTTTCACCTGTATGCTCCGTTTCTTCACGCCAACCTCGCCTGCTTATTAGTGCCATATGAGTAGTGAATTTATCTCAATTTTTTGCCGCCATTTGCGTGCACAAATGTACCTCTGGTTTTGGCGGGTGGGAACCGGTGAGGACATGTGTCAGCGTCATTGTGTGATCTCGTTTATTTTTGTCGGGAATCGCCGAATACATCACTCCATCAATATAGTTATTAAATCTACTGTGTTCCCTGCTCCGAAAGATAAAATATTCTGAGGCGCCATATCGATGCGTAATATGCAGAAATGGGGGGGTAGCCAAAATTTGGGACTTATCGGACCCAAGTGGAAGTCGCAGTGGAAAGTTGAGGAATTAGCAAAGGGAAAGTCGGCCGCGGAGCTCGGACATCCCGATTTGGGGGGGTTGTCAAAGAGGTCTGTGTCAAGATCACTCTGATCGCTCACCTCTTGCTCTAGAGACCAAAAATGTCCGCACAAACGACACGTGCCGGTGCACGAAACGTGACCCACTTGTCATTACGCTGACCAAAACTGTTTGTGCCCGCCGCTTGTCGGCAACTTCCAATCATAACGAAGTGACGAAGGTGAGGTGGACACCGACAATCTCCCTCATCACGTGTCTTTCCTTTTGTGGTAACCGTTGCTTCCTCTCTTCCTCCACCATGACTGCCGAGGGCGGATCCCACTTCTACGCTCAGGGACCGCAGGCCAACCGTCAGTACGTGTTGAAGCTTGAAGTTTTGCACAATGCGGTTTTCAATGTAGATATCGTGATAGAAGAGAACTACCTCTGGAATTTTTGCATTATTGTTGCTCCTTCTCGGAGTGGTGGCCCTCCTAGTACTCGCCACATACATTTTCAGGCCGCACGAGCCCACTGTTTTTTACACATGGTTTTTGCCTTAACGTTTCGAGCGTGACGCCAATTTTAACACCTTTAAGGTGCGCAATCAGAGAGAAAAAGACACAGTCCAACAGTGCTATGGACGACCATTCCTGTCCTCGATGGACTCCTTTCCCCATACGAACTCACGGACGGCGACGAGCTGTACCTCGAACGTGCCGTGGATCTCGCGGATCGGCTACTGCCCGTTTTTGACACGCCATCTGCCCTCCCGTATTCGCTGGTTAACCTCGGCCAGCGCATGGGTGTTGCAGATCCGGACAGCTTGTGAGCACTGCCGAAGCCTCAACTCTGCAGCTCGAATTTCGTTATTTGGGCTTCCTAACGGATAACCTCGATTATTGGGACAGGGAACTGTTTCACTTCCGAGTTCCTCTTATTGAACTTGTCGTAGGTTATGAAGGTCATTCGTCGTGCACGTTTACGCAATGCGCTCATGCCGATTTTTCATGAAGTGAATTCCACATCGCACTTCAAGAATAGCGTTGGACTCATTGATTTTGTCTAGCTCCGCTGAGGGCAAATTTATGACTTCGGAAATTCGGCTGTGATCGCGGGGCGACTCGTATTATGAATACCTGCTGTAGATTAACACTTCTCTTCTCCGTGTATTCAGTCTTACGATATTCACAGGAAGCAGTACCTTCAGACAGTAAGGCCGTTTGTGCTTGCTCGGCGAATTAATCGTAACCTCCTCCTTCACCCGGGGAAGCGTAGAAACCGTATCTCGCGATGTTCGCTTTCTTCTCCTCGCAGTAAATCCGGGCTCACTCTTTGATTCCAGATGTACGACGACTCAATGCAGGTGATCCACGAGAATCTTATTGCGACATCCAACAAGTGCAAGCTCATTCACACTGTCAAAATCCATCCGAGGCGACTTGCGCATAATATGTTTTCAACACTGAGCCGCTAATAGTGTTGGAAAAGTTCGGTTCGACCTTTCGGTTCGAACTCGAACTGAACCGAACTGAACCCGAAGTTCAGGTTCAGGTTCAACCAAATGCCTGAACCTGAACCTGAGGTTCGGTTCAGGGTTCGGGCAAGTCCCAAGTACCGCTGAACCGAACTGAACCTTGAACCGCAAGTACGGCTCTGGTCACTCATTTCGGGCTTATTTGGGTGATTTTTTGCTGATTTCACCTTGTGAAAATTCAGTTACACCTGGCTGACACACACCTCAAGCTTTCCAGTGGGGACGGTGGTGGTTTGGAGGGGTTTGAGGAGCAATTTCTCGTTTGATATCGATCTGATGGCTTACCCGGTGAGCCCCAGGAAGCGGAAATAATGTTTAAACACCATTAGGGGACACGGAAATTGTGGGGAACATACTTACATACTCACAGAAGTACCCTAAACTCACACCCAATTAAGGTCAAGGTCAACCTGAGGTTATTCTATGGTGAGAAGAAAAAAAAAGTTCGAACGGGTTCGAACCTGAACCGAACCTGAACCTGAGGTTCGGTTCAAGGTTCAGCAAATCTCTGAACCTGAACCGAAGTTCAGGTTCAAGGTTCGGGCAAAAGTACCCCGAACCTGAACCGAACCGAACTTTTCCATCACTAGCCGCTAACAGATTTTACAGGCTCATCCGTTACCGATCTTTAGTCCCACCAGTGTGCGATCTGGATTTATATTTTAAGTCGTATCACAAAACAAAAATGTTGTTCTATTGAACTGGTGATTTACTCTACGCTGCGCCTTTGGGCACACAACTATTTAGGTTCCACGGCAGGGGTCAATTACAGCTCTTCAGGCGCAAAGAATTGCTTCCTAAGATCCTGGAGTCAACTTCGAGTGAACGACACCGGTGAATACCGCATGCATGTCATACAAGCTCGAGGAGACACGTCGATTTACAGTGGTGACTACTATATATGTTGACAATGAGGCTTCCCGGTGTCCAAGGTTGTGAATGAACGCTCAACATTTCTTTTCGGGATACCAGCTGAGTCAGTCGCACCTCTCATGTCGAAGTCGTTTTCTGGTTACAGTGAAACCGAGTAAGATATCACACATTTTAATCTATACGCAAGTAATTCGGTTACATGGAACTCTAATTGTTTTTTATTTCAGCTTCCTACCACCATGGACTCGACGGGGAACGGCAGAGGGTCCGTTCGAGGAATCACGAGGCCCTCTCGCAGACGAATACCCTTCAGCCCTGGGCACAATGCCTCATCCATCTGCAAGACTTCCAACGCAATCTCCCAACTTCCTGCTCGACAATCCTCCAGCCTCAAGTGCCGTATCCGAGGGAACGAGGCCAGGAAAAATGAAACATCGCCATATTCCATATCCTCAAACTGCATTCCGGTGATGCGCAGGTCCACGACGCGTGGAAAGCGCAGGTCTTCGGGCAGCCATACGAGAAAGTCCTCCCATACGCGACCAGTAAGGTCCCAGCGGTCGATTTGGAGGCAGCGCACGTTCGGGGTGTAAAGCGAGTCGAAGAAAGGCATGCAATCGTGCTCGAATTCGCCGTCATCCCCGGCAACAGTGCGAGGAGTTGCGCGAAGTCCGCTGAGGATAAGGTGCGTGATGGTGGACGGGTTTGTGTTCCTATCATGCGCGGTTTGGGGAATGTAGCGCGGCATAGGGGGGACAAATGCATCCTCGAAGTAGAGGCTTATGGGGCCGTCGAGCAGCCAGCGGCTGAGGCGGCCGTCCAGTCCGACAAAGTTGGACGTCTCTTTGCCGGTGATGCGGATGAGCGCCAAGTTTGAGAATGAGTGTGCATTGGCAAGAGTAATACCCCCGATGCGCACTTTCTCAAGGTGGGGATGATCGAGGGGGACGAAGAAGACGATTGGTGGGCGCGGTGCGGGAACCGCGACCGGGTCGGTGGCAAATCCCGGGGGAGGTACCCAGATGGTGCGCGCCCTCCCTCGGTCGACGGAGGGCTCGAGAACCCGAATGTCCAGCAGGGTCAAATTGTTGTATCTCTCATTCCCGAAGGTCCTAGCCATCACCTGCCACGCTTGCCACTGTGCAAATATAAACAACTGGCCGGCGCGCCAGAGATGGGGTCGAATGAGGCGGAGGAGCGAGAGAAAGGTGGGGCGATCTCTTGGGGTAGTGACGTCGCTGAAGTCCATCCCAAGGCTGATTATCCGCCCCTTCGAACGTTGGAGAAGGTCGCCCAAGAGTGGCAGATGGTGCACGTCGCGACTGCGCACACCAATGTCGAGCCAGAGCCCCGAATCCCCAATTGCGGCGTCGCGCCAGTGGTGGCAAACCTGCGACAGAATGACTGCATCGGCGTACGGGGCTTTCAGTGATATTTGGGTGATTGTGAATATTTGGGAGAGGACCTCGGGCGGAAAAGTTTGGATAGACGGGGGCATGGAGGTGCGCATTTTCCCCCTTTGTATCGGTGAAGGTGGAGGAAGAACCAGATGGTCGCACGATGTTGTCCCCTGTTTGGTCGTTTTGAGTCGCGCATTGTCCTCACGTGGGCGCGCATTGCCACGAAAAATGATCGCGGTTAATATGGTTCAAACGATATATTTCTGTGCTAGGTTCGTATAATCGTGGAAAGTACGGACACGGCACGCGAAAATGGCATGAAAGACCCGAAGGAGACTGGGCGAGGAGTGAGAAAGTATATTCGCGCCTGCCAAAGATGAACCTGTTTAGCAAATCCTGCAGATGGGACTAAGGGGTAGCAGAACATGTCCAGATAATGCACACATCACGACGTACCGGGGCAGCAACAAGGAGGCAGAGGTTGATAATGGATCCAGCTGAAAGCGATGAGTTGGGAAAGCTTTCCGGGTGTCCTTGATTCAATCAACTTGAAGTTGATTGGGACGTACTGCTTAGAAAGGCGAAGTACATGATGCCGTCCGTGTACAGTGTAATTATAAGCGGGTTGAGGGAATGACGGTAAATTTTAAGCCCGTGTAGGCCATTAGCACTGTTGCAGCCCGATCAGATTCGGGGAATTCGGGAGACGGATACACGAACCAAGTTCATTAAGTGAAACTATCATGAACGGGATACCGATGAAGATGAACGTCCCACCGACCAGATTACAACCGACGAGGTCTAGTGGGGGAACGTCATCTGCGAAATTCGGGAGTGAGAGCCTGCTTGATGGTAAAATTGCGAACTTGCATATTGAACTTGTATTGAACTGCGGATAAAAAGAGAGCAGGTGATGAGGGATGTTGATGCTCCAAGCTACAAGGTAACGATGAATACTGCGTACAAACCACGACCAAGGACCCGAATACAATGAAAACCCGGCGCTCGCTTCCGCTCAGTGCATGCGTTCGCAGCACAAGGATTGCTGGAACAGGTGGGAAGTACTTTGGGCAACTGATTCAAGATTGGCACCTTCTGTTATGCCAATTCCTATCACCCGTCAACCACTGGACCCACTCACGCCGCCGGGGGTTTAATTAAAAGGGCATTTTAGTTGATCTTAATTCTTATCGTATGGAGATCGGAAAAAAGCGGCCCGAAATGTAATCCGATATGTTCCGTTTAAGGCGTGGCAGAATCTAATCTTAAATCTAATCTATCCAATTCCAAAAAAAGCCCCACTAAACTTTGAGTATCGCCATACGTTTCGCGAGCAGGAAAACGTATCACGAAACAAAACAAATAAATGGTCTTGAAATGGGTTCCGAAACTCAAGATATGAACGTCGCAGAAATCCTCCTCGATACTTTGAATTTCGAGTTACATTTAAAGAGCGCTGAAATGAGAAGAAAAAAATTCATTTAAAAGTGCATGAAACTAAACAGGAAACTTTAAGTTTGAGACGGCTTTAAACCCATCTGCAGATCATCTGCAGACCGTCTGCAGACCGTCTGCAGATCGTATGTACACCACCGGGCCGGACCCTCCGCTCGCAAATCTTCTTCCAATACCACGCCTCTGCTCCCCGGGATCGAAAATTGAAGGAAACTTACCCGCGCCGAGGCCCGGACTCGAACTCGAACACCCCGACCTTCGAAGAACTTGAAGCAGAGCAATGCGCGCTCGAAGTGAATTTCGCGCGGGCTCGGTACCGCGCCGATTTGGAGTGTACGGCGCAGAGGATGGCAATGGAGATGGGGCGCCGGGGACTCGATGCGGGTCTGCGCGATTTGGCCGCACGAGCGCATGCAGGAGGCATTGGTGCATGCGCGCACTGTCTTCGTGCACAGGACTCGTGCACACGACAATGCGGGGGGAGGTGTACGCAACGAGTTGGGTGGCGCGGGGACGAGGTAAGAGGGGAGGGTGCCGACGTTGTGCATGCACAAGCTTGAGCACGCGCAGGCGCGCGGCGTGGTCGAACGCGCGCAACATGGCGGCGAAGTTGAGTGCGGCGGGGGCGCGGTCGAGGGGACGCTGGGGAGGATGTCGGCAGGGAGGAGGGCGGTTTCGATGCGCACGCGGGCGGGGGCGGCGGGGAGGAGGAGGAAGAGGGCGAGAACGGCGGCAGTGGCGGGGACGGCAAGGACGCGGAGAGCGAGGAGGAGGAGGGCGCAGCCGTCGGTGCGGAGGGGGATAATGTCCTGCAGATGGACGAGCTGCGCGACAACGAGGGGGACGAGGAGGGTCGCGTGCTTGGCGGCGGCGAGGACCAGGGCACCAGCAGGGGCTTGGACTCGGCGTGGGGGACCATGCGCTGGAGGAGGGACTTCGGTGCGCGATGATGGCGTCCGTCCAGAGGAAGTGGACGCGCACAAGGAGGAGGGAGGTGAGGATGGAGACGAGGCTGAGGCTGGGAGGGTGTAGCCGAGGAGGAGGCCGCCGACAATGCTGAGGAGGACCTCGCCGACAAAGGGATGAAGCAGATGGAGGTGGACTAACGGCGGGTGGGATTCAGTTAGCGCGAGACTCGAGCACGTTAAGGGAGTGAACGGGACTGAGGGAGAGAGTCTAGTCAGTACAGAGAAGACAGGCAAGAGTGGAGCACGCACCTGTAGCGAGGTTGAGGGGGAGGCCAGTGGATGTTTTGCAGTAAATGCTGGATGCGCGTCCGCGCTTTCGCGCTGACTCCGGGGCGTGCGCGGGGAGTAGGGATGAGAGGGGGATGGACAGGGGCAGAATGTAGAATGCGAGGAGGGAGGCCACATCGAGCTGGTGCGGATGCTCGAAGGTGGTGGGAGAAAAGAAGCGCCGACTAAGCGCCGATGACTAATGCACCCATTTGCTTGTCTGAAGGGCGGGTCACCGACGCGCGGCGGATAAGGGCTTCTGCCGCCTTTGCTGAGTGGCTTTGCAGTCAGAATCTCTGCATGCATTGAATCTGCGTGCACTTGTGTGCGCATGTACGTTGGCACCTTCTTCTCTCTCTCTCATCACACTCTCTCCGGTCCCTCCCTTCTAAGGTTTCTCCCTCCCTTGTGAGGCTCCTCCCTCCATTCTCTGGTTCTTCCCTCTTCCCTTCTTCGTTCTTTAGCTCCCAACTGGTCTCTCTGGCTCCCCCTGGCCACATTTCCGTCTCCCTGGCTTTGCATTCCCGCGCCTCTTTCAGTCGAATCTCGGCGTTTCTTGCTCGTGCACCAACACCATGGCCCGCACCTCCGCCCTGCGCCGCCGCGCTGGCGCCGCCTCCGCCTCTGCCTCTGCCTCCGCCTCTTGCCGCCTTTGCCGAGCCGCCCAGCAGCAGATTGACGTCCATCTCGTCAACGGCGACCGCCCACGCGCCCTCCGCGCCGTCGCCCGCTGCCCTAATCCGCGGCACCAGAGCAAGCTGCATCTGCGAAACCGCGGCCTCTACGCCCGCGACGGTGTCCCTGGCCATCTGTACTGCTGCGCCGCCGTTCCCACCACCACCTACAACGCCTTCACGACCAACGCCATCTCCCCGTCCCAGTTCAGGAGCGCGCTCCGGGTGAAGCTCGGCGTGGCCGAGGACGTTTCCGCGCGGCGCAAAGGCTACGCGAAATGCGATTCCAATGGCCAAACTCATCTCTGGCTCTTTTTTGTCGACACCCAGCAGCGCTATCGAATTGGTGAGTCTTTTTTTTGCCGCATCCTTTTTCTATTTCCTCACCTTCACGAAGAGCGGCTTATGCAACTCAACTTCCTCTGCCGCGCGCGTCACAGCATTGAGGACTGCTCCGGATGCCACAAACGCCACCGAGAATACTGGCGCCTCTTGCTCGTTGGTTCGTTGCAGCGCATCCGCGCGCGCGTTATCGCCCTCCTTGCCCGCATCCGCGAACCGGGAGCCCAAATGTGAGTTCCGATTTTCGCCTCATCTCCTCCTTATTAATCTCCTCCAGCATTCCTCTCGAGGACTACCACCTGCTCTTCTAGGCACCGCACTCGTTTGACCTCTGTAGCATAGTCCCTTCTGTATGATAGTTAGCTGCCGACTTCGGCCTGTAGTATACTTTGACGCACCTTTTCTTGGAACTTGTAGAATAGTCGACGGCGAGTTCGCCCTGTAGTATACATGTACGCCCCTTTCTTGGAAACCTCTTCAAAGTAGTCAACACCGATTTCGGCTTGTAGTATAATTGTACGCACCTTTTCTTGGAATATTTTGGCTGCCGATTCGGCCTGTAGCATACTTTTACGCACGCCCTGCTTTCTTGGGATTTTTGTAGGAGACGACCTTTCATAAAATAGTTAGCATCGTTTTCGCGGCGCAGCATATTTTTACGCACTTTGTAGTATATAACCTTCCCGCAGAATAGCTAGCTCCCCACAGTGCGCGCAGGTACACATCATTCTTCCTCCTCGGATGCTGACATTCTCCGCAGCTTCAGTCAGTCGTGATTATGGGTAACTGAATATATTGTATTTGAATTGTGCTAGCTTCTAGATAGGTTAAGGACTACGGCGCGATCTTCCGAAAACTCGAATCGTGCAAAGTGGGATAATATCATGGAAGGTTTGACCGTATCGGTGGTGTTTTGCATTTTAGAAGAGTATGTCTGAGCAGGGAAATAGGGGTAATACCGAAGAAATGGGTCTACTTTGCCCCGAGGTAACGGAGCCTGGCGGCGAATGATGAAGGAGGTCTTATCCCCCTTAGAGACGATTCGTTCGATGCTGCCAGGAATCGGGGTGCTCGCCGAAGATGAAGAATAGTAAAGAACGAGGCTGTTGCCTAAGTGCGTTGACGCACGAGAGAAATTGACACCATTGTACATGTATTGCGCACGGGCTCCATCTTTGACAAGAGGAGGAGAGGTACCGACGACCTCGCTCCGCGGGGCAAAAGCCCGGTCGAAAATGCCCTTGAATTGTTTGATGATCTCCGGGCAGTCCGGGCGTCGAAGCCAGCGCCGCAGGGCCCCACCTCGCAGGAAGGATTTAGTCAAGATACCTTCGAGTTCTCCTCTGACATGATTGTTGGTGTGGATCTTTTGAAGATAGCCGATAACTCGCTCGAAGGGGAAACACCACCACGAAATGACGGGGCCAAAAAGGAGAAGGAAATTGTAGATGTGGAATGTGATGTGGACATTAGGCCGTTTCGTGTGATGCCGGGTATGAGGGTGATGGACAGTAAGTCCGTCGACCCATATTTTGAGGAAGTGGCGGTATGCTGTTGCGCGCGCGACGGTCATCGTGTAACGGCAGGAAAGAATCACAGCCTGGATCAACGCCATGCTGTGGTCCAGCATCCCGAGCAGGCGTTGTGAATGCTCGTCCGGGAGACGATCCGACCACATCAAAACAAGGGCGATAGGTAGATATAGAGTAGAGATCGTTCGCCACTCGTCCGCTTTGATGGTACCCGCGTTGTTCTCCCCGTAGTTACGAGGAACGCTATTGATCCAGGATGGTGTGACGGTTTGGGCGATTACGCGTTGGATGTACTTGATTTGACTCAAGTTGATTGCTTTTGGGACAAACTTGCCGCCACGGCGGGGTTTCGTTCGACGCTGTCACTTGAATCAATACGAGCGCCCACGAACATGATAAAGAACTACTCACCCAGGCCATCAGTAAATTACAGTAGTCCGCTCTTGTTCTCGCTCCCTCAAGGTCAAGACCGAGAGAATATGTGACAAAGCGAAGAGCTGCGAGCCTGTTGCCTTGCAGCGACTTCCACATAGCTTCCTCGCTGATCGCAGGTTGTACATTGCCTTCAGGAACGTCGGGCATTTCCACATCTTCGGAGGCGTCGTTGGGAAGAAGGGACTGGACGAGTTTAGCTTGGATTTTGTGGACATTAGGCAGGTCCTTTTCTGGATCGCCCAGCGCATAGTCGGTGGGACACTCCTCAGGATTGTACTCGACCCAGTCCTCGTCGAACGCGATACCAACTGTCTCCTTCTTTTTGGCAACCTCAGCGTCGATTCGGAGGACTCTGCGACAGTGGTAGTGCACTAAACCCTCCAACATACAATGCATCGAGTCGACGACACCCATCCGAGTTGGGTCCCAGTACAAAAGTCGCCAGAACTCGGACCAGCGCACGCCATGATCATTGAAGATCGTGTCGCGCTCAGCCTGGGTCTTAGCATCCCGCCAAGCATACGCCCAGCGCCGCAGCTCCCAAACGTCCCTCCGCGCCCAAGCGGGGTCATCCAGGTCAGTGCGATGAGTAGTCTCGACACCTTTGCAATTGCAGACTGTGCAGAGATGATGGGAGCCGACGCCAGCGAGACCCAGCATCTTACGAGTAGCTGGAAGGTCGTTCACATTTATCGCGATAGCGATGTTGACCGAGCATCCGGTGTCAGACAATCCGGTGCGGGAGAGGTGGATTCCAGGCTTCCAACCGGCGACGAACTGGTCAATGAGGGGACGGAGGTAGTAGTTGATCTGGTCGTGGTTGGGTTCCTGTGGACCAAGAATGATAGCGAGCCACATGTACTCGGGCTTGTAACGAATATCCTCAGGGAGATTGAGATTCACGATGGCTAGAATTCCAGTGGAGTCGTGATTACCGCGTTTTTTTGTGCCCTGCGGGTTAAAGAAATCCAGCAGGATTTGGAACGCAAGTCTCATCCGACCTCCTCTATTAATGAAGAGCTGCTCAGGAACGGGCCCGTTGAATGTGCGAAGGAACTCGGCCTCGAAGACATTGTTCACTTCCTCGGGTGAGATCGGTCCACGCGGGTCTGTCGATAATTTCTCCTGAACCGCTTTCCAGGCCTCATCGCAGGTGCTGTTACAATGTGCCGCGATTTCAGGGTCCGAGAGGACGGAGGATAAATGGTCGATGAAGTCGGGATAAATGAACGGCTTAATCGGCCGCTTTTTGCCCTGGCGCTCTTGGAGTAAAGCCTGCATGCAGGGGACAGCTGGGCTATGCTTGTCGCGGAACACAAAATTTTGGCAGTTAGCGGGGTAAATTGGCTCTCCGCTGAGTCGATTAACCAGGGGTTCGTGCGTATAGTGACACGACGGGCAAGTTGCAAGGACCCTGGTCTTTGGATCGAGTTTGAACCTTTTCAGCGCATCTTCCAAGGTCGTCGGAAGCTGGGAAAGAACGTCGCACTGTTTAGCAGTGTGCTTCGCGCCAGAGGACAAGCTCATCGTGAGTCGGATGATCATGATGACCGTGTCGATCATGAAATTACACGGATTGGCGGCCAACCCAACGACAACGTTGGAGATCACCGCGAACAAGATGACGATCTGGGCGACGGTGTCATAATCTTTGATAGGATCCTCAAAGTGATGCTCTAAGCAGGCATAAGTCTCGGGATCGGTAGCGGTGTGTAGTGGCTTACCCGTATTGTATTCCATCTCGTCATCATTACCCTGGACATCTTCTTCCGGCACGATGGCCCCGACACAATCTATGAGTGTATCGAGTGCTACAGCTTCCGCGTGAACGTCGTTCCACAATTTCTCGAACTGCTTGTTGTTTTTGGAAGCTTCGACACTTCTCAGTAGGTTGCCGGCTGCGACGACCGTTTCGGCAGCGGCTTTGAGGCAGAGACGAGCGGAGTTGTGGTCGGAGGTCGTTTTATATAACTCGTAGACACGATCCAGTGACTCGTGTGCAAGGCGGAGGCTCCCCTGTGTCTCGGTGAGGATTTTCTCGCGCCGCTCTTTTCTAGTGGGCAGCTTCGTGCGCATTGCAGGGGACTTAGCAAGGGACTAAATGCTTGAGATGGCCTCTTCAATAGAAGGCGGCTGAAAAGCGACCGGGACATCGAGAAGGGAGGCTTGGAAGTCGTCGCGGGAGCTAAAAAGTTTAGAGTGCTGCTGTCCTCGGAGGTCTGGACCATCGTCGGTGACGACCAGCGCTGTAAAGACATTGACGAGGCTGTCGACATCACTCACGTCGTCGGTGACGACCAGCCCCGTGAGGACATCGGCGAGATCGTCGACGTCTCCCACGTCGCCCGCGACCCCAGCGAGATCTTCGTGGAATTTCACAATATCTGCTAGATGGTCGGGCCGCTGGAGGACTGGGATTGCATGGGTTCGGCCCTTGATAGGACAATTCTCGCACTTCCACGTCCGCGGCGCCATTCTGACAGAATCTGTCGACGTATAACGTCGGGCAGCTTCGCGAGTGCAGCAATCAGATCAATCGTGTCTGTAGACGTACAACGTCGCACAGCTTCCGCAGGGAAGATGGAGATGGAGGTAGGGTGAGGAAAGTGGGGACGAGGTTGGGTCAAGGAAATGGCGCGGCACTTTTTGTCCGCCACAACTTTGTGACAGAAGGGGAAATTTCCCCGGAGGTGCACGTGTTGGGAACAATGGTTCATAAATTGAGCATATGGAGCGTATTGTGTGCATAGAGTCGGCTATCTATCTAGTGGAAGAAAGCCAGAAGCGACTTGATGAGGCCCGGAAAGAATACAAGGAGGCACACTGCGTAAGGCAGGATCAAGTGGCGCCAGTCTCCAGAGAGGTGGGTCTCAAGCACGAAGAGCGTGAAGAGGAATTGGATAATGCGCTCGCGCTCTGGGAGTCGCCAGTGAGAAATTGGTGAAGCTTTTTGGGGGAAGGACGTACCGTTCACTGGCGCCGGCGCAGGGGGTGCATGGACAACCATGGCCACGGGCGGCGTCGGCGCAATGGAGCCGCAGATGGGGCACATGCCGCACCGGGGACAGATGTGGTCTGTTGAGGATATTAGAAGATATTTCAAGTCGGGGGATGAATACTCACGGGTGGATTGGGGGGAGCGCGAGCTGCCGTGCGACGGAGTGTGGTGGAAGCTCATTTCTTGCTGAGCGCGAGCCAAGTAGCAGCGCTCTTAAGGTCCGCCAACACAATTGCAGCCTGGATAACAATTAATTAGCGAAACAATTAGCGGAGACAAAAAGCGGACGCACCCACATGCACTGATGGCGGGTGAGCTTCAGTATGGGCTAAGCTCGCGGTCTAGACGATCTACAAAGTGGTCGAGTGAAATCTCTCGTTCTTCGTCTCATAGGCAATCACAAGGACAATTCACACAGTATTTCTCCGAAATCAAGCTGCTTGTATTTGCTAGGCTACGGAGTTTTTTTCTTTACAGATCTCGTGTATTTGACCATTCATATATATTCCTTTCAAAGCCTCATCCTTCCAGGCGCCGCGACGAACAGCGCGAAAGTTTCCTTCGAGATCCTCAGCTTCTGTACGAAAGCGGGCTTCTGTTTCTTGAGCCATTCGTCATTGTAGAGAGCCTGAGGAAGGCCAAGCGGAGCGTTGGAACTCCCATGGGCGTTGGTTCTGAATCTGGAGCTGCGGGGGCGACCTGGCAGGTCCTCCCTGAACAAGTCTGTTTGCTCATCCACGAGGCCCAAGTACTCGACGACGCGGGGATCGCGCCAGATGCAGATCTTGACCGTGTAAATGAAGACCATCCGGCCATTTGCTTCGATATGGTCTTCTTCCTCGGACGACATTCCATGTTCTCCGAGAAGCTCGACCATCTTCAAAAGCCTCTCCCAAGTCGCTATGTTGTTAGCAGTTCCGTCTTCCTTCTTCATCCCGATGGTCCTGATAATCGTTTGAACACGGTCTTCAAATTTCTGATACGAGCGTTAGCATTCGTTCTGGGCGTCACCGAGAAGGACTCACGCGATGTTTCGCAGAAGTGCTTCGGGCAGCAAGCTGGTGCTGTTCAAAGGTCTGCGCTCCACGAGCCCTCGCCTCTTGAATCGTCTCCATGCGGCCGAGGTCTTCATTGAAGCGCGGCTGGAATCCTTTCCACTCCACGCGATAACTATCCAATTTCCGCAGCATCAGTTTCTTCAACGAGTCGCGCTCAACACCGGCCTTGGCGATGAGCCCATCCGGACCATCATCTTCCAAGGCTACATCTATGACCTTTTTGACCATTATCTGATTCCAACGAGACACCTGGTATCCCGGGCCGAAGTCCCACTGGAAGAGATCATACGGTGGATCGACGCAGTCCTCCTCGCAAGCAGTGACCTTGTCTGCTTTGGCCGGGTTGTACATTTGGAAGTAAGCCACTTGTCTCACGTTAAACTTGTCGTACGCGGCGCTGCGTAAAGCAGTCTGCGGACCGACCTCGGTCAGACGTATAAAACATGAATATCTATATCACTCACATTAATATGTTTCTTCAGCTCTTTGTCCATCGGCTGGATCGCATTTCGGTTCTTCCGCGGTGTTCCCTTCGACATCGTTTTCCCGACGCTCACCGTCACAACGTCGTCGGGGACGAGCATCCCTTGGAACTTGCCAAATAACTCAGCAAGCGTCTCGACATCCGTGCCGAACATGTCGGCGAGCACTGGGGTCGGATTGATCTTCCCTTTGGGCTTCGGGTTGGAAGCCACGTTGGGCGCGCCAGTCATTGGGATGGGGTCGAGTGGGATCTCAATGGTGCGGGTGCTGGAGTTGCGGACAGGATCGAGGCTGGCGCGCGTCCCGCGACGAGGAGGTGGCTTATTCTGAGGCTTCTTCTTGCCTAGGTAATTAAGGGCATGGAGCTGAATGGCCTCATCTCGCTTCTCATCCTAGATGGTCAAGCTCAGTGTATAGTCAATTAATAAACGCTCCTTTTACTGACCAAAAGACGGCTGAGCTGCTGGACCTCGTTATTCTGCTGCATAAGCAACTTCTGGGATTCCAGGAGCTGGGCCAACATGGTTTTAACCTGATCATGCTTTTATGGCGTCAATAAGGAGCATCTCTGAGTGATATCGAAACGTCTCACCATCGCCTGAAGCTTCGCCTGGTCGCCGATAAATTGGGCCTCTAGCTGGCCCTCGTGCCGCTGCATGTCCGCGATGGCCCGGGTGCTGCTTTCGAGGTCTTCGTGCAAACGTTTGTTGAGTGCGATCTGTTCAGCTTGCAGCTTCTGTGCAGTTTGAAGCTGCGCGAGAATATACTGGTTCTCGTTGGCGAGCTGGGTGTTCTTGTGCCTGGCGAGGGCAGCCTGTTCCTTATGGTAGGCCTCCATGTCTTTCGCCTATATATTGATAAGGCCAGTGGGTTTTTCAGCGAAAAGCACGACTTACTTGATCATAGACTTCACGCTGCGGGCCACCGACTACGCAAACTTTCGAGGGGCTGGACTCCTCGTGACGGCGCTTCGAGGGAAAAACATCAACAGCGACTCTCAGAAACAGGGTAAGACCATACTTTTGGACCACCGTCATTCGGGATATCGGAATCAATGTCCATCTTGTTCACTCCTCACGTACAACGTTTGGAGGCACAAGAAGGAGTGGGGGTTGCAATGGTGGGCTGGTATTTAATGGAGGCGCGCAAGCAGTGATGGAGTGCCAGACGAGTCGAAGGAGTGGACTGGTATTTGAGGCATTGAGTTTCCGTTCCGCAAAGGCTTGGTTATTGTTATCTGTAAGTAGGTTTTTGTTCTTAGCCGATGAATAGCACAGCACCGTAAGGGGACTTGCGTTTGAGAGGGCGCATTGGGAAGAAAGTGTTTCCAGCGTAGGTTTTTGTTTTTAGCCGATGAATAAAGTAGCACATCGCGACCAGATGAGGACTTGCAACTGTTAGGACGGAATGGGAAGAGTGGCATTCCCCGGTCTGCACGCGTACAACGCGCTACAGCGTGGCGAACGACCCACCCCTGCCGACGTACAACGTCGAGCATGAAGTCAGAGTGGTCGCTGACAATTGTGACAATTGTGACGGAAACCGGGCCGATCGAAGCCGATCGAATGCGATCACATGAGTAGCTCGATTCGACTTGGAAAAATATGGTCCATGCAGTGAGCTACGACTAAATCCACTCGTGCGTCAAATTATAAAGTAAGGGGTCTGATCATATTTGACTGAAACGGCATAAAACATTGAGTAGGAAGTAGTTTATTCTGCGCAATACTATGGCTGAAATCACTGCAGTTTATTCTAATTTCAGTGCTGTGTCGCTGGAACGCAAGCACCGTCCAGAGGAGGCTTCCTTGGTCGCTTTGTTGGTGGCCTTGCCCTTGCCCTTCTTGACGGGTTGAACGATGTCTGTGACGGTATCCACGACATCCTTGGCGGCTTTGTGGGCGGCTTTGTTGGTGGTGTTCTTCAAGTGGGACATGAGGATGCAGCGCGTTCCCCAAGCATCCTCGTACTTGCGCAGGACTGGGAACTGCTGCGTGGCCTGTACAACAGTTAGGACCGAACGTGACAACAAGCTGTGATGCTCACCTGCCGAATGACCTCAGCCAAGGACTTGTCATCCTGATTCTTGTACGACTTGGACTCGTCCAACATCCTTCCCACCAGACCGTGAATAAAGTTCTGACATCGCAGATTAGGCAGAATGAGAAAAATAGCTCAACAACGCGCACCTTGATCTTCTGCGTCTCCCGGGGTTCACAGTCCCATCCCGGATGACTCTCAACAGCTTTGGTGCTCGGATGAGATGGAACCGGGACCTGTTCTGCGTAGTTCACCAGGGGAGGATAAGGATGCATATCCTCGTCGAATTTCACCCTCTTCTGGGTGCTCGAGCCGAAATCTTCGTGGATGGAAAGAACCGTAGACGGAGGAGTGGCGAAATCGGTATGAATGAGCAGCTGAACAACAGGAGGCGGGGGCGCCTCTGGTTCTGCGAAATGAGAGTCGCGACTTGCAAAAGAAACTGTATGCATGGTGGTCATCACTCGCCGCAAGGTAACTTTGTTGTTTTTGAGTATTTAGCTGGCGCATTCAAAGTTCACGCTCACCGGAAGAACAACTCATGCGCTCCACATCCCCGAATAAAATATAATAAGATAACCGCAAGTTTCCGAGTTGGCCCGTCGCGTGGTCAAGATGATGCGAGCATCGCTTGATTGGCGAGCCCACTTCCCGACGGACCTGGTCACCTGAAGTTATTGTATTTTGCTGAAAAACAATAGGAGATACCCCGAATCAGCGCTGGATTGGCGAAGCCCGCTTCCCGACGGACCTGAAGTTATTGTATTTTGCTAAAAAAACAATTGGGAGATACCCCGAATCAGTGCTTGATTGGCGAGCCCGCTCCCCGATGGACCTGAAGTTATTGTATTTTGCTAAAAAAACAACTAGGAGATACCCCCAAGTAAAACAAGGTTATTATTGTATTTTGCTAAAAAAACAACTAGGAGATACCCCCAAGTAAAACAAGGTTATTGTCGACGTCTGGAGTCGGGAAAGAGTTAAGTAGAGCGTCGAAGAATAATGGAAAGAGCCAAGCTCACCATGTGTTTCACTTTGCGTCGCAGGACTTCGAAAAAAGAAAGTTACTATTTGCACACCACGCTCGCTGGTCACTCGGGGGCGATTACGAGGCTGCGGGCGTCGGACGAAGGGAAATTCCTCGCGAGCGCAGGTAAGTGGACGAGTTCCTCACAACACCACAGCTTATATTTCATGTCTAGGCACAGACGGTACCAAAGTTTGGGACGTCAGCACCAAGCGCGAGCTCGCAAGCCCCAAATCGCCTGCGATCCGCGGGGCCACCACAGCCCTTGTTTGGGTTAAGCGCGAGGACGACTTGGGCGAGGCTCTGTTCTACGGGACTCTGAATGGGTACCTCATCTGTTGGCGGCAAGCAAAGCAAGATGTGCGTTCCGTTATGATAGGATTTTTTGGTGCTGATATTGTTTACCCAGGAACTGACGGTGTTCGGGGAGACGGGCTGTGTGCGGCTCGCCAAACCCGCCGAGATTACGAGCTTGGAGTTCGACGCTCCCTCCAACCGCCTGGTAGTTTGTCATCGAGGCGCTATGGTTCAAGCATTCGTACTGGACAACACCATGGCCTTCACACCCGTCTTCACGCTCGAGGTGAAGAATGCGATGCCGCAAGCAGTAGGATTCGGTTAGATGCATGGGGATGAGAGGGAAATTCTAGTCTTTACGAGAGACGAAGGCGATATGTGAGTCCTCGCTTCAAAAAATTCGAAAACTCAACTCACAGGTATACAAAGCTATGTCCTCCGGGGCAAGGGAGAAGTCTCGGGCGAGCGATGGAGAACCGGGGTACAAATGTAAGCCTTCCCCTTCGTTTTTAACGCAGTTGCTAACGTCGTCTCAGCGGCGCTATCGCTCTAGACGCCCGCAAAGGTGTCCTGTGCATCGACGAGCCATCGATGGGGGCGAACCTCTTTCGCTTGGAGGACCGCACGCGCGTGAAAACGTTCCCCATCGTGATTGTGAGAGAAGGCAAGAAGTTGCGCCAAGTGGCCCTGTTGGACGAGTGTAAGACTATTGTCAGCGGCAGCGACCACGGCGTCGTATACGTCTTTGACAGGCGTAGCGGGGATACTCTTGACATATTGAAGGTCCACCCACACGAGTCGGTGCAGACTGTTGCAGTAAGTTCGCTCTTCTAGGATTGGATGCCTGTGCTGAAGGAAGGATTTCAGGCTGCTGACTGCGCTGGAATCCCCACAATTTTCGCGGCCAAATCGCGCGACACGGTGAAACGGCGCCACACCAAGGCACTGCCATCTAGCTAAATTTTGCGCTTTTTAAGCCACTAGTTACACTAGTGTTCCTAGGAAGACAAAGCTAGCTTCTGTATCAACAGAACTCTGTCAGGTGGTACAAAGGAGAACCAGAGCGAGCTCCGACTGCTGGTTGTAGTATGAACGAGACTGAGGCACGCAGTTACAAGCGATACCAGGATCTGAAGTACATTATCAAGGAGGCTATTCCTGCCTAGGAACGGAGTACAACAAGAGATCTATAAATATAGAGCCAATGACTGCACAAAGAGGAACCTAGCATTTGCCTAGGAGGACAGAACTCGGCAATAACCAAGTAGATGCCAAGGACGAGGGTCCTAGGGCCATTGGTTAAGCAATTGCTACCAAGGAAGACGGGTCGGAAACGATAGCCAGTCTCCTAGGAAAGAACGCACAGTACCTAGGACGGATTATACCTGACTATTTTAGAAGGACTAGCCTAACGGCCCCCGGGAAAGCCAAATGGAGACGATTGGCAACGATGGGGAGATGTCACCTTGCTAAGAAGTTCAGACCGCGAACGAACGGACGTTATCGGAGGATGACAAGACATGAATGAGTGTGCTAGGCAACGCGGAACCGCCTCGGAAGAATGACGCATGATCGGCTGCAGTTGGCAGCCAGTCATTGCAAATACCAGACCCACCTAGGCCAAGGAAAGCATCAGCCACGCTGACTGTTTCATCTGGCTGCAATTACGAATCACCTCGGCAGCGTTTTCTTGCTTGCTGAACGACCAAATACCACCACTCCATTACTCATTTCATCTTATCTCGTCTCCAAGGACTCAGTAGTATAAAAAGAACCAGAAAAAGCCGCTATAGCTCAGTTCATCCCCGCTCATCGTAGAACGGTGTGGGTGTCCTCGGGCGATCTGCGGAGAGAATAACGTAGTTTTCCTCTGTATCTGTATTGTCTGTAGAATCGAACCTTGGTTTTTGATTGGCTATTTTCGGAGTGACATTTCAAGTTGAATATCTCTGAGAACCAGTGCAAGTATAAACAACTAAGTTTCGCGTTGGAACAAGAGGCGGTTCGTTGCTCCACGTATAAAATCTACGAGGGCCACACGCGCTAGGAAGGAAGACTTATCCGTTGCATTGGCTGCGCGGTTACTTCGCATTGGCAACGCAGAGGCTGCGCTAGTTTCGACCTAAACACCAAGTTAGGCGCTAGCTAGGTAGAACGCTTTGGTTGAGCGCAGTGGAAGATTGAACCGGTAGATCGCAGTGAACAGAGCTAGTTGTCCCTAGGCCCCAAAAAGCCAAAGCGTACGGAAACGTTCTTGCGTTAGTACAGGAAACGCAAGTCCAACAAGGCGGTTATCTGGCCTAGTCTTGTTGAGAGGCAGTACTTGTGGAAGCAGCATAGCCCTATTGGGATTTTCAGACGGAAACTTTACAAACTTTGCCTAGGAGCTACTTCGGTAACCCTAGTACCCTACCCCCCCAAAAAAACCCGTTCACAAATCACCAGTCGGTGTGTGGTGCTTCGCGTCAAGGATTGTGGTAGTACCAAAAGAACAGACCAGAGAGTAGGACCAGTGTCAGTAGCAGAACAGAAATCGATACCTTTTCGTTTGCCCCTAGGAATCCAAAACCAGTAGTCGCATACTACGGCTCGGACCCGAACTCAACCAAGGAGTGCGCCAGTTCTTGGGAGTATAAAGTGAAGTTGTGTTAGTTGTGTGTGTTAGTGGTTTGTTGCATTTAGTGTGCATTCCCTAAGCATATCCTAGCGAGTTTCATAGTCAGGCGCAGCTGCCCGTTTCAACGGACGGGCCTAACCAGATCTACATTTGGCGTAAGAAGAGCCAGAGGCGGTTCGGTGGATCGGGCATCGGTGTGGCGGGCATGGTGTGCGGTATGCTGGTCTTCATCCAGCTGCTCATTGTGGTGGCGGCGGTCGCATTCGTCTACCAGAACTTCTTAGCTAGCATCCGAAAGGAAACCATGTAGGATTCGGGTAGGAATTGAATTGCAATGCGAGTGTCGTGGAAAGTACTAGCATGAACGGAGCTGTCAATGTAGAACATCAACAAAACGCGTCCAACCAGACGGGACTCGCGGTCTTTGGGTCGGCAACGCGCACTAACCCTGCCGACGTACAACGTCGGGCAGGGAGGTGATGGAGGTGTGAAGAGCGCCATCGAGGTAAGTCCAGATGTAAGCGCGCCCAGGAAGCTCGACGTCTGTGGGCGTACAACGCGCCACAGCGGTTCTTCACCCTTGGTACCCATTTGTGAAACGCGGATGGTCGGCTAGACTGATCCTGCGGTCGAGCGTAAGTCGATAGAATTAAAACAGACTAAACTAATTACTCACCTGCGGTCGAGCGTAAGTCGATAGGACTTTAGCCGACCGCAGGCATCAATATCTACTCGCAATTACGTGTATATCTATCTAGCTACAGTAATTCTAACACTCCCCCCTAACGAGATAGGACATACACGTTATAATATACCCAACATTGAGCGGAATTCTTGGACTTTAACACGTCCGAGCGCCTTGGTGAAAAGATCTGCGGGCATCTCCACTCCGGGGAGATGGACAACCTTGATAATTCCCCGCTCCACAGCTTCGCGCAGCCAGTAAAACCGCAGGTCGAGGTGCTTCATACGTCCGTGATGCTCAGGATTCTTTGCGACGGCGATGGCTGACTGATTGTCAACATAGAGAGTCGACGCGTTTCGGACGTCGTAGCCAAACTCTGTGAAGAGGTTACGGAGATACATGATCTCCATACCCGCGGTGCACGCAGCGACGTACTCGGCTTCCGTCGTGGATAGGGTCACAATGGTTTGCAGGCGGCTGTGCCAGCTGACAGCGCCGGTACCAATCTTGACGACCATTCCAGAAGTCGAACGTCCATCATCCGGATTACCGTGGTTGGCGTCCGAATAGGTGGTAAATTTCTCGTCGGTTGGAGACTTTGAAGGAGCATAGGTGAGTTTCATCCCCAGTGTCCCTTTGAGATACCGCAGGAGATGCTTCACTGCCTTCCAGTGTTGTGGACCGGGATTGGCATTGAAACGACACAAGACTCCCACCGCGTGCGCGATATCGGCACGAGTGACATTCGAGAGGTACGAAAGGGCTCCTGTAACGTTTGCGTACGGTTTATCCTTCATATAGGCGAAGTCCTCGGCAGTAGCAGGCCCCATAGAAGTCGACAGGTGGATACTGGGGTCCATGGGCGTTGACACAGGGTTGCAGTCGGTCATACCGAAACGCTCGAGCAGATCAATTGTATATTGTCGCTGGGACAGAGAGAGAGAGCGGTTCGGCCGGTCGCGTATAATTTCGACGCCAAGGAGGAAGGTGGTGGGACCGAGATCTCGAAGCTTAAAGGCTTTCTTGAGGTCGTCCTTGAGTTGCTGTATGGCGGTTTTACTTTTGGAAGCAATAGTGATGTCATCGACGAAAACCGGCACGATGATGCGGTCTTCATTTCTCTTCCACACCCACACGCTATGCTCGCACTTCACCCTCTCAAATCCCAGCCCTCGCAGCGTGTCGTCGAGCTTCTTGTGCCAAATCCGGGACGCCTGCCTCAAGCCGTAAATAGACTTGATGAGCTTCCACACCCACGACGAATCTCTCTCGGCAAATCCTTCTGGCTGGCGCATGTACACCTCAGCGTCGATTTCCCCATTCAAGAACGCCGACGATATGTCTACGCTCTCTAACTCGAGGTCCTCCAGGGCACTGATAGCGAGGATTGTCCGGAGCGCAGCCCACTTTGGCGTTGGCGCGAACGTATCATCAAAATCAAGTCCCGGGCGCTGGTGGTTCCCCATGGCTACGACGCGGCCCTTGTAGCGTTCAATGGACCCGTCGGCGTTGCGCTTGACCTTGAAAACCCAGCGGCTGCCGATGACTTTTCGCCCTGGCGGCAACTGCACGAGCTCGAAGGTGCCGTTGTCCAGAAGTGCTTGGATCTCCTCACAAGCGGCTTCGTGGTACTTGGCGTGATCTGGACGTCGCATAGCTTCTGCGTACGTCCGTGGCTCGGTGTCGTGCGCTGACGCAGCGTAGACAAACTCGAATGCCTCGGAGATGGTAAGCACTTCCTCCGCTGTATAAACGTGCTCAATCCCAGCGCTCATCGCAGCTTCTGCAGCATAACTGGTGACTGGGGGTTCCTCATCCTCTACTGCTGGAGTGCTAGCGACGCCGTCGAGATTATACGACCCGATCTGGCGGGGATTCTCATCAAGGCGGAGGAAAGGAGGTATGTCATCCCGCAGTCGTTCTGCTTCCGTACGGCGCTGATAAGTGCGTGTAGGGTGTGCTTGTGGGGTGACAGGAGGTGTTGTGAGTGGAGACATGGTAGGCTGTGGCGAATCGGGACGAGGGTCAGCAGGAGGATCTGCTTGATGAGTCTGTGTAGGCTCGGCTACAACAGGTGCGTCCGTTTCCTCCCCTTGATCCGATGCTGCGTCGTCGTCCGCTGCATGGTAGAACGGGTCCGCATCGGGAATATGTGTGGTGTTCCCGGGGAAGTACCGTTCATCGAAATCTGCGCGATTACTGATAATAACCTTTCGAGATTCTGGATGCCAGAAATACCACCCGGCATATTCCTGCGGGTAGCCCAGGAAGATGCACTTCTTGGTGTGTGATGCAAGGCCACGTCGCTGGTCCTTCTGCACGTGTACGTACGCCGTGCATCCGAATATGCGCAGATTTGACACATCGGGTTTCTCACCCTTATGCCAGGACGAGAACGGGATACTGTTGTCGGGGTTTGCAGATGTCGGCACTCTGTTGCGCAGGTGCCAGAAGCAGTCTACTGCGTATCCCCAGAACGACGCCGGCAGTCGAGCTTCGACGAGCATCGCTGTGACGTGCTCAGCCATAATTCGGTTGCCGATTTCTGCAACACCGTTCTGGTGAGGCTCATTTCTCACAGTGTGCTCGCGTTTGATTCCGTACTCCTGGCAGAAGCGGTCCAGCTCGTTCGACATGAATTCCGACCCCTTGTCGTCTCGCATAGCTTCGATGAGGTGTCCGGTGAGTTTTTCGGCAAAGGCTTTATAGACTTTCATAGCCGTGAAGAATTCACTTTTCTTCTTCAGCTTGAACGTCACCCAGACGCGACGGAAATCGTCGATGAAGGTGGCCCAATAGCGGTGTCCCTGGGGTGTGCGCACGGGCAGTGGCCCTTTGAGGTCGACATGTACGAGCTGGAGTGGCTTGGTCGCGCGGCGATTAGCTTTTTTGGGAATCGGCCCACGATGCTGCTTTCCTGCAATGCAAGGTTCGCAGATGGGGTCGGGTGTCTCATTTGAGGTGATTTTCATCCCAGTAACGAGCTTGTCGCGTACCAGTCGTTTTACGTAGTCAATACCAATGTGCCCGAAACGGCGATGCCAAAGCGAAAGTGTGAGCGGCAACGTAGTCGCAAGCTCAGCGTGCTCAGCAGTAGGAATGGTCTCTCCGTCAAGATACGCAGCATTGTGCTGGTTAATCGTTGCGGTGAAAAGAAGTTTTCCGTTGCGTCGGAAGAGGAGTTTGTCGGAGTGAATAGTGACGATAAAATGTTTTTGACGCGTGAGGTAGAGTACAGCAAGGAGGTTACTCCGAAGCCTAGGGACGTGTAGCACCCTCTCGAATTCCACCATTCGACCCCGTTCTGGCTTGAACTTCACACATCCCACGCCTGCCGAATAAATGATCTGGTGGTCGGCGAGCCGTATTGGGACAATGTAGGGTTCGTAGGAGGAGAACCAGTGTCGGTGTGGCGTCATATGCGCAGTGGCACCTGTATCTGTGTTCCAGTCAGCACCAGCTTCGATAAGAAGGGGCGATAGGGGAATGCTCGCATTTCCGGCAAACTCGGTGACGGCCGCCGCGGATGCTTCGTCAGCTTGAGCTGTCTTGGCTTCCTTCTTACTCCCACCAGTACGAGGCTTGCCCGTCGACTGAGTCTCGCGCGCTTTCGCCATGGAGCGACACTCCTTGGTGAGGTGTCCATTGCGCTTGCACCAATCACACCACTGGTCTGCAGGCACACCGGCGGCGAGTAGCGCGGCAGCTTTGAGAGCGAGAGTGACATCAGCTTCCTTCTTGGCGCGCGCCTCGCGGTCGGCTTGCTCGAGTATGAATGCCTCAGTGACGGTCGCCTTGTCGAGTTGGGGAAGAAGGAAGAGGGAAGAGCGGAACGCCTGGTATTCCTCGGGGAGCGCGCGGATCATCGCCATCGACGCAAGCTCTCCATCGAGGTCATCGAGTGTGTGCTTGTCGGGTCGAAGCTCTTGGATCAAGGTGACGGCGTTGTCGATGCGTCCGATGAGCTGGGTGAGGGTTTCCTCGGGCTCCTTCTCGATGGAGAAAAGGTGGTTGTAGGCAGCGAAGCGCGCACCGGGTTTCTTCTGCCTGTGAACAGCCTCCAGTGCCTTCCACATCGCGACGGGATTTTCCTCCAAGCCCTTGACGTGCACCTTTTGCGACGTCTCGAGTGCTGCGTAGATGCACCCGGCAGCCTTGCCTGAGTCGACCAGCCATTTACGAAGGTTTTCAGTGTCAGTATCCGGAGGTGTGACGATGACCTCTTTCACGATGAGCCATACTCCGAGTTTTTGAAGTTCGGCGCGTGCATCTCCCGTCCACGTGCTGTAGTTCTTCTCGTTGAGACGAGGGAAGTTGGGTTTGTGCAATGATTCAGACATGGTTTGACTGAGCTCGAAGACAGAGTAGGAGTGAAGTCTAGTCGACGACGACGGTTGTGAAAATTCTTGTTTCTGGCTACGCTTAATAGCCGGGGCCCATAACCTGTGAAACGCGGATGGTCGGCTAGACTGATCCTGCGGTCGAGCGTAAGTCGATAGAATTAAAACAGACTAAACTAATTACTCACCTGCGGTCGAGCGTAAGTCGATAGGACTTTAGCCGACCGCAGGCATCAATATCTACTCGCAATTACGTGTATATCTATCTAGCTACAGTAATTCTAACACCATTTCGCTCCATGTAAGTTTTCTTCTGTTCTTTGACGACCTTCCCTAACCACCATTTAGGGCAAAAAGCATTTCGACGGCCACATGATGAACAAGATGGGCGTCTTTGGGGTACATTTCGGTGACCCCCACTTTCTACTCAACATTCCCAAGCCAGAGAACGCAACCGCCCCCGACGCCTACAGTTTCCGCAAAGGCGACTTCAAACGTCCCCTCTGGATCAACCCCCATTCGCCCTACCTTCTGCTTCTCCCAAGAGACAATGCCTTCCATGGGCCTCTCTTCGACTGCCTCAATGTCGACAAACACAACGTCCCCGTAGAGCCACTGAACATTGTAGCACCGGGCGAGTTCGACCATCGGGTCCGATGGGGCCTCAAAAAGGACCTCATCGACCGTTGGCTGCACCTCGAGAGTTTCCTCCGTTTGACGCTGCGGGTCATGATCGACCTTTATGGTGGTCGTATTGCCGAGGGGGTGTACGGGTCTCTATCCCCGATCTCCTATTGCTACACCAAGCGGAATGCCGACTCCCGCTCCGCCGCCGTAAAGATCGCTCTGCGCTCGCGCGATGCGTTTCTCCCGCTTATGGCCCAAATCACGCTCATGTTCATCCTCCTGGATGCGCGCGACCCCAAGCACTGGAGGGATCGGCTGCAGGGGAGAACCCAGCTCCACTGGCAGTGGATGACGGACTTGAAGCGTTCTGCCGTAGGCGACATGTCCATCGACCGTCTCGGGGGCATCATCGACCTCACTCTGGCAAAAGAACATGCCGACCATTACCTCCCTCGACACATTCACTGGCTCTTACCCCACCTCCTCGGGGGGAAACACCGTGTCCCCCTCTACTTTTTCTACGGCAAAGACTTTCCTTTCAAGGAGCCCATCCCCGAACCTCTCGTCGCCGTGGGTTTTGTGCCCGATGCCGACGACCTTCAATATCTACATAGCCTGGACGGCAGCCTGGTTTTCAGCCCATGGGCGATTTACAAAACGGGCTCCTCTGCCCAATGGGCCTATAGAAGTCTCAGAAACGGCGAACCTTCCTCCCCAATGTCGTTTGGCGCATCTGCTCCGCCTTCCCCACATCCAGCGGCGTCTTTCTCCGCCCTACCCTTCCCCACTGCCGAACGCAGCAGCGGCTACAAAGAAGGAGTAGATGTCCACGCCGTGGCCTTCCCCGCTGTCGAACCCGGCAGCGACCAGAAAGAAGGGGAAGATGTCCACACTTTCATGGAGCGCCGCAGGTTACGCAACGAAAAGCACGCGCAGCACGAATCTGCAAAGGCAAGGAAGGCGCGTCTTGATCGAGAAGCTCATGCATCTAAGGGTGCGTCACCGGGCAAGAGTGGGGCTCATGTGTTCATATGGGATGAAGAGGAGGGTGGCTTTTTTATCCGGCGCGCATACAATCGTGTCAGGGCGGCTGAGCTCTGGGACGAATTCACCCCCGCCCAGCGCATCTACGATTCCTTTTCCAATCAGTGGGATCTCTGCACCGCGTTAGCTCCCAGCGAAGAGGCCGAGCCCGAGTCTTTCGGCGACGGCAACGACGACTACGAGGACTTCATGCCATTCCACCCCCCCATTTCAGCCACCGAGGTCATGCCGTCAATTCCTGATGTCCCCGGGCGTGACACTCTAGAGGCGGAGACTGGCGAGAGGGCCGCGCAGGTCCTCGAACGAGCATACGATCTGGAGCCCGCGGATCGGGATCGAGGTGCAGATGTGGAGACCCTGCCGGGATGGCAGAAACAAGACGTCCAGACCAACATCTCCCTGCGCTTCGGCTTCACCTAGCCCATCTCTCCCCAGCAGACGCAACCCAAGATGCAGTCCAAAGCGTGTGCGTGGACCGTCGGCGACGAAACGTGGGCTGTTCCTGAAACGTCGGCGCTCCCCACCCTCCTCCATTACATTCTCCAAGGCGATCTCCAAGCCGCTCCTGCTGATCTGTGTGATTTGACATCACCCGACTCGGCCTTGAACGACGACTGGAACGTCGACGTCACCATCTTCCGCCAACAGGACAAGCCGCTCTACGAGATTCGTCCTCGCGGTTCTGATGCGTCCAGCCCGTCAATTCTTCGTGAGAGCGCTGCGACTGAGCTTCAAATCATCAGGTCCGGCTGGGCGCACGACGGCGTTGACTATATCATCCGCAACCTTATCAAATTGGGCGCGGTGTTTCATCCGAGCTGGCGAAGACCGGCTCATCTTCGTACATCTCGTGCTCCTCTTTCCTCCCGCCTGACGTTAGGTCGTCGCCCTGCTGGCTACATGCCCACCCTCCTCGACTTTGGCGTCTACGTCCAACACCGTGATGGATTCCTGCATTCCTCGCGCGGTCGCGTAGCCCTTTTCTATGGAGGCATCGTGGGCCGACTCGCCCGCTTAGTTCTCTCGGACCCTGAGGGCTTGGCCTGCCTTGAAGCCTCCGAAGATGTCCTAGATACCGGGGCACGTGTTGCCAGCGGGAATGGCGAAGAAGCGCTGCGGTATGAAGCCCTAACGGAGGAAGAGATCCATCTTATCTGCGGGGTCTACGTGGCTGAAACAGGTACGTAGACAAGTACCCTCTCACTGATGTATACTCATTCAGTCCAGGACAAAAGAGCAAGGCGGCCGAAAACGGCGAGCAACTGAAGTACATCTCCTGGTGGCCGACACCAACCACCTTCTGGTCGTCGGGACTCAACACGGGATGGTGGCACGCCAATTGTGAGCGGTGGTTCATGAAAAGGCTGAAGGAGACGAAGAGCCCGCAGGTGAAGCTTCACACCTACAGCGAATGGAAAAATAAGCTCAGGTTCAGTACTGCCGCTCACAAGGTGACGATGAAGAACGACCAACTTTCTGCACAGTATCTCGCAGTGCGCCTCTCCTAGCATACATATACGTATTTTTCATCCTAGCAGCACGTTGACACTATTGTACACAGATGTATTTTTTTTACCCTCAATGAAGAACGACGATGAACGACGGCGGTCCGCAGATCATCTGCAGACCATCTGCAGACCATCTGCAGATGATCTGCAGATGGGTTTAAAGTCGCCTCAAACTTAAAATTTCCTATTTAGTTTCATCCACTTTTAAATGATTTTTTTTTTCTCATTTCAGCGCTCTTGAAATGTAACTCGAAATTCAAAGAATCGTGAAGGATTTCTGTGACCTTCATATCTTGAGTTTTGGAATCCATTTCAAGACCATGTATTTGTTTCTTTTCATGATACATTTTCCTGCTTGCGAAACGTATCGCGAAACTCAAAGTTTGGTGGGGCTTTTTTTGGAATTAGATAGATTAGATTTGAGATTAGATTTCGCCACGCCTTAAACGGAACATATCGGATTACATTTCGGGCCGCCTTTTTCCGATCTCCATACGATCCGAATTAAGATCAACTAAAATGCCCTTTTAATTAAACCCCCGGCGGCGTGACTGATAATAATTGAGTTAACGGTTCGACACAGCTGATGATAGAATTATAAGGGTGGGTCTTCCCGAATCGCACGCACTGACCATCGAGGCAGGAGTAGACGCAAAAACATCTGAGCAAATCTCAGCGCGTGAACTGCGTTCTTGCTCCAAGTCCTCACAATATACGGTTAAAGGAACCTCGAGGAACGGGAGGTATCTTGAGAGAACAAATAAAACTTTCAAGGTAGACCAGGGGGAGGGCCAGATGAGGGTGGTCTGTATTTCAGCGATAAGGCGGAGGAGAATATGCGCGCGTTGTTAGAGTAAGTACCTCCGGATTGAATGTCAAAAGGTAATCAAAGACCTGCGAATGCTGGTGAGGAGTTATTATTTGGAGGATAGATGTTTCTAACGAGGAGCGCGATGCTTGCGAGGTCGGAGTACTGTGCGGGCTGAGACCAACTTCCAGGTCAGCGTGGGAGTAACGTACCTTAACCATCTGTATCCGCGACGCCGCGAGAACATCGTTCACGTCCATAGTCTCGTTGAAAACCAAGGAACGCGCTGGGCGTTGATGAATAACGAGGGCGACAAGGGTGGTGGGCTACACTGTGATAGCGGACGTCGTGAGAGTGCGCAATACATAACCCTGAAATTGTCCATGTTAACCCAGCTACCTGCGAAGTCTCTCACAGATCCCCCAACTGAGATGCTTATTTCAATTAAAGTGTTAGCGAGTTTCAAATGTTTTCGGCAAACTGTGTTCGTTGCGCCATGGACATTCCATCGCCAGATGGATTTTTGTTGGGCAGTCTTTCGTAAACTAACGAAAAAAAGCGGGTTCTTCGAGATAAGCTTTCAACACGTCGGCGTTTCGCTCACCGGAATCACGATACACTTAGCGCCGGCGCTCTGGGTTCCACGGTGCGCGACTCGATTCAACTGGTAACGCCATCGATTAAAAAGGACATCTTACCTCGGTCCGGCTAGAGTATGGCACCTTGGCAGATACCGCGCGGGACGTGCGGACTGGGAGACACGAGGGGCGATGAGCGTTGAGTGACCGAGTGATTATTTCCATTGATTTGCTGTGTTCTGCACGTCAAGCAGTATAGTATGTAGTCTGTTTAGAGGAGGAGTCTGATATACCGGGAGACCGGTTACACGAGAGAGCCGACGCCATAGTTCGAGCAGAGGCTTGCAGGTAGAGTCTGTATATAAGGATACTACTAGTATCCGAGTCACATAGATCGGCGCCGAAAAGGAATTCGAGGGACGTTCAGTTGTGTGGGCCAAAGCGGGGTCAATGGGGCGCAGCTTTAGTTCGGGTGTACACCTTTATGCTCAGGGATACACCGGGCTTTGCATGGAAGCGCGGAAGAAGGCCGATGGTCACGCGTTTGGCGTGACGACACAGCATCAAGTTTGTTAACAAACTTTCGGGCACTGGTCACTCCGAAAACTCCAATGTTTCAAACTTTCTGATTATGGTTCTGAAACTTTTAGTATCAGCAGAAGTTTTTGAGCGCCTGATACTTGCCTGAAACTTGTAGTATCAGGCAAGGGGTGGTGAAAACAAAACCTTCGGACATCAACCCAAGGGGTAGCCGAAATCGGAATACCGGATATGGACTCCCTCCTGCACGTGATTTGTCTCCGGGGTCCTGATGTTGCTATTTTGGGAAATCAGTGATGTTGCCGTCCTTCCTCGCCGCGTCGCGTCCCAATGAGCGATTGGGCAACCGTGGATTTGACGAATCCAGATCTACTACAGCCGTCGTCGGACTTTGGTTCAGATGGTGAACCCTACCAACCAGAGCCAAGTCAGCAGGATGAAATGCTTCGCATTCATCGCCGCAGAGCTAAAAGGGAGAGGAGCCCGAGCGCGGAGTCCTCAGAGTCCATCCCACGTCGCTCTGCTCTCCCTGGTCGAGTTACTACAGCAAGGTAAATTCTATGCAACTTCCAATCCACCCGACTTAACATTGTTCGAAGTTACTTTCAACCCGGTGGATTTTTTGACGAGGAGACTTCGTCCCTCGCGTTTGTCACAGATAAGTTCCACGAAGTCGGGCAGAGTGTTCACAGTAAGTCTTGGGACTAATCTATTTGAAACCCATTTGAACACCATTTTCATTAGCGCAAAACGACAGCCCTAGAACGGACTCGAGCCCTGCCGCCGAGTCTGAAATAAAGTCAGAGCCGCTCGACCCCCTTATAAACCCATCGGAATATACAGAACTGCAACAGCTGCGGCACCAACTTGCACAAGCTCGAACACTCCTTGACAAGCAACAGGGCAGTTTTTTTACTCGGTTGGAGGCCTTACGTTTGGAGCGCGATAAGTATCGTGAAGAAGCTCAAAAATGGGAGTTAAAGGCTGAAAGTGCTCTACAAAGGCTTCGGAATGCCTTTGGTAATATTGGGGCTGTTATTAGTGACTTGGAGGATGGGGTATTAGGATAGAGCTTGAATTATTTGGTCTCCAAAGGCTGCCGCGTATCACGTCAACAACGGTAAACAACACGGCATCAGACGCAGCCCACCACCGCCGCTGGCCAGACAGCGACGCCTGACCATGCCAGTGCCGAGGTATGGGTCGCTTCCGCCTTCAAGCCCTCCTCTCTATGATTCCCCGCCCCCTACTCCGGTCCAAACAACAACAAGCCACATTTCTCCCATCCCGTTTAGGCCCGGCATTCCAAACGCGTCTTACGCGTCTTTTCGTGGTAATTTACGCGACACTCCCTTCAATAATGATTCCTTGTATGACTACATGTCTACACCGATGCACGGAGACGCATCTGCACCGCCCGGAATGTTTACACCGGCGCATGACTTGACGTCTGCAGGGATACCCACGGCGCACGACTTCACATCTGCAGGGATACCCACATCGGGTGTTGCTTCACATCTACAAACACCTAATGGATTTCTACCTACTCCCATTACAACACCTCATCCATCCGCGACAACAGCCACTAACTCGCCCACACCCAACCACCGAAAACAAAACCTTCGGACATCAACCCCCAAAAACCTCCCATCAAAGACCCCGGAAACTAGACCCACCACCACCACCCGTGGGACTGTCCCACGGCTCCAAATGCGGATCGAGATTGATGCCTCGACCTAAGCGTCGTCGACAATTTCCTTACAAGCTCTCCATTGCCTTGCCGTCCGCAGAACAACATTGAAAATAAAGGCATTGATCCACAGAAACATGCCGTGTCAACTTATTTGCCCCTTCAAGTCTCCCCCGAAAGTTACAGACGTAAGGATTCCTGCGGCGCGCTGGGCACGGCTTGAGTATAAGTAGCTGAGAAATATATTGTGGGTACTGAAAACCTGTACAGGCAAAGAGGCAGTAGTAAAGTAACTATGTATAGTATTTAAAGGACATCAGATGTAAGGTGGTTAGTCGGTGGTAAGTAAATATGTGCAAGATGGTAGAAATTAGGTTGAATTACTTTTTCTGGCGCTTAGCTGTCGAGCCGCTTGCAGAAGCCTCTGTGTTTGTAACGTTATTCAACGTACGCTTTGTACCCCGCACTGGCACTCCCACGAGTGACTGAGCTGAAGGTGCGCTGGATAGTCCCAAGGCAATGTTGAACGCAGTTAACTCCTCCCGAGAGAGCGCAATCTTGTTTGCAAAATCTGGGTCCAGATCACAAGGGACACCGAATTCGTCCATGTGCCTTGGATGTACGTCCTGGATATGATGAAGGATGGAATATTTCCAGAATACGGGCGGGAATTTGCGTGGAGGGTGTATTGGACACAACGCGCAGATGATCGGGACATTGGTGCATGGTGTCGCGACGGAGTATTTTTTGGCGTGGCCATAGGCGAATGCGTGCTGTCGGGGACACGATGAAGTCGCCTTGAGTGTCTTCCCATTCTTCTCTATGTCAACTGAGCAACCGGAACGACCACAAAAGCCACAGGGATCAGGAAGTGCAATCTAGAGCCAATTTAAATCATTTGGTTCGTCGCAAACCCTAAAAAAATCGCTCACCCGTTCGACTAGGAGTGTTTCTTGCACCCCGGAAGTTGCACGAATGATATGGCCACCAACATGAGCACGTGCATCCTCGGGCTTGATGAGTTGATGACATTGAAAGCAAGATATTCGTTCCGACTCGTCGCGCTGCGTTTGTGCAAGTGTTTGTGTCGCATTTTCCAGTACAAATGCGGACACTCCTTGAAGTGTGATTGAGTATAATACCCACAGGATGGAGGAAAAGACGCACTGGTGTACCGGATGTACGGAAACATTTCGCTTTTACCGTGTTTGGGAAGCACCTGTAATAATGTCGCAACATCAAGCCTTTCATACATCGCTGCAACCACTGCAGCAAGGTCGTCGTTGGAAACGGCCCAGGTCTGCGTGAACTTCTTGGCATGCATGGCAAGTTGGTCCGCGGAAGGAAGTACACTAATGCTTTCCACTTCGGCGTCCAGCGGATGAAGTAATGCTCCAGGGATTTTGAGAGTGAGGGCCTTACGTGTTCCCAACTCCACAGTGGATGCGGCACCATTGAGAGCCTCGAAGTTTCCATAGTCGCCCGACCAGATCCATTTCCTGGTTGATTCGGCACCGCCGGCACCCACAACATAGACATCACGCATGATTAAGAGCTAGGCGGTGACGGCGACCTGAGATTCAGTGTAAATAGGTGGATAACATGTAGTTAGTGAGGGGCTGACCTGAGATTCCGCGGAACCAAGATCCTCGACGTCGACCTGGCCAACTCGTACTTTGTTTTTCTCTAGCACTGTGACTCGAACAATCCCAGCGGCCACCGTTTTGTCCGACCGAATTAACGCAACGGCAAGATCGCCGACGTTGAACGAATATTCTCCAGATATTTCCAGATGGTTCAATGTCGGTGGTTTGTGCCCATCTGCAGTGTAGCAGCGCACCCGAAGCAGCCGAGTCGTCGCAAGGCGGCTGAAATCGGAGGTGAATAGAGTCCTTAGAATGGACGCCTTGTGGAGACGCTTTGTAGATCCATTGTCGAGAGGGTAGTCGAGCCAGTCATTATTATTGGATGCAGAGGGACTCTCCGAATCACTGACAGGGGATTCAGCTCTGGGAGATTCGGATCTGGAGTCGGAGGCAGGAAGTGCGTTAGGTGGAAAAAGTGGAGCAACAGGTTCGTCTGGAAGAAGATCATCCAGGAATATTGTTTGCGCGGCCTCTTCGGGAAGAAATGGTTCAATATCCTCGGTTTGAAGAGACGGTGGAGGAGCCAGGATGTCGTTGGTTTTATCTTCGATTATTGATCGGTCCTTCTCGCGCGAGACTCCTGGATAGATATTGCCGCCGTTTGGGCACAGAAAGTCGACGCCAGGCACAGAAAGAGCCGCTTCAAAATCGAAATCAATACCATGTTCCAGCAGAAACCGGTATGCCGCTGTGCCTCCTAGAGTCCAGGCTTGGTGATTAACCACATTGCCGACCACCATGTCGGCGGTGTAAAATGTTGGATTGACGTGATCAGCCTCTTTACCCGACCACGACCGCCGAACGTGACCCTGGTGCCACTCTGGGTGGTTGTTGAAGATTCCAACCGAGTCTGCAGCGTCCGAAAGACGTTCGGAAAGTTGAAGTGCGTCCACATTGGAATCATGCGACTCAGTCCGCACCTCCGCGAACATTTCTTCCAGCCGGTCGCTGCCGATCTGGTACAAATAAAACCGCATTTTCGGATCCAGAATTTGCTGTTGGGCAACGGCAAAAAAGGCCGCTTTGACGAGGGCCTGCAAATCGCCGTAGAGTTGGTTGGAGAGAAAGGAAGAGCCGTGCATCCTATAAAAAACAAAGGCGAGATGCGCAAACTTGGAGAGGCTGGAAAGGGACTCCGATAGCGATAAAGTGCCATCGGTAAAGGGGTCCAGGAAAGCCTTCCACATCTCCCCGGCCAGTGCAAATGCGCGGCGGGTCCCGTGGTCCATCGGCGGTACATCTAGGGAGCCGAGGGAAATACAGGCACGCATAAGCTTGTATGCACGCGGGACATTTTGATGATCGGCGGGGTCGACAAGAATGGCCACTGATTCTTTGGTTTGGTCGGGGAGGCGCTCCAGCCATTGGGTAATGATGGAGCGATTAAGAACCACCCGGTCTATGACAATGCCCTCATTGCTGCGTTCTAAAGTAGCACCCCCTGGACGTGGTTAATAAATAAAATTAGGACGAATGATGCCAACGATTGACTTACTTTTCGAGAAATGTTTTGGATCTGGACCCATAACTTCGTTGTTTTTTCCACATCTTTTATTCAAACCCGGCATCCCAGCAAGCTTTTTGCCCAGGGGGCTCTCCGGATCGACTTCGTTGCACATCAGGACCTTGAAGCCTCCCTCGCGAAAGACTGAATCCCCGTCGAACGAAACAACCCACACATCGCCGTGATGAGGTGCACCGTGAATTTTCCACTGCTCGAGAACCGACTCGAGAATGTCACCAAAGCCTTTCCCCTTTTCGCTTTTGCATGTTTGGGCTTGCATGATGGGTAAAGCGTGGTAGTTCTCGGGGCGAAAGGCACCGACCGCGACAACGGTCGCTTCACGGCCGTAATGACAAGTAGGTGATTCACCGTGAACAGCATCCACAGCGGTGAGCACAGAGTCCATGGTGTTCATGCTGAGGTCAAGATGGCCTGAATGCTCGCGACACAACCCAATAATTTGATTTGTGGGCCGGTGCCATCGACAGCGCTGACACAGGTGAATGCCGTCTAGCATCAGACAGTGTCCGACCTTTGATATCGGAGCTATGTCGCATGTTTCAGCGGTGGGCGGTGGGGGCGGACCGAAGAAAGTGGTAATATTCGTCGCAATTTCGGCGGCGGTGGGGGCTGCAATGCTAGGAAGAAGTCGTGGCGGGTCGGAGCGACGGATTGCTGATGCGGATGGTAGTCCGAGGAATTTTGACATGGCATAAACAGCCTTGCGCCCTGCCATTCGTTTCATCGCCCGCATGAATTCCTTCTCCGTGGGGGTAAAACTCTTCACATGATAAAGGTGCTTTGCAGCTTCTTCTATCCGCCAAATTATTTCCTCGACCCCGGCGCCATTTTTCACCGCAAGCCGAACGAGGTGATGCAGGCGGGGAACGTCGTGAGTTGCAAGGGCCATGAGCAATCGCTTGTGGTCGGACATCCTCTTCGACGTTCGAGAAACTTGACGGGACAGACTAAAGACCTAGGAAATATCTGTTTGAATCATCGACGCGAGGAAAGATAAATCGAGCATACCTTCAATTGCAGTGCGTTCTTTTCTGCAATCACGTTACGAAGGATCTCAATGAGCTGGGCGTGGTTGAGATATTGATAAGGTGTGTGTGGTGGTGCTTCGTGAGCGCGAGTTTCAAGAGTTTGTACCGCTTTCCCAACCAATACGGCACGGCATGGAGTACACTCAGGCTTTCCCCCATCGGAAAACCCAGTGCAGATATCCGCTCGAATCCAGATACGGGTGTCATCGCCGTCACCAGTGAAGCGGTCCGGGCGATATCCTAGTTTTGCGGTACAGTTGCTAAGATGAACCGACCATGGATAGGTTTTAAAAACAGGACCGGGGGCCCAATCCAACATGACACCAGAACATCGCGGCTGCGAGACAAAGGAGATTTCTTCTTCGAGAAATGAGTAGCCAGTGATTTGTGGTCGCGTTGGGAATTCAAGGGTTTGATCCTCTTCGTACGGTGCGCGGTATGCATCAGGTGGGGCGGAGGAGGAGCGATGAGGTGACGGGGAATGGCGACGGTATTGGCGGCCATGAGATCCGGAGCGTCTGCCTCGAACTCGGCCAGACTATTAGGCGGAACAAATTAATTCTAGAGAAAGTCCACGAATAGAGAAAGTGCATACCTCGGTAGGAATGGGCTCTTTTAAAAGCGCCCGAGTCTCCTGGAAGCTTGCAAGTGCATTTGCTGCTGTAGCAGCCTGGAGAGCAACATTGTTTCTTCGCCGCTGGGTTACACATGCTCGAGAGTTCTTGTGGGTGGTCAGAAAATAATCCGACTTCATGGTAAGCAGGATGAGGGCATTGCAGAGATCACAGATAGCCTCTCGGTACCCAGGGCGGGTGGCGGAGGGAGGATAAAACTGGATGGGTGTGGGCGAGTTAGTGGCTGTTGTCGCGGATGGATGAGGTGTTGTAATGGGAGTAGGTAGAAATCCATTAGGTGTTTGTAGATGTGAAGCAACACCCGATGTGGGTATCCCTGCAGATGTGAAGTCGTGCGCCGTGGGTATCCCTGCAGACGTCAAGTCATGCGCCGGTGTAAACATTCCGGGCGGTGCAGATGCGTCTCCGTGCATCGGTGTAGACATGTAGTCATACAAGGAATCATTATTGAAGGGAGTGTCGCGTAAATTACCACGAAAAGACGCGTAAGACGCGTTTGGAATGCCGGGCCTAAACGGGATGGGAGAAATGTGGCTTGTTGTTGTTTGGACCGGAGTAGGGGGCGGGGAATCATAGAGAGGAGGGCTTGAAGGCGGAAGCGACCCATACCTCGGCACTGGCATGGTCAGGCGTCGCTGTCTGGCCAGCGGCGGTGGTGGGCTGCGTCTGATGCCGTGTTGTTTACCGTTGTTGACGTGATACGCGGCAGCCTTTGGAGACCAAATAATTCAAGCTCTATCCTAATACCCCATCCTCCAAGTCACTAATAACAGCCCCAATATTACCAAAGGCATTCCGAAGCCTTTGTAGAGCACTTTCAGCCTTTAACTCCCATTTTTGAGCTTCTTCACCAAGGGGGTAAACTTCTGTGAAAAAGTGAACCGGACCCGGTTTTTCAAATTAAGCCGAGGTCACTGAACCACCCTACCTCGTAAGCATCACCACGTCAGCAGCCGGTCCCCATAAGGCAATTTATCACGTGTTCGGCATATTCCGCTGTACAAATATCGCGTAAGTACATGTTACTGGAGCTTAGAGAGCATGGAACGACAGAGTTTGCTACTTGTTTTTACTCTTTGCAAGTTGTGAGACGTGTGGGGCGCAAATCCAGTCACCAGACACTCAAAAACCTTTTGAATATTGTTCGAAAAGCATCGCACTACAATGCGGTAAGTACGCGGGGTTAGATAGCAACGGGAAGACTTGGAATTGGTAACAGCACCTTCATGCCTCGCCATTTCTGACACTTACACTTACAGCGGCCATTTTTGTCATCACTGAACTTTGATCCCGACAGTCGCGGCCATCAAATCTCCCACTGGTTCAACATTTTCAGTTCCTTAGGGTAAAAGGAATGCATTGAGCACTTGAAACGGATGTAAAATACTCGAGACTCCCCCGTTAGACAGTTTCCCGGCCAAAAAAAAATGACCCCCAGTTTTATTTTTTTAGCCTGGCGGCCGAACCACCCTCCCTGGTCCGGGTCCGGCATTCACGGCCCGGCAACCCCTTGTTCTTCACGATACTTATCGCGCTCCAAACGTAAGGCCTCCAACCGAGTAAAAAAACTGCCCTGTTGCTTGTCAAGGAGTGTTCGAGCTTGTGCAAGTTGGTGCCGCAGCTGTTGCAGTTCTGTATATTCCGATGGGTTTATAAGGGGGTCGAGCGGCTCTGACTTTATTTCAGACTCGGCGGCAGGGCTCGAGTCCGTTCTAGGGCTGTCGTTTTGCGCTAATGAAAATGGTGTTCAAATGGGTTTCAAATAGATTAGTCCCAAGACTTACTGTGAACACTCTGCCCGACTTCGTGGAACTTATCTGTGACAAACGCGAGGGACGAAGTCTCCTCGTCAAAAAATCCACCGGGTTGAAAGTAACTTCGAACAATGTTAAGTCGGGTGGATTGGAAGTTGCATAGAATTTACCTTGCTGTAGTAACTCGACCAGGGAGAGCAGAGCGACGTGGGATGGACTCTGAGGACTCCGCGCTCGGGCTCCTCTCCCTTTTAGCTCTGCGGCGATGAATGCGAAGCATTTCATCCTGCTGACTTGGCTCTGGTTGGTAGGGTTCACCATCTGAACCAAAGTCCGACGACGGCTGTAGTAGATCTGGATTCGTCAAATCCACGGTTGCCCAATCGCTCATTGGGACGCGACGCGGCGAGGAAGGACGGCAACATCACTGATTTCCCAAAATAGCAACATCAGGACCCCGGAGACAAATCACGTGCAGGAGGGAGTCCATATCCGGTATTCCGATTTCGGCTACCCCTTGGTATCAGGAGCAATATCGCGCGCGGTCCGTTCCGGGCCGCCCCGCCCCGCCCCGGACCGTCGGTCCGTGCCCTGATACCATGTACAACACCGCTCCTGATACCGAAGATATTGGGACTGTTGAAAAGAATGTTGATATTGAAGATTTTGGAAGCGTAATCAGGAGGTGTGAAACATCGGCTTTTTTGGAGTGGGTTCTTGACTGCTTCCAACCTTGTCCTTCACCATCATGACCACCATCCACTCGTCCTTGCGCCTTCGAGATGGTTCAAAATTACCTAAATCCCTCTGCCTACGGAATTCCAACCGTTGAAAAACCCCAGCTGATGTTCTGAAGCCGGCAAGGGGGAACCGGCATTCTTTTTTTTAAAAATAGGGCCGTTTTTTTTTTTTTTTTTCCAGTTCGACCGCTGGACTAACCAACTAACGTAACGTTCCCGCGCACCATATATGGTAATTTGTGACGTGTTCAAGTCGCCGGTGAACTGAAAAATCAATGCAGACCATCCATACTGTACATACTTGTAGGGGAGTAACAGGCTGAGGACCGTGACTGTAAGGATCCGCCACCTGCTCGCGGCATTGATCCGTAACTCTCGGCATCTCTGATCCCCACGTTTCGGTTCAAGTTGTAGTTCAGTCATAGCTAGTCATTTCTTTATTCCATAGTCAGTAGGACTCATTAAGAGTCACTTAGAACGGGTCCGTAAGATCCCTAGATAGTATAAATACTCACGATAGTTAGCAGTACAGTAGTCTCGATTCAAAACACAGACTTTACCGACTCAACCCTGGTATCAAGTCTACCCGACAAGATCAAGATTCACTGTGGATACGACTTTCCAACTCGGAAACTCCGTACCTCACATTTTTTTTGAGTTCATTTTTTTCTCGTGTTGAACCAATCGGACTGATCATCCGATTGAGCGCTGGCGCACCAAAACCTAGGTTTACCACGCAGACCGTCTGTTGAGATGGCAGAAACGCACCGTGTAACGTATAGCTCGGTGCCGCAGACAGTTCGAACTTCCCCAAATGCTTGGGAAGTGGCCGGAGCCGGGGTGCTGCGGGACGCAGTCCGCAGCCCCGCAGTCTTGCACTCGGAGGGCGAAATTCCCGAGTCAAGTGTAGATCATAACGCGAAACGCGTAGACTCTCCACCGTTGTTTCCCTCTGGTTTGGAAGCCCATGTTAGGCGGTTCCAAATGTCCGAGGGCGAGTACAACGAGGAATTGGATGGAGTAAAATCCGAAACTGAGCTAGTGGCCAGTTCGGTCGAAGGTTGGAGTGACTACTCACCCTCGGGGGCGATTTTCATCTCGCCGATGGCTGGGAGCGTTCGCTCGCCATGCAGCCTGGGTTGGAAGACCCAGAGGCGGAGAGGGAAAATTCCTCTGCAGGCTGCCAGCACAAATGGACAATCAACGTCATTTGTAAACCAGAATTCTAAATTCTTTCCCACCTGGTTTGGCTTTGGTCAAAGTGGAGATGACACAGAGCACTTTGCAGGTGTGTGCAACATCGAGGACTATAGCCTCGATTCGGATGAGGAGTTAAACGATCTTCGCCAGGTAGTGAAGCATTCAATCCTGCCACAAGAGGAATCAGGTTCATCCGTACCTGGATGTTCGAGTGCTGTTCATTCAAGTAGATGTCGCGAGTCTCTGCAGAATGAATATAACAGTTGGCCTACTTGGTTCGAATTGAGTGACGACGAGGATCAGCTGGGTCCAATTCCAACGGGCTGGAAGGTTCGGACATCCAACGAGCGAGTGAACGATCTACGGGATGCTGTAGGAAGTTACACTCAGAACGTGAGGAAACCAGGAAGAAGTGCCACAAGGGTATTCAGCATGGCCGCAACAGTTCCAGATCAAGATACCAAGCCCCCGAGGCGAGAAAGGAAGTTGCGCAGAGAGAGGCAGCGCACTGTGAACAAGGCCTACATGCGGCCATCATCGCAGGTCCCAGAGGGCGGGTGGTTTAGACGCACGACAGCGAGCATATCTTCGGTCAGCTCGAGTGATTCGGACTCCACCGCGTCGGACAGCAGTTCAACCAATTCAGATGCCGGAAGGGAGAGTGAGCACAAGAATTTGAAGAAGAGGGCCAGGGAGAAGAGCGACCGAGTCAAGCTCAAGAAGGCCATGGCTGGGATTAAATTCAAACCCCCGTTCATTTGGGACGCGAAGCCTGACCTAGATGTGTTCGATCAGTGGACCTACGAGGTAGATACGTGGGCAGAGCTTACCGGTTTGCCAGATTCACTTGTCCTCAAATTGATGGTTAATTTCATGAGTGGCGCGGCCAGTAAATTCTTCATGAATCATGTAGCCACGGACCAGAAGCGATGGACTGTAAAGAAAGTCTACGAGGCGCTGTTCGAATATTGCTTTCCTGTTGACTTCAAGCTGAGGTTACGGAAGAAATTAATGGATGCGCACCAAGGCAAAAATACGGTTCGAGATTTTGTTCGAGATATTCAATCATTGGCAAACCGGTTCCCAGACGTCACAGAGAGGCATCTGGTCCAAATCTTCTGGGATGGGGTCCGTCAATACATTCGAATCAAGTGGCTAGACAAGGGATTGAGCCCGGAAGACTGCAGACTAGACAAATTAGTCAAGACAGCGATTCATTTTGAGAAGGCGCAAGAAGCGTTGATTCGCGAACAGTCGGAGCGGCGCTATCCATCGGGTGAGAGAGCGCGAGGGCGCTACCAAGAGGGAGTGCTCGAGGAAGATACAGAACCGTTGAACGTGGAAATAGGCAACGAGAGCCGGGGCACCCTGTCAGATGACGAGGCGGGAGTGGGGCCGGATGCAAACATGACGCCCCGACCCTGGTCGGAGGAAGACCAAAATCGCTTGATGGCGGAGGGAAGATGCTTCAAGTGTACAGAGAAGGGACATTTAAGTCGAAATTGTACCCAGAGCGGTTTCGCAGGACCATCTCAGATGTCGGTAGCAGCGGCGCGGTATAGATACTCCTCCGGGGATGATGAGGAAAGTGAAGGGGAGAGATACTTGTCCGGGGAGGATGAAAGCGCCGGCGAAGATGAGGAGGCAAAAGAATATGCTGTAGAGAGTGGATATTCTTCAGCAGAGGATGAATCAAGCTCCGGTCGCGCGCCCCGGGAGGAATATTCTTCGGAGGATGATGAGACCAGCTCGGGGGAGGGGGCTTGGTGAGATGGTGCTAGCTCGACCCATGAAGGTCGTAGCGCAGAGCAGTGGCGTCCTCGGGAATGATCCCTGCGTGATCATCGAGGGCGAATGTAAGGATCCGCCACCTGCTCGCGGCATTGATCCGTAACTCTCGGTATCTCTGATCCCCACGTTTCGGTTCAGTTGTAGTTCAGTCATAGCTAGTCATTTCTTTATTCCATAGTCAGTAGGACTCATTAAGAGTCACTTAGAACGGGTCCGTAAGATCCCTAGATAGTATAAATACTCACGATAGTTAGCAGTACAGTAGTCTCGATTCAAAACACGTAGACTTTACTGACTCAACCCTGGTATCAAGTCTACCCGACAACATCAAGATTCACTGTGGATACGACTTTCCAACTCGGAAACTCTGTACCTCACAGTGACACTGCTGTTGCCTCTTTTTCAGGCAACAAAGGCCCCCGTGAGCGTGACGGTTGCTTAAAGAGGCAACGAACAATATTTTTTATCTACCTGAGTATTACAGCAGTTTAAACTTGTTTTTGGCTTTCAGGTCACTGAATTGCTGGTTCCCCACTCATTTCCACTACTTTTTATTCCTTGGAAAATTTCCCAGAATCTTTTACGCCATGTCACGATAATTTCAAGGCAACGAGCCTCGTCGTGACCGTGACCCGCCAGAAAAGAGGCAACGCAACGGAAGGGTCCGTGACCGTGACCGTTGCTCCCCTACAGGTATGTACAGTATTGAGTTCTTTTCAATGTAGGATAGATTTCAGTATTCAAACCTCCACTATATCACACTGGGAAGCTGGCCACACTAGGAAGCTGGCCAGATGTGAAATACAAGGGCCCAGACTTGATAATACTTTCCCCCTGTGCTTCCGTGGTGGAATGTGACCCATTGTGCACCTTGAGACCGATTTTCAACCAAAAGTGATGAGTTGATGAAAAGCTGTGCCCAGGTTGAATCCCCGTCAGAGGGTGAGAAAATCAGTTTAGTTAACTCCGCGCGACTGTTTCCTCGCTTTCTCGTCCAATTCTTCACCAATTTGCGAGATTAAGCACTGTAAATCTTCTCCTAACGTCGGGCTCTGTCATAGACGTCCATTACATGCCTTGAATGGCCACAGACACCTACCAGTCTGCTGGCATGATTGCTGCTCAGACTTCCCGATCTCCATGTTCAACTCAAGATACCGACACGCTCGTCCAGACGACACTCTTCAAGTTTTGTCCGGGTCATCATATCCGGTCAAACTTCAATATAGCGGACTACACACTCTGCCAACCGATCACGGTCATGCTCCGTGGGGGAAAAGGTATAAAAGAACACTTTTCACCCCGGACAAAAGATCAAACGTCGGGTTCTCCGCAGACCCCTTCAGACGTGAATTTATGTGGTCAGGTATGTTCATTGACTTCCAATGGACCTCCCCACAGCTTGTTTTGGCCCACCGTGCCCTATCACTGGTGCCCCAGCGTCGTTTAGATCTCGGGAGGCCTTCCAAGCTCCAATTGGGGTCACAAACCATGTCGTTAACACAGGTTTACATCCTTCAATGCACAATAAATGTCACCAGAATACGTTGTATGAACCCCTTATACATCATAGTCAACATCGCGGGCACATAATGGCCCGTAACAATGGCGCATTCGTGATGGCCAGCTTCCCCATCATTTCCCCTTTTGGGAAGTCCCGAACAATTATATTCGTATCGTGCTCAAATCAGGGTAGAAAATTCTAAGAATATGCTCAGTATCTCCCCAGGTTGCACGCCTATCGCATGGGTCAAGTTAATGCCCAGAGGAAGCCTGTATTAAGGTGAGAACAGGCCGAAAACCCTTAGGTGGCCAGGTTCCCGGCGTGATATAGCAAAACAACTAAAAACAATTTGTTTGATTTTCCGAGAATTATCATCTCTCTTACCATATATGGACATCAACTCAAGCAACAGGTGCAGATGGGTAAATGGGGCAGTTTAAAGGCATACAACACTTGGAGACCGAAATCAACGCGATTCTCGGCCAAATAGTGGCGGTTGAACCTTTTTTTTTTCCGACCTGGCGGCCGGAAAAAACAACATGAGTACGTCGCGCTCTGTAGCCCAAATACCTGTGGTAACCCCGTAGACAAGTCCCCCTTATGGTAGTCGCCCGTAGCTACGCGCCAAGATCTGATAGCATCTCGTAGCCATCACTATGATCTCCGTAGCTGTCCCGTGGCCCTCAGAAGCCGCCTCGTAGTGCACAGTAACTTGTGATAGCTCACAATATCTCGGGCATGGAATGTAAAAAAAAGTATATTTATTCCTTTGCGTACCAACTACATACAGACTCCAGACATGTCAACAACGCAGAAAGCGGTACAATCCCACCGCGAGCGAGGGAACTCGAGGAGGGGCCTGGATAGAAAGGAGAAGGTTGGATAAGCACCCACACTGTATGATGAGCTGGTAAGGAAATAAGTAAGCGCGCACAGAAAAGACGTGCAAAGGGAGACACACCAAGGTCAACCCGATATCAGCCCGATACGCCGAGGACACTTGGGCCACATATGGAATACTGGATATGCTACTTGCGAAAAATTGAAGTCGATTTGAGGGCAGGGATTCGATATAGTTGAGGGAACTTGAATACAGGTCTTGCCAGCCGGTTGATGGGCCGTCGTTTGATTGAGGAAAGCTTCCTTGATTATGAAGGGTGACGGCGTGCGACCACGGACAGTGGTATCTTGAGCTGGGACTTGGAGAGATGGGACATTTGAGACTTGTGGATGTGGAGACCCGGAGAGCACAGGAAGACAGATGGTCACACCGTGGTCGCGGATGGAGGGGAGGCCAGCGAGGAGCGGGAGTCGGCACCGTTTTTAGAATCGGGGCAGGAAGAGCCACGGTGGAAGTGCAAGGGAGAGGCGGGCGGGCGCAGCCCGAACAGCCCCCAAGACGTCAGACTTCGTAGGTGCCCTTTGGAATCCAGGATTCTGCGGCGGCACAACACCAGGAGGCGCCGCCTGCGGTCTACGAGACCGCCGAGGAAGAGAAGAAGAGGCGCGAGGGCCATAATTGCAATACCGATGGTTGTGAGGATTCACGGGCACTGGCGTGCGGCGGGTAAGGGGAAGGCAGGATAGGTGGCGCAGAGGGCAAAGAGAAGGCGGCGTAGCAGTCGGCATATTGAGGGCAAAGGTGGCTTGAGGAGATTGAGGAATGATTGGTAAGGTATACGCCATCCGTCCTCGACGAACATCACGTGTATTTTCCTTTTTTGGAACAGCCAACGAAACCATTTAATATTGAAACAACGGATCTACTTATGTGAAATCCCCTCGAGCAAATCCTGTGTATTCATGTAAAGTAGCTATACAAAATTCCGTGGTGCACACCGACCCTTTTTGGCGGAGGAGATACAGATTTCGTCCGCACTGTTCGTTCAGATCAAATTTGATGGGAGTTGATGGCACCGGACAAGGCCGAGACATGGCCAACTCAATTTCATATCTCCTCCTCCAATAACGACTGGAAGGGTCCAAATATTTTTCTACGGCTACCTCACACAAATATCTAGGATTTGCTCGAGGGGATTGTCCATAACTACCTCTGCTGTTTCAAAATTAAATGTTTTTGTTGGTTCCTCCAAAAAAGGAAAGTACACGTGACATTCGTCGAGGATGGATGGCGTATACCTTACTCTTTTGGTGTGTTGGAAGGGGCAGAGGAGGAAAGGGAGATGAGGGGAAAAGGCAGAAAGACGCAAGGGGCTCCCATTTCAAGAATGGTTCAATGTACCTCCAGGATGGTCCAGTTTGACCCTCTGAGCACAATTGTATAGGGCATCCCGGCCTCATTTGAGGCCGTTCTTGAGGTAGAGAGCAAAAGATTATTCCTATATTTGGGCATGGAAATGTGTACGTAGTGTATAGCCACACCCAATGCGGTCGCCATCAATCCATCAATTTCTGCCGACGCAGTCCGAAAAATAAAAGTGACTTGAAAATGAGTTAAGATGGTCTGGAAACACCTCGATTGTGATGCAAGCACTGAATACTTTGTGTCTGCACCCAAAGTTCCAACCCATTGTGTGTTCTGAGGCGAAACGGATTCAAACGGTACATAGGGGACTTCCCAAAAAGGCAATTTCCCACGAGGGGGGGGGGGGGGTCAAGCCACTGAGCTGAAAAAAAAATATCGAGTCGGGGTATATATTTCGGGTAATGGGATCCCCTTGGAAAGACGACGGCAACACTTGTTTGGTCGCCAAACAATCACGCCATGCGCACGTGTGAACGGAGTTTGAAACAGACTTGTCGTTTTTCTCCCAGATTCTCGGAATAAGTTCCGCACTCAGATGCGGTCTTCAGGAGAGCTCTCGACGAAAACATGCAGTTCAACACCGTAGCCGACTGCAGGCGGCCAAAGAAAAAGCTCCTCACTACTCGGCGCTACTGATCCGCGCATACACGGCTATCAAGTGCTACGGATCATCGGCCCATGGTTACCGGAGCTACGAGAGCTACGAAGGACAAGCCTAGCGAGAGCGCAGGGCTACGGGGTCTACCGGGACGACGGATTTCAAGCGACAGCGACGTACCAAAAACTTTTTTCCTAATGTTAGCTGTTGCTAGGGCTCCAACCGTTTATTTACTGTTTACAGATCTCGGCAAACTAAACGGAAACGGTACATAAACAGTTTAAAACCGTTTAAAACTGTTTAAATGGTAGGCTCGTGGGAATTTTGCTTTCTATAAGCCTGAGCTGTTCATGGAGTTGAACTGAGACCCGGTATGCAGTCTCTGAGGTTGGTTCATTACCGGCCATAAACATTCCAAATCCTCAGTTGGAACTGGATCATATTCACAATTTGAACCAAAGAGTTGTGTAAGTTGTGTTTCCTGGGAGAATTTGAATGTTGAAAGGAGTGATAGAAATGCAAAGATACCACCCACGTAACGGGACCGCGTCGGTAATCTACCTACCTACCACCCAGGCAAAGTGCAATAATGTTTTTTTTCACGACTGAGACTGTGGCAGCGGGAGCGGCATGATATCAAATTCCACTGCCGCATGTTACCGCCCGGATCCTAGGGCTTGAGTATATTTCCAGGTCATGCATGACTTGCGCGTAGGGTTGAATACTGGCAGAATTGAACCTCCCAACACCCACATGAATGTGAGAACTGCCCTATATCACTCTGAAAATTACCTGGCTGCCGACAACCGTTTACCGTTTATTTACCGTTTACTTACCGTTTGCCCCTATCCGTAAACTAAACGGTAAATTTAAACGGTTAAACGGTAAATAAACGGAAGAAAACGGAAACGGTTGGACCCCTAGCTGTTGCTGATGGGAAAACTCGTTGCGGAGATCGAAACGAAGCTTTATACACAAGGGTTCTCCCGATCCGTATTGTTCGATGCTTGGAAGGGATTCAAGGCTTTGTTCGACATGCGGGTGGAAGTATTGGACGCATGGGAAGCCTCGGGAAGGTCGACTTATTGGCGTGTGATAATCTAAAGGTCACTGTGACCCTTTTTTATTCGCTGCCGCTCACCAAGTCATCTCAGTGCGCTAAAAATGAGGACAAGCATCAATTGAAATACTGTTCTGGCTGCCGCAGCGTTAGTGATTGCTCTAGGGAATGCCAACGTGTCGATTGGCAGAAACACCGTGGTCTCTGTTGGGTCTCTGTCAATACTCACGAATCAGTCACGCCCGTACGATTCTTGTCTTTCATTTCTTAGCTTGTTCGCTAACTTGAATTCACACTCTCAGAATTCAAGGAACTGGCCCTGACCACGCGCGACAAAGCCTTCCTCCGCCACCCTCATGCACGCGGACTATCAGCGGCTTCTGCAGCCGCAAGTCGCTCGCAAAATTATCAGGTTCCTCTTCAACCATCCCAACATGCCCTTCTGCCTTCATGACGAGCCCGCCGACGTAATTATCGAGGTTCTCCCGCACATCATGATGCATCCCACCGAAGGCTTCACTCACCAAGGCCTTGCCGGCGACTGGGAGCGTGTCGCGCGCGCGCGCGGACGGATGCAACTTCACGTCATGCGCATTGGGCTGGGGCCGTGGGTGCGGGAGTTTATATTCCCCCTGCGCATGACGAGCACCCGACTTTACGACGGGTTGCGCCGAATAGTGGGCAATATAGGCGTGCTCACGGAGGCGCAAATGGAGGCTCTTATTGGGGTGCTGGTGCCGACGGCACTGAAGGAGGGGAAGCACACTCATTAGGTTGGCATTTCCCTGGTGGGGTTCGCGGATTCATGTGAAATTTGGTTCGATGTTTTCCCGCAGGTAGTTTTCCATGGAAATTTAACGCTTTGTACAACGCTGGATGAAGCCTGGAATATACTTTTTAATTCGATGGTGCCCCCAGGACGTCTAAGGCCGCTAAAATCGGGTTGCTTGTCCTTCTCGTCGCCTCGTCGTGTTCGACATTTTTTTGGCATTCTTCCATCTCCGAGACGATCAGCAAAACTCATTAGAATCACCCGGCATACTGTGTGTAACTTGACGCGGAGCTTGGGAATTTCGACATGTATCATTCCAGACAGGGAAAACAAACAGCAAAGCGTATAGAAGCAACGGACGACATCCCATAGGTGTAAAAAGCTCTTTCATCCCCGTATTTTTCATCATTGTTCTTTCATTCTCATTCCTCATCATCGGAATTTCCGTACTCCGACTCTGACTCCGACGCCGACTTTGACACGTCTTTCTGCTTTCTACTCGGGCCCTCTTTCGACTGAACCGGCTTCGGCCAGTCTCGAACCTGGTCATCGATAGATTTGCCGGATGCCATAGCGCGGAAGACGTCCACCATCATCCTGCGAGAGTGGTACCAGTATTCAGCACTAAACCACTAAGGCACGACCAGAGTTGAAAGACGCACCAACACTCGTTGCCTGCACACCACCCCTTGGGGCGGTAGAGATCGAGTCGCTTGCAGATGCTGGGTACGCTCTTAGACGTGTCTTGCTCCCGTAACAGCGCGACGAAAAGGGCTTGAACGTCCACGACGTAGAGCGGAGCATAACGTCTCGGTGGCGGGGAGTCACGGCCTGAGCGATTGGTCGCGCCGGGCGAAGCTGAACGTCCGCGTGGTTGCGAAGAGGATTCCTACCGCACATAAATTTAAATAGGTCGATGTGTAATTCTGGGACGGGCACGCACAGCGGGTCTCAGGAGACTCTTTAGGTCGAACTTCCACAGGGCCATGTCGAGTCCGAGATGCTGCAAAACTGAGATGGTGGTTTGGACGTCGTGCACCAGGAGTATGGTTGGATACGGCAGGGGCTGGGCGAATTTTGCAAACACATATTGAAGGCGCTGCGTGGCACTCTCGAGGCTGCAGAGCTCCGTTTCACCATATTCATACGGCTAGAGGGACGTTGAGTAACACGTCGAGGTAGATCAGAAGAAAACTACATCAATTGTTCCCGGGTTAGAGAGTTGGCGGTTCTCTTTCAGCACGAGGTGTCTCTGAGTCTTCTCTTCTGGTTCTAGACTCGGGACCCCAGCCTCACACCAGCCGATATCCAAGACTTTTGGAACCGTTTTGCGATCCCACGCGGACCGCGAATCGTTTGCCCAGATATTGCAACAGAAGCTGAACACCCGGAGCGACGTTCGCCAGGAGGTGTCCCCCAGTTCGCGCAGATTTCTCGATATTTGGTTTTGCAGGACTAGGTATACAACGCTGCCAAGGGTGAGATTGCAGCTACACCGCAGAGGTAATTTGTACCGGCTGTTTTCAAACTGCCCTCGCTGAACTCCATAGGCAACATGGGTGTCCTGATACGCCCTGTTCGCGCGCGAGTTGTCGTGGGTGGATGCCTTAGCCGGTGTGAGCGAATCGAGTTTGGTGGACAACGCGTCCATGTCCGGAAGGAAAATCGGGGACAGAGACTCGAACTCTCCGAGCGTCACACTCCCTCTCGGGAATCGCAAAAAGGTGCGGTACATGGCAGCTCGAGCCTCCTCGCGCTCTTTCTTGTCCTTGAACTGCTGCTGAGCGAACTCCGCTTTGGCGGCGTTATCAAATTTAATCGATTCGCGGTGAATAGCGTCCCGCTCGTTTCGAGTGATGAGTACATGCGAAGTCCCGGCGGATTTTATTCCTAGGTCTTTCATGGAGATGGGGAGGATTGCAGGAGGATGTAACGCACCTAGAAGGAGACTTAGGTCCAACCCTTCATCCCTTGGATGCTGTTGCTGCCGCAGGGCCTCGTAGACCTTTTCGCCGAGTGAAAACATAGGATGGGAGCTGCGAAGGGAGGTTGTTCATTCGTGCAGGTCGACAGTCGGATCGCTCACTGTATGGAGGCCTCAAAGCCACCGAGCTGGTAGTAGTCCATCGGGTGAATCCGCAGTGAACACGACAGAAGTCGGGAGAAGAGTGGCAACATCACGTGTGGGAACGCGATGTGAACAAATGGCAAACAGACGTATACAAAAGTAAAATTATTGGCCCGCCTTCGCAATCGAAAAATTGACACTAATTCATAGGAGTAACAGTTCAATATTACCAACCGAGCAGCCACGGATGTATTGACTCGCTCGCTTCGCAGAATCTATTCGTAAACGGTCCTGCAACCATGGGTTCGGAGTCCAACACGCTCTGCATAATCGACGAAGACAAAGGTAGCTGCAGGCCCCTTGCAGAACTTCAGAAATTGTGTGCGACGGCAATCCGGGGGGAACTCAGCAATTTGTACGATTGGCGATGATCAAGATTCAAGGGCATTATTCTGGAGTCCTCGTTGCAGCTCAAAACGTGGTTTATTTATCGTTGCAGAGTAATTATAAACGAGAATGAGCGCTATGGTGAGAGTTCACCCATAGCTTTCCGAGCGACGTGCAGGATGGTCAGAGCTGTGCGCCACAGCGAGAGTCAAAGAATTCCCGACGGTGGGGTGCGTCCAGGCGACGGATCCTGGAAAGTAAGATTGACGACAGACCCGTGTTGCGCAAACTCTGTGCGTAAGATTCGATCTCGTGGTACCGCCGCCGGGTAGCCAGCGCACACATGTGCCACAGGATGCGCTGCAAGATTGGCCTATCGAGGGGGACGATATTCCCCAAGCATCCGGCGAACGCCAGTCTTATTGTCGCAGTGCATGACCGAATCGATCCTTAAATTTGGGCCTGAAATTTGTTGACGGTGCTTCATGTAACAATAATGATTGCAAAGTACGGAGGTAAGAGCTATTGAGACAAGATAAGTAAAGTTTAGAAGAGGAGCGGAAACAATCGCGTGGGTCCATATTTCCAAGCCAGCAGATACGTCTAGATGTGAGAGATCTTGAAGATGAGAAGAGCAGTAAATTTTAAAATACATACCCGACCTGCTTCTTCCGCCAGGAACGAATCTGCGAAAACGCGAATTGGACCACCGTCTACCTCATCAAGCATGGGGGCTCTGTGGACGACTGATGAAGCGTGTTGCAGACCGGTAGATTGAACTCGATGGTGATGTCGCGTTGACCAGGAAAGTGGGGTAAGCAACGAGACAGATTGTAGGTGAAGACCGACGATGACGTCTCGATCCAGCCGGCGGTAAAAAGAGTGCCGCTATCTGGGTCGGTAACCTGCAGCGAGTTTGAACATCAAGTCGCAAAATTCGGGACGTAGGGCGGTGTTAATTCTAGAGAGTTGTGAGTAGATAGCAGTAATTGCGGACCGATTGTTGGCCGTGGGCACATTACACTCCTGGCCGTTCACCTACTGTTTCACGTCTCCTTTCGTGTTGGAACGGCCCGGTCTTGATGTGGGTACGACTCGAGGAATAACAGTCGCAGCAGCGGGTTAAGAAACGGCTCCCGAGAAAGAGCGATCTTAGGTGTTGGTGACATGCGGCGAGGCGTTCAGTCGGCACAGACTTGCTCATGATCAGTATGTATCCTTCCTTGTCGTCTATCCGTGCGAGGACGAAAAGAAGAAGAAAGGGAATTCGAAACAAACTGTCTCGCTCAAAGAGTAAGTATTGGTGGAGCAGATAAAGAACGCTTGAACGCACGGTGTCATCGAATTTGAGCCTCTTGAGTCTTTCAACTTTGTCTGGTCGATACGATGTTAGGATCACGATTCGCTCGATTACGGAAGCGGGCAACGGGAGGAATTTTCTTGAAGCGGATTGAGTTGGGACTGGGCTGCCTTGCTGAGGTGGATGTTCGCAAATGGTCGTGAAAGTCGGATTGCGTTCCGGGCCGAGGACTGTTTGCTGATGCGTGACGCTTTAGCGATTGCCGAACGACAGGTCACCGCCACCGCCGTGTTGTCCTCCGATGAGTCCGATCATCTCGTCGGAGACTCGTCCGACGCGTTCTCGGCGGACGTTGCGCTTTCTCGTTCTCAATCTTATTACTTGCGCGCCACACTCAAGATCTCAAACGGCCCCTGAATTTGTGCACAAAACGTCTGGTGGGGAACTTTCTTAGGCCGTCGATTCTCGGGCAATCTTAATGATAAGACACGCATCTTCGTTTTCTCCACCATTCGACCCAAACTCTTGCCCGACTTCATGGCTCGGTATACTAGCCCATCCTCGCCTTGACCTCGCCATTGCACACGTCAGTTATAAGCAAATCACTCCGCCGTTTCCTTGACACTCTTTTCCCTCAACCTCAACACTGTGCTCTTCCTCGATCTGCGCTGCTTTGAAGAACTTGCCTGAACTCGTGGCTTCCGCACAATTATCCTTCGAATGCGGAGCCCTGTGGCTTGCCCACAATACAATAATCTCCCCCTTCCTCATCCAACCGCGCGGACGAAGGACGTTCTCTCAGCCCATGTGATCCCGTTCTGGATTTGTATGTAGTGTTTTCACTACCATCGGGAACAGGCGAGGCGGCGCCTTCATTCGACGTAAAGACCACGCGTAGTCCAAGGGGGCCCAACGATAAGCGATTACCATATGGGGTAGAGGGGGGGAGGGGTCGAGGGTCCGCCGGGAAAAAAATATGTATGCAATTTTTTTTCGTCCGGGACGGTCCGCTAGGGGGGTTAGGGCCTCGCACAGGATCTCAAACATGATCCCCAAGTATAACTGTGCTCTTACAGGCCTCTCACTCATCCCCTTAGCAAAGTTGGGTCACCGCGGTCCATTTTAAACCAAGTTTCAACCCAGTAAGCCGTCTGAGCGTCAAGTGCGAGAACGTTGATGGTGCAGTAACTCTGTCCCACATGGACTGCTGTTCTTTCCTGTCAAATCACTACCAGTACGGCCACTTTCTACTGCCAAAATATCGCAGCTCAATACTCCGCTGCCTCGGATCTCCTTCTCAAAATGGCAATTTGATGGCATCATCGTTACGTAGGGGGGGAGGGGTAGGCCAGAAGTGCTGGGAAAAAAAATATGTAGGTGATATCCGTTTTTCTTATCTTTGGGCCCCCTTGGCGTAGTCCCCGAATTTCGAGCTCTAAAATGTTCTTCGGCAAGCTGACTGGTCCACTCTGTCACTAGTAACTGCAAATCAACACCGGCTGATAATCACCACAGTCTGGCGGTATGATACATCATCCATCTTCAAGCTCCGACAGAACGTGATGTTTCTGAATCGTCAATTGACGATCCGTATGATGTATCATTCTAACCTCCGCCAGCTTTCGTCCTAATGCAGTAGAGCAACGACAGCGGGACGATCAAACAACGTTCGCCATCGTGATCAACGTCGAGCTCGCGTGTCCAGATTTAGAACACATCGATCAAAGGCCCTCGGCGTCGTCTGCGACGATGAGCACGAAACTTTACCGAAAATTCTCAAAAAAAAATAGAGGGAGCGGGGACGATAGATGTCGCGCAGAGCGTATAAAAGCTAACATGCATTCAGAGGAATAGAAACATAATACTGAGAATACTGCAAAATTGGGGTGTATGCATTTTTCGCTTTGCGAGCACCTTCAGCGTGAAACGCGGGAGGGGGGGGAAGCCAAACGATGAGCAGACACCGCAGCGCGAGTGGGCAGGGTGAGGAGGAAGCACGGCGCAGTGTGTCATGAATTTTGCAGCGGGCGAAAACGGCACGCTGGCGCCACGGTAGCGATGCGCAGAACGCACAGGACCTGCCTGGGTACAAGGGCGCGTCCCGCTGCCCTTCCATGGGGCCGTGCTCCAGCAGATGGCTATGCACACCAGCGCAGTTGATAGCTGGGGTACCAGCATGTGCCCTTGGGCTAGAGCCAGTGCGAGCAGAGATCCCGCCGCGAGCGCGGGAGCGCTGGCGCAGGCGAATGCCCACCGCGATACAAATGCGTCCGGGCCAGCCAGCGGACAGGTGTGCGCACAGCAATGGGCATCTCACGCACCCGCGGGCCGCCTCGAATACCGCCGCGATATTCGATGCAGCGAATCCCCAACCCGCTCGAGTACGTGGAGCATGCCACAAAGCACCCGGGGATGCGCAGCGTAGCGGAGATCGCTACGATGCGCCGCGATAAGGGTCCTATATCGGCGCGATTCTTGTTCCGATAGCGCGCGCCGGCGCCCACAGCCACCGCAACGCCCAGAGGGACTGAGCAGCACGAGGGGCCGGCCCAGTGATGCAATAGTATGAAGATACAGAGAATATGAAAGGGCGGAGGATGAATATTATAGGAACGAAGAAAAGAGCTCTGAAGGAAAATTGAAAGTGATCCATTGGGGGAGAAATGCAAGAGAAATGACTATACTGGAGACGTACCGCATATCTACCGAAGCCAGTGCCCTTCGTTCCTTCCCCGTGAAGCCCTCTGTCGCCATTTCCGCGTCTCTAAACACATATCTTTGCTGCGTCGTGAATCACCGATTCCGGGTTTTGTGGCTTGATGTGATTATATAGAGCACCTGGGAGGATACTGTAAAGCATCTCAGAAGGCTAGATGTCGTTTTCAGTTCACTGGACTCATCTGAAAGTGCTCAGTGCGAGGGAGCGAAGTTGCCAAAAGAGCAGGCTATAAAATGGATTTGCGTGGATGGAACCGGGTAGAAGTCGGGTAGGTTATCGAGAGACGAGATTAAATGAGCTGTGTGCATCGAGAGAGACTTGGCGACATGGAGAGCGGCTGTCGGCGGCGAGGGATGTGGGCGGAAGAGAGAAGGTCACGGGTGACAAAAGTCACAATTGCCTCTTTGAGAAAGACCCCTGAGTAAACCTTGGGCTCGTTCAGCACCCCCGAGATAGTCAGCAACTTTTTACTCCGACAGAACACCTTATATTTACACCCTGACCCCATTAGTGCCGAAAAATCCCTCAAATCACGGGGGTCAAAAATCACGGGCGGCGTCGATGAAGGCCAAGGGCTGCTCAATCTGGCGGAATAGCACGTCGAATAGGATCAGGGAGTATCTGCACACTTGGGAATAACAAATATCCCGGGCCTCTGGCCGGTAGGTGACAAATTAGAGCAAAACATGTTAGCTGTATAAAGTTTCACATTCGTTCCGCAGTCCCAGGGACATTCAACGTGTTCCGTCTCGACAGAAAGTCTTATATTTACCCTCTGGATCGTTTGGCTTCCAAGAACTTCCAAAACCAGGGTGGTCCAAAATCACGGACTCAGAAAACGGCGTCGACGAAGACCAGGAAAAGGTCATTCTGGTTCAAGACCACCTCAGTCAAGGTCAGGAAGGGTGTCCGTACCTGAGAATATCAGGTTTTTCTGAGTTGGGAGGTAGTGAGTGAACAGTCGGAACAAAAAATTGGTGTTTAAGGCTCACGGCCAGTACAGCTCTTTGCGCTGTGTTCAACGCGACTCACTTCTGAACACCAAATTTCTGGAATCTCGGTCAAGCCGCAGGCATACTGTGTGGAAGGTATAAAGTAACATCCTAGATGTATCCACAGAGCTCGGGGAGACCCAGTAAATTGAAACGAGTCGTGTTTTCCGGTGCCATCAAAAATACAGTAATGCACCATTAAGCCCACTACGGATGTTTTCCGGCCAACGAGGATGCAACATGAGGCCGGCTACCTCCCTGAGAGGTCAGAGCATCGCAGAAAAATACAAACGACTTGAGGGGAAAGCTGGATGGATGCATACCGAGCATTTTCTTTTCAAGATCTCCCAGGTGATAAAATCGATATTCCGGTCGGTTTGGGTGAAAGCGGAAACAAAAACCGGATGGATTCGTAGGGAATAGAGGTACTGACATGCAAAGCACGTAATTATGGAAGCGCTGCGCACCCGAATCGCACGCTGTGGAATGGCATAAAAAATCGCAGTATCAAGTGTCGCCGAAGCCCACAGTGAGTCGAGCCAGATAAAATTGTAAGGGGGTGCGGATGTATAATTGCATGCATTTGCGAGCGTCCTTCATGCAACCAATTGGCCTGGCCCAGTGGGCAAGTGAATTACAGTGCCGAGGGAATTTTGATGCTATGAGCCGAGGAGTGGTGGGACTGCAGGTTTCCGGCGTGAAGATAGTTGGATGAAGTGCATTAGTCCTTTTCGAAAGATATACCGGGCGGTTTGGGACGCATACGGGCCGCGCGGCCGGTGCGCACATTTGGCGCAAAATGCGAATAGGAGCGGGTGGGGATTGGATAGCGTACTACCAGTCGATGTAGATGAGATTTTGTGATGGTTAGAATTTTCAGAGTAAGACTAGCAGAGGACTGAGTACGACAACAAGCGGAGGAGCCATACCAGGCAAAATATAAAAATTGTAACTGCCGCAACAGGGCGTGCAATTCAGATCGGGGGGGAGTATGGGCGGACATTTGTCAAGTGCTAATCGTCTGTAGCGGCAGATGAGCGGTTCTAACAGTGAGGAGCCGATGCCAGAAGCCAAAAACCAGCCCGGCTGTTTTTGTGTCCCGACGAGCAGGGGTAGGGCAGATGCGGCCAATTGATGTTCCAGCAGAAGGAGTAACAAAGAAGAGATCGAAGGGGATAAGATATTGCACGGAAAGCGCCAGGAGGGCCGGAGCGGACGGATTCAAGAAATTGACGGTGCTATTTGTTGGCGGCGTAAATCCCGTTTGAAGGGAGATGGGACGAAGAGGCAGGCAGTAGCGGTGAAAGAGCCCTTCATTGATATCCTATTCAAGCCAGTGAGGCGCCGAGGTGGGGGAGCAAGCCAGGGCGGGAGGGCCAAAGTGGGCGTAGAAGCGAAGGGAAGCGGCGGCCCGGGGTGATCTGATGTCAACAGGTGTAAATACGACCCGTTTTGACCAAACCCATGCCCGCCATCAAAAGCGCAATAGTGCCATCAACGACGCCGCCAACGGAGCGGAGCATCGGGCGTCTGGTAAGCGAGGGGAGTCTGAGCCAGCTTGCGTGATGTATCATTTCAGATCGCCCATCGGCGATCCTGATACATCATGATGCATCGCTAATCCACCCATTTCTGATACTTCAGAACCCCGTATACGCCTGTGATAATGGACCCACCGCGCCTTCTTGCCGGTCAATTACCCCCCTCACACTGCTCTTCACCCCTCACTTGTTAGACTCGTAACCAGTCTGCACTACGGCAAAAGAAAGGGTGAGGTTGTTTGCCGTAGGCAGACTGGTACAACTCGGACTTAATCAAAGGGCTGTGCCCGGAGTTTGAAAAGATTTCCCCGAAGCTGGATTTTGCTCAAATCTGGGGGTCTATGAGAACTTTTTTTGAAAATCGGTATTTTAGAACCTTTAAACTTGAGTTCTGTCTCTTCAGAATAATATTTTATGGCCCAAAGGCTGAGCTGTGAAAAAGTTGATTTTGGCGGGGAATTGATGGCTAAACACAGCCACCCGATCGGCCGCCTCGGCTCCCGCCAAAAATTCAAACTCCGGGTGCAGCCCTTTGGCGTGGCCCCAGTTGTACCAGTCTGCCTACGGCAAATAATCTCATCATTTTCCTTTGCCGTAGCGCAGACTGGTAACGAGTCTACTCACTCGTAATGTGCGACTGGAACAACAACACCCCCAAACCGTCCGAGGTTTCCTGGTCTAAGTTTGTTATACCAGGAGCATACAAATGCTCAGGCCGCATACTAAACCCTAAACCTAATAGCGAAGTGCAGGGGAGTACGCGGTGACCGACGTGGTCCCGGCGGTCCACATCTTGCCCCACCGCGAGCATACGAGCAACACCCAGGCGGTCGCCGGCCGCAATCCGTAAAAAGAAGCGCTGGGTGGGCCGATGTAAGCCTGCGCGCTCGTTTCGTGGTCGTCGATTGGACTGAACCTCCTCGAGACCCTTCGGCATCCTGAATCGTCTTCCAAAAATCTGTGGATTGCTGGACCGAAAGAGGAGGCTTACGACCGTGATTTATCCACGAATATAGTCCTTGTCCTTTTTGGCTTGAAGGTTCCGTTCATCTTAATCCATGGTAATGAGGCAATACTCAGCTACGCGCATGAATTCAAAGGCGCAAGTTACCTCACAATCCTCCAGGCACTCATTCTTCAATTGTTCCAAAGGATGCTGGATGGCGGTGCAGTCAACGTCCCTTGTTCTTGGAAAGATGGCTAAACGAAGGTAAAGTTCAGATCAGTCGTGAAATATCTGCTCCGACAGAACCGTGTTTTGACATGCAATAGGGCTCGAAGTCGGACGAGCAACCTGGGTGAGCTCCCCTAATATTTCTGCCGCCGCGTGTAATTGACGCTCTACTTTCATCTCAACGATGTTCGGCGGTAACGACGAGGAAAATAAATAATCGCGCTCCCGAATACTCGAGCAGTAACTACCCGCGCGTCTCGGTGCTCGTTCCATAAAATTCTCATTCTAGTCGGCGTGACAGATTAATTAATGCTCTCGCCACCTTGTGCACGAACGGTAAGGAAACGGTGTCAGAAATACGACAAACGCGGTCACCTGACTTGCCCAAAATAATCCACCCACGCGATGTGCAACCCCAAAATCCGGGGCCATTGACTCTTGAGAGTCTCATTCTAGGAAAGGCGCCGAGAATTGAGGCAAACCCCGTGTGTTCAAAATCCGATCCCTGTGAGGACGGCCAAGGATATAATGAAGAAATTGTTTTTATAATAGACTCGAGGAAATATCCGCTGCTGATCTATCGATGTAGCTGTGGGAGTAGACATGCGCGCGTCCGCTGTGTTCGCGGCGCGGTATGGCAATGCATTCTCGACCGGTCATCTTGCTCAAGGGGACATCGACGTCTTGGTCTCGTCGGCGATGCGCGCCAAAAGGTTGGGTGGAATCCTCCCAGCCCGCGGCCAGCGAATGGCCATGCCAGTTTGGGGCATGGACTGAGACAGCATAGGTTCCGGTGAGTCGCCGTCTCGCGGATCTCTAATCGTCACGGTCCGAACATGCCTCTATGCGCTGTAATCCATAACTCACCTGTCCATATAGCGTGCCTACGTTCATCCATGGGGCGGTCCTCGGTCGTACTTCCGCGTGCCGATAGCGTTTTCACTCGTCGGTAGCCGCTTAGCGCACCATGCCTAGCCCGTTGATATGAAGGTTGCTGGTCGATCGTCCTTCTACGCGCGTCTGGCTGATGAGGTGTAGCGCATCGCGGAGGAGCGTGAGGCTCACAGCAGCCGCCAACGAAATTCCTCTGCGCGCTCCTTGGCTTGTCAGAAAATTCCATCAATAGGATTTTGCTCTGATTGCGCGCGATATTCTATTTTTTTTGCGCTTGGGATGCCGGATGATCCACTGAATACGGAAAATAGTGTGGACTTTGAGTCGCGACGGTCGCAGAAGGGTCCGGGTAGTATGTGCATTCATTTTCGGGGTAAAAGGAGGCTCCAATGTGAGTTATAAACGGTTTCTGGACCGAAAGATCTTCCTTACTAAAAAAGATTTTTATCGACCTCGGCGCTCAACCAACTACCCAGGGTCCGGTCCGGCATTCACGGCCCGGCACCCCCTTGGTTTCACGGAATTATGCAAACGACTGTAAGTGCCCTAAGAAGAGGAAAAATACGCGACAAGGTGGACAAGTCGGAAATGGCGAAGTGAGTGGCACGGCGTATGCGGTAAATGTGTGCGAGGGAAGTAGGAATGAGGTGGATTAGAGAGGGCGAGAAGCTTTGGAACTACTGCAATGCAAGGCATTCCTTGTGGTGGGAGAGGAGGAGTTTTCCGGGGTAATTAGAGAGTGCAGGGGTGGATGCCGGAAGAAGGCTACACGCACATCTGGAATCGTTGCTTGACGGAGGACGACGCGAGCCTCAACCGTTGAGGAATCCCGTAGACAGGCACGCTTGATCGCACCTTGTTATCCGGGGGAGCGTCGGTCGGAATGCCACGCTCTAAAGCACCGCCAAATTCCGTGAAACCACAGAGTCTCTGAGGCAACAAAGAGTAGTTGTGGACTTGCGCGGTCGAGTCGATTTTCTACGGCGTTGAACGAACGTCAGACACTTAGAAATGGTGTGTAGCCAAGCGACATAGAGGAATTTGGTTTGCCAGGAAAACAGAACGGGGAGACAGGCGCAGCGCAGAAACGACATTGAACGCAAGATTGAACGAATTTTATTCAATGCTCTAAATCATCCACACCAACTGAATCCTACATATTAATACTGATAGCTAATGCTAGCAAATGCTGATATCGAATGCCGATAGCTCAAATATGAGAAATAATATTGTTTATCGCAAATGCATCTGGGCTGTGCGGGATCCAATGCATGCACTGGTAACCCCGCCCGCTCCTCTTCCCCTCCATTTTCTGAGGTACCACCGTCCCCCTTCGTCGTCTGCCCTAGTTCAAGAGATTCCAACATGTCATCTTTCCCTCTCTCGCTCTCTACGGTCGCCAAGGGAAACTCCAGCACGGTTGAAAAGCAAGGCCCCGCGCCTTGACTATTCGACTCCAAATCGCTCAATATTTTCGAGCCGGGGTGTAGCACACGGATAGCGCGGAGGAAGGACTATGTGTTAATCAGCGCCGGGATTTTGCCTGAGGAACCACTGATACGCACTGGATCCGTGGCAGCGAGCAGGCCATAGATGAGGGCGCGCGCTGAAAACAGTGCGATATCTACGGACTTGAATACATATGGCGGCAAGCGCACGAGCAACGCACCGGCGAGGCCTAATCTCAAATTCTATGATGGAATGAGGCTTTTTCACGGTCAATTATAATCAGATATCAACGTACAAATTCTGTTGGTGCGGTGTAGATCAGTCCATGCAGATCCAAGGTCGACGTAGATATGCTCAGTAGGCATGAAACGAAGGGGTATAGGCCTGTCAGTCGTCCTTGTGTCAATTTTAAGAGCCTGAAAGCCGGATGGTAGCTTACCAACTCGGAGAATCATGTTGCGTACGACAGGATCTCTCATCCGCAGGTTCCGCGAGATACTGGAAGAGTATGTCTCGTGTAATTTGGCATCCGGACGAGATCGAAGGTCCGTCGCGAGCCTCTGTTGTCAATGTCAACATACTGCGGAGGCATAATGTGAAGAAACAAACTTCGTATGTAACTAGATGCCCTACAGTGATCAGGAATGCGACGACTTCTCCAAATGATGCAAAGAGGAGCCAGAACGTCTGCGTTCCGACGAACCAGCGGAGCCTGGATGCCGGGTCAGCGCTGCGATACCAGCATTGGTTAGCGGCGGTATCCCATCTGCGCGGTTCTGGGAATCAGCTGGGCATTCCACACATCCGCGGTCAAGGGGCTAACCCAAACTGGCCAGACGCGTATGGCACGATGGTGCATACACCACTGATGAGGGCTGTTCCCATGATATAATATTTTTCCATTCGTTGGCCGTTGAGGTTGAACGTAAGTACCAATCTGGGGAGTGTCACTCTGCAGTTCCTCAGGAGTTGACTGGGTGGTGCTTACGGTAGGTTGATGCCTATGCAGAAGAACATTCCCGCAGAAAACTCAAGACTTAGCTGCCAGCGGTTAGCTGTGAGATGAGGTTCACGTTTGACGCGGAGCGGCCGAGCCCACTTACATTTGACAAAAACATAAGAAAACCGCACTCCCACCCGGGGAACGGGACCAGCGTAACGATAAGGAATACGATGCCGAAGGTGAGACTGCGAAACGATGGGTTGGTGGGTTTCGTGGGCAAGTGTGAGGGTACTTACTTCGCGAGCAGAGCATACACGAGAAGACGAAAGCTGACCCGGTCTAGGTGTTTCCGGGATACAGGATACCACGCCGCGTACGCGTATAGCGCGAGAAGAACGACTGTAAGACCGGCGCCTGGAAGGAGTAATCCTAAGCAGATCTGTGTGCTTACGCGCCGTCAATGTTCTGCAGTACAGTCTCCAACAAGGAGTGCATACCTGGTTTGCGCGAGGGATGTCATAGTGAAGGGCACAGAGGAGCGACAGACATAGGAATAAGTGGATCTTTATGCAGTATGTCACTATGATCGGAACAACGAAGGCGCTTGTAACGAATACAATCTACAATGGAAAGCAACGGCCCAATTTTTTCTTGATATCCCCTGGATTAAATGTCTCCTTTCCTTTAGCCGAAGTTGTCGTAATTGTAACCAGGTTTAGCTTGCCGTCGGGCAACACAAGTCTGCTCTAGCCTCTTGCTGGCATGGCTTACCCATACGAGCGGTAGGCCGTCAAATCATATTTTTCTGGAATACATCTCCGTACCGTTGAACTTTTTACCTCGAGCTCAAAAAATAGTGAAAATGGTTTGAGTTTCTCACCTACTTTTTCAGTGAAAAATGTCTGAAAAACAAACATCATTTTTCACCCTAAATTATGCTTAAAGCCTTGAATCCCTCAACCAATGCGACTCAAGTGGGGATGAAGTTGGGACCCAAGTTGGGCCTCAAACTTGAATCAAATGTCTGCAACACCCTATTGTTGGCAGTGACACGACGGGGACCTTGGGTCATAACGGTGTTCCAGCCCCTGCAGGGAGGCTGGCAATGACCAATTCAGTTATACCAAGGGGTAGCAACCGGAAGATACCGAGACAGCCTCATCGGGTAGGCAGGCCTAGGCAGGGTCCGGACCCCTTAATTCGGGGACGCTCCAAATCCAAATGGAAGATAGTGGATACTAGATACTAGCGGAGTTTGAATTAAGTAAGCAGTGCTTTGATGTGCGCGGGTTCGAATTCAGGAGGATGCTTTTCATTTACCACCCCCAAAGTGATGTTTCTTTGTCTCCTCATCACCATCTGCGCAGTCTTGTACCTCTGCCCACCCCTGCTCTCTGGTGTTGCATTGCATTGCTACCTGATTTTGGCTCCCCTGTACCTCATCTGCATACCAGAGCCTGCTAAGCTCCTTGCTCATGGCTGTATTTGGCATATGGCGGTCGACAGCCTGACATGACATGGCACAGTACTGTCCTGCTTCCATTAATCCACTGTGGGTTTATCTCAGCTATTATCTGGAGGTGCCTCTAGACCAGTATGGTTTCTCTCACATGAATTACTTTGTAGTCTTACCGTCAACACACAGAGAAAATCACTTAACAGGTGGAAATGAGCCACAAAACACCTTCAAGTTCCTCTCCAAGTGGAAACCATGACAATCCAAGCAACCTGTACGCGATAAATACAATGTAAAATTTCATTTTTTCTTAGAAACTATAATCAGGAATTCAATTGTGTCTCCGTCTGAGCCAGAATGGCCCCGGATGTCCCAAAGGTTCGAAAAATAAGCCAAAGACTTCTGTTGTTTCAATATCCACCCCAAAGCCTCGTGGGCGCCCCCGTGGAACTGGTAAAAAGCAAAAGGCAGCACTTTTGGGTGAACCAATCTCAAAACGTCCGGTGGGGCGTCCTGCCAAGAATCCACCAGCTGAGCCTATGTCATTACGCTTCAGAAGTGATGGTGAACACCTGGTAAGTATTTTATTTGTTTTTTACCATTTTACCTTGCGAGCAACATTGAACAGTTGGGCTCGAATTAAACATGCATTTGTATTAACGTGGAAATTACCAGAGAGATTGAGCCAACTGTTATAATATGATTTACTTACCCAACTATGCATTTTTGCGTGCAGGGAAAGATTGGAATAATAAAGATGTAGAGGATTGGCATCTAGCAAACATCCCGGATGTCCAGGACTGTCATACAAAAGGTCCAGTGTGTTGCATATGACAGAAAGAGGCCCAGTACCAACCAAAGGAGGTCCTTGGATGTTAAAAAGAGGGTGGTGGCGCAAAAAACAAAGTTGAACCTTGGTTGAACCCAAGTCTGTCTGCTGAGTTGAGGAGCAAAACCCCAGACAAAGGTTTCTGTTAATTCCTAACCACAGAAGATGATAGTCTTCACCTTGAGGAGAGAATACACATGACAAGCAAATCTTTGAATGCCAGAGAATGTGTGGAGAAGTAGGAAGCAAAGTTGAACCCAGCTCTATCCAGTCATCAGAGAAATTGAAGCCACAGACAACGTTTCGGTAATTCCCAACCACGACAGGAGACACAGAGACTCACTTAAAGGCAGATTGCAAATGATGAGCCAAGCTACAAAGAGTTGAGGAGCAAGCACAACAGAGGTTGAATACTTTTGCACTTGAATCTAAATTTGATCAGTGCGCGGGTTCGGCCGAAATGCCATCGGGGCATGACATACCGTGCAATTCAAACTCCGTTAGTATCGTGCCGGTGGGATCCTTTTGATTTTTACACAATTTCCACTGGATGGATACTAGTTTTGAGACTAGATTAAATTTCTTTGACCATGAATACATCCCTTAAAAAATCTCCAGATGCAGAGGAGGACAGTGCACGACACACAAAATCTTCTTCACTATTAGGGAGTGGATCAGGTGGCTATGCTCAGACAGATCCGAGAAACAGAACCAAATCTCCCCGCTTTTTATTCGACTTATTATATTTATTTTTGAATTTAGTCCACTTAAGCCAGTATCGAGCCTCAATCCTTTTTGGAGACCGGAGAAAAAAGAAAGTTGAAAAAAATCATTATTTTTGTCAACTTTTGGCACGCCTGGCGGCTAGCGCAAGTCGGACGGAGACCTTGGTACCATGCCCCACAAACCCAATCAAAAATCTTCCACGTCTCGGCTTCCTTGAGCTCTTCCAACGACATGTCGGACGTCGATGGAAAGGAGCCATCGGAGCGGAGTTCGCGCACTAATGTGCCGGTTACCTCAACATCGTGTGAAAGTACAATTTGAAGACGCATATATAGTTCCCATCTCACTTCGGCTAATGACTAGTAAACCGAGCGCTTGAATCAAATCTCTCGAGCCAATATATTCATAGTCACGGATCACTCCGCTCTGCAATGGGCGCGCACTTACGAGAATTCAAACCGCCGCCTAGCGGCATGGGGGGCTATATTCTCTCGCACAGTTGAACAGCCTCATAATTGCGAGATCCTTACTGCACTGCGGCAGCACAATATATATAATACTGTATTATTTCGTTCAAATCGACAAGGGGGGTGACACGTGACAGGTTCAACCATTTCGACATTTCGGCAGGGTTGAATTTTTGCGTGACACCTCAAAAATTTCGGCATTCGAGCCGAAAATTGTGTCTTTTTTGCACCTTTTGGGCAGTTCGGGGACCTGTGTGACCGCTGGGAGGTTCTATGGAGGCCCGAGTGATGTGTGACCACGACCAAAATTCGACATCGACAGGGGGGTGTGTGACGCGTGACTGTCGATTTGAACAAAATAATACAGTATATCCTCCATCCGACCTAACCATCCTGTCCTCGCCCCTTCCCTCGACGATTTCGCCCCCCGTTCTCAATCAGGATCCTCAATGCATCAATTGTAACACGCAAATTGCAGCTACAATCGTCCCCGTTCGGGCCTCCTGGCAAGAGATACTAGTAGCAGTCAAGGTAGACGCTTCGCCCCCGCTTCAGCAAACACTTCGAAGGTGCTTCAAGAATTAATTATGCATGGGAAAAGCGTCGAAGTTGTGAAGCGTCTTCGAAGCGTCGAAGCGCCTCCGGAGGCGCTTCACGCGCTTCAGATGCACTTCAGAAAAACGCTTCAGCGCTGATGGAGATCAATGATGCTTTATCAAGCGTGAAGCATTTTGTGAAGTGTTTGTGAAGTGCTTTTCAAAAGTGACGGTCAAAGTCACTTTCGCTTCGCCCACGCTTTTGATGAAAAATTAATTCTTGAAGCGCTTCTGAAGTGCTTCGTGAAGCGCGTTCGAAGCACCTTCGAAGCGTCTACTTTGACCGCCACTACTGCTATTCCCTCTCTGTCGGTAATTCCGGCATCAATGTGTGAAATGGTACGACACTGATCGCACCCTGCAAAGATAAGAGCTCAGGACGGTCTATTGCCTTCTCGTACTACGCCCTACTATGCCCTGAACATTTGCTCACGAGTCACGATGTACACACTTTGCATTGGGTTGAAAATCACTTCCTTTCTTCTGCCGCGAGAATTCGGAAGTAGTGCCGACATCTTCCGTCTGCCGGAGCAAAGCGGAGGGTTTATCTTGCATTACTGGATTCTTAAGGTTTGTGATCCGTGGACTTGCCGTTGATGATATCTGATGGTATAATGCCGAGGTACGGCAGCTTAAGCTGACAGAATTTATTCCGTCGGCCAGTGGGATGGGGACAGGTAGTATTTTGGGACTGAAACTTCAGAACCTGGGACTGAACCTTAAAACGTAGATGGGAGCAGCGAGACGATGAAGAAGATCTAGATCTTTGAACAGCCAGTCGGCCTCGGCGACAGTGCGATCACAACCAGTGTTGTGTTGCGCAAACCTTGACAAAAATGGGTTTGTGGTCGGTTCTGGTTCCAGGTTCCTCTCCGGCTATAATAACACCAATTTGGATTGTCGGCTTAGGCTTTAGGGTGTCGAGCCGGCTTGCGCTCTGGTTCTTCGCACTTTTAGCTTTCCGCCGCAACGTTTCCAGATCGGGCTGAGTTTCAATTATTACTCAAACGCTCCAAAAAGAAATCGGCAAACTCTCGGCGCCACCATTTTCATCAATCAGCGTACAGCTTGCCGTCTCACCCGGCAGCTCATGCCTTTCTTCTTCTACGTCTACGTCCTTGCTTCCCATCTCTATCTCGCCATGCTCTGAACAAGCTTTGAACCCCTTTTATTCTTGCATATCAAGCTCAAGGCTGTGCGGGAGTCGGGACAAGTGCGGCAGTGATTTCGGTGATCTCGTCTGTCAGTACACCCCTTACCCCTGCATTATCCTTTACTTCAAACTGTTGGTTCCTGTATTAATCCTGCATTGACCTTTTATGACTAGGATATCAGCCCTGGTCAGTGGTCCCTAGTTCGCCACAATCCTTACACTAATTGATAGTGTTCTGTATCACCCAGTTCCCCGCATCACAGTAACCCTGCACGGAGCTCATGTGGTCAGCTCCATTTTTCCCTGCCTCCGAAGCTTCGACATTCAATTTCATATCCATCACTAATGCGCGCGATTGAGGTTAGTGCGGAAGTTCTGCAAGTCTTTCATTCCCTCAAGCTCCCCACCATGTCCCTCTCTAGACCTCACACAACCGCCCTCTTCGATGAACATGTCAAGTGCGTGCTCAAACTCTCCCACTGGCAATACCTCCCATTGCTCGCCAAGTTGACCCGGATTTGTTGATTCTTCACAGCGCCGTAATTCTCGGACTATCCATCCCCGCTGCATGCTTGGACTTGCTTGTCCTCGCAGTTTCCGCCTATCTCGCGTGGAACCCGGTGTCCAGACCCCATCTCAATCGTGTTAGTTTCCGGCTGCTCATATATGCCTTGATAGCTAGGTATGATCTCTCGCGTTGAATGACCAGAAATCCCATCTCGTTCCGGTCTAGTCTTGCTTTCAGCATCAGTTTCGCGGCGGGGACACTGATCAAGTCACCGGGACCGAGGTGCGGGGTCGTCTCTTTTGTACTCCATGTAGGATCTGCAGCCACGCCGACGACTACTTTCTTAATTCTTTGCCCAGCTTAGCCTTTTGTTCTCCGCCGGAATGTTCTTCTGCATGGCGCTCAACCTACAGTGCGTACGAACTGTTTTCACGAACTCTTGCTGATTAGTTTAGATTGGTCCTTGTGCATGGCGTCAATGGCCGGCGGATGGAAAAATACTACGTTCTCGGCGTGTCGCTTATGAGTATCATGTTCAACATAGCGCCGCTCGCCGCCGGACAGTTTGGGTCTGTTTTCGTGGAAATTACGATAACTGAAGCTCACTCCGAGATGATAGGTGGAATGCGACCCACGAAATATGCTCGTACACTCACGAAGACGTGATACTTCCATGGATGGTCGCCACACAATCAGTACCTCTCCTCCTCATGGCGGCCAGTGAGGTTATCGCATTTCTGGTCATTGTTGGCTTCATCATCTCTTATGAGGTCCGTTTCATGCTCCTCGCCCTGCATGTACATAATTCTTGTCCCTCCAGCTTGACTCGCGCCGTTATCGCTTAAACTCAACCTCGCTTTCTCACGAAACAATGGGAGACGACTTCTATGTCCCTCGGCCCAAGTCTCCCATCTCTCTCTATCGGAATGTCATCCTGCGAATAGGTGTGTGCCCCTACAGGAGCCCTTGTGGTTAATTAATATTCTCCAAGGTCTCTACCCGTGCCTCTCGTGTATCTTGAACATTTCCAGCACCTTCTTCGATATTTACCAGGTGCGAGCGACAGTTGTTACCGAGTTGGTACGCTATGTGTTCCATAACTAGTACTGGCCCATTTCACTCATTTATGTTCAGGACTGGCGGTTAGGGGTAGCTGGTTCGTCTATCGGGATTAATTTGAGGTCAGTACTAATTAATGCTGCGGGTGTAGATTTTGCAGTCTTTTCCTCTCGCTCCCTGTTGTACACCGTGCTTGCCACCACAGATCCCGTAAGTCTGGCGCGAAGTGACATTGACTCGGATGAATTTCTGCCCACAGGCCTTCCTCCACGCACTGCGCTCCCTCCGCCGAGCCTCCCATAGCACAAATCCTGGTCCCCGCGGTCACGGCTTTGTGGTGGCTCGCCCGAGGGCTAAGACCACTACTACGGTGCTCAGTGGTGAACTCGAAACCACAAGCACCGTATACAAGGAGCAGCGATACAGCACTGGCGAAGAGCGGCGTGCTGACGCGGAGACCGGTGCTGTTATAGTGCAGAATCGCAGCCAGTCTACGGCAATTGATATTGCGTGTCAGATATAGGCCATGCGAAAGTTGAAGCCACGGCAAATGCAGAGCAGCCGTTTGTGTGCAAAAAAGTAGACTATTTAGTAGATATAAAAGAGCAGCTTCCACTATGGAACTGCCTAAGTATGAAGTTTAGCCTGAGGTAGGATGAAATCTGTCGTTCACGGCTCAACCTACTGTATACCCGATCGACCTTAGGTTGATTCTTTCCAGCCTATTCGTCAGGTCAACCCATCTCAGGTTGAATAGCTACGTCTCCCAAATACTCTTGTTTCCTTCAATACTCAGTGTGGCTTCAGGATGCCGCTCCTCCATACGTGGCCTGAGTTCGATTTTGTAAAAGTACTCTGAGTGCCGCAAACGCAAAGCCTCAATCTGTGTTTCCGACCCGCATCGCCGCAACTGTAGCGAGGAACGGTACGGGCAGCAATGCGTGGAGTATATATGTACTTAGTAGCCCGGAACAGGCAATATATTCACTGCCTTTTCAACACGCCAATGTGTGGTATTCAAGAGGATGCATTCATTTCCATCGAGACCGTGACTGTCAAAAGTTGATAGCAACTTCATTCATGCCGCCCGTTCTTGAGCCCTTTCAAACTCTTTCATCTGCCTTTTGGCATCGCTCGTACTACGCCAATGCTCCACGTTCACGTCGGCGACACAAGACCTTTTGTGCTAGCGATCTCCCTTGCAACCTCCGTAAACCTCGGCACGTAGCCTGGCCTCGGCATACACGGGCATCACATGCCGATGCCCTCGGCTATGTCGAGCCGCTATCACCCGCGCAATTCCGGGCTCCTTGGATCACAGAGCCCTCTCTAGAGGCCGTTCCTATGAAGCCCGTCTCAATGAATCAGCAGTGCTACAACGGATCCCATCCACGTTCTGACCAGGTCTACCATTTCAATGGACAGTAACGAGTGATATCCACACCGCCGCTACCGAGCCTCTCTCTCTCGATCCTGGACTCAGCTAACGCACGGATTGACGCTGGTTCAATCCTGGTTCATCGGGCCCGCACGAGGTCCAGGAGAATGTGTTCCTAAATTAGCGCTTGAGGTGAAGAAAGCAATGTTGAGGATAACCTCAGAGGTGTGATTTCAACGGGGGTGGGAGAAAACAGAAAAAAATCGCACTTTCACACATGCATGGCTCGGCCCCGAGTCGAACGGGTCTCCTGCTGCCAGTAACATCATTCGAACGTCTCGGGAGCAGGTGCGCAGCGGCGCTACCGAGCCTGTAGTTCTGAACTCGGATACCCTACATTCGAGTTACGGGTTACGAGTTCCTCGATTGGCCCGAACAATGATCTTCAAATTGGAACTTTGGCAGATCGTCAACATCTTCCCAATTCTTCTCGTCCACCGCGGAGTTCGCTGCATAGACAGGATGTGAATAAGTCGGCGAGGGGAATCGCTAGCTTTAAAATGAAGCGCCGGTGTTCCAAACGGCCTCTGCACCCGTCGTGCTGAGTGGATATTTGGGTTCAAGGCGGTCCAAGGCGGTCGGTGAAAGAGCCGTATTCGCAAAGACCCGCACCAATCTGGTCGTAAGCAATTTTCGGATGGGAAGGGTAACAGCACCTCGCGTCAATGGCGCGCGGTGCGCGTCCGCGCCGTGTCGGTGCTATCACATATGATTTCGATTCGGGATGCTCGATTCGGTCCTATCGCGCGGCGTTATCAAACCTCGAACAGTAGTCAATGATCCTCCCGTCCAGTTAACCATGAATGTCTTCATCATGTTGGAACGGCTCCGGAGGTGTGGCAGCTAACAAACGCCCTAACCTCTCATACAAAGATCTGGATCGGTGGCGGCGGCTATTCGTCCGCGTTGCGTTGTTTCTGGAAGAAGAGCGTGGAGAAACAAAATGAGGAGCCGCTGAACCAAAGATGCTGGAAACGACACCATGACGAGGACGTCCACTTGACCCTCGAAGTATGAAGAAGTCGAGATTGAGGAAGCCGGATACGATGTGCAGCTAGTATCACAAAGACGGAAAATAAGCAACGAAGAAATGAGCCTTGTAACGCCGGAAATAAGAAAAAGATACGCCTTGTGGAAATAATGACACCAAGATAAGGAGACCAAGATGAAGAAACACAGCGATACGATTCCGCGACGGGGAAAAGATGCAGTGGGCCGAAAAGTTCTGAGCACACCACGGGTGTTTCTCGGCAATTCGGAACGGAAAAGGATGCGGAGTCCAATGGAGGACCTGAATGGGAAAGCACAGAAATATGTAGAGCCAGTCAGTTAGGCGATGCGAGTGCCACTCACCCAGCCTCCATCTCATTCAAAGCCACCAAATCCGATTGTTGGAGCCAGATAGACGAGTAGGTTGGAGTACGGTGCATATGCGACATACGAGCGCATTTGAGAGGACTTGGATTAGGGAGGGGCGAGGAGGTTGACGATGGAGTTGCGATGGAGGCAGAAGAGAGAAAGATCCGAATACGGCATGTGGCGGGGCTGATGCATCAGACTTTTGACACGTCAGGTTGTCAGGTTGTACAACCTCACAACCCCCACCAAAATCGGCGCAACCTCGACACAGCCTGCAACCTTGCAACCCTATGTAATTCAACCTCGCGAGTTCGACCCGATCGAAGGGCAATATCTTTTTTGTTGAAAGCTGCACCGGGAAATTGACTACATGGGAGATGTATTTGAGTTTCTAGCTTCCATCTCACTTTGTTTCTGAAGCCATTCTTCATCATGCTGAGCGGGAATTTTATGCACTTTGATGTTGTGAGGTTGCGGCAACCTGACAACGTCAAACAACCGGCAACCAAAATGTCGAAAGGCTGATGTGTGCTTGTCCTGGCGGCGATGATCGGGAACTTCCGAGCCGGCCTTGCCGTTCAACGTTCACCACCAAAGTCGACAACGTGGCAGCTCTTGGGCGACTCTTGGGCCACGTGGTTGGTTCGAGCTCTGCTGGCGGTCTGTCTATGCTTGCACCCATTCAAAATTTCTTCCCACCTAGGCCTGTGGCAATCCGGCGAAAATTCAGAATCTAATTTCAGATTCTATTTTTCTGATGAAAATTCAAGCCTCTGCAGCGCTACTGGCGGGTTCAAGTTCTCATATGGGTCTCTGTGACTAGGAACCCTCGCCCCAACCCCGGGATGTCAAAGCCACCCGGGGAAAGGGATAAACTTGAGTATACCTCACCTTCGTCACTTCGTTACTTCGCGTAAGTTCGCGGATCTTCGTGACTTTGATGAAAACCTGTGAATGTTCGTCACATTGGCATATTTTTGGGAAAGTTCGTCTTTTAACTCGGCACGTTCAAGAACCCGGAAGGATCGGCCATCATTGTTCCTTCAGCACAAAGCCGGGCGGGTTTTTCATATAGATACCTTACCCTAACACTTAACCATAACCCTAACCTCTAACCACCTAACCCCCTAACCCAAACCTCTAAGCACCCTAACCACCTAACCCAAACCCCTAACCACCTAACCTGAACCCCTAACCACCTAACCCGAACCTAACCGGCCGTGCTCGGCACACCGCTGACACCCATCACTTCGTGATGCGCAGAGTAGTTGCCGTGTAATAAACAACTCACGAGCTTTCCCAAAAATATGCCAATGTCACAAACATTCACAGGTTCTCATCAAAGTCACGAAGATCCGTCAACTTAAGCGAAGTAACGAAGTGACGAAGATGGTGTGGACACGATAAACTTGAAGTGTACGCTCGAGCTCGAGCCTCGCCGTTGCTCCGTCGTTTGTGTCTCTGCTCCCCCCTCCCCGCTGACTCAAGTGGCAGCAAATCACAATCCTCGAAGACATTGCCCTTGTCCTCCCTTGACTAGTCCTTTAAGAGATCATCCAGCAGTGACAATTCAAAATCTCTGCCGAACGGTCCGAGCCGAATTCAAGCTACAGCCTACAAGTTGTTTCAATTCCGCCACAACGTGGCATCCCAAATCTGGTAATTTGATGGGGGCGGTGTTGAACGTGCCGAAATGCCGCCGGTAGCTGACCTGAAGTAGAAGCGGCAAAATAATACAAGTCGATGCGTTGCGTACTAGCGGTGCGGGTGAGAGAGATTTCACACCAGTGTGGATTCAACAGCACAGGCCAAAAGATGTATTGCATCTCATGCCAGAGTAAGTACCGGCGATGATGATAAAGGCATGAAGTCAGTACAGGGTAGAACACTACACAATTACGCAAGGTACGAGCACAATCTTTATAGAGTATCTGTCTAGAGAGACTACTACACAATGTATATAGCTGCTTTGAAAGGATAATAGAGTGCGGCCAAACAGCGCCGAATTTGTACGCGATGAGTCTAGGACTCCAACCGACGGCGACAAGGTCGGCGACGACGTAAGACAGTAATACGTGACTAGCAGTCTTGAAGCTGAGGAGAACGGAGGGGAGCAGAGAGGTGGTGGACACAGGGATTCAACAAGGTCAGAGGCGAGAGTTTGGTGCATGGCGTGGCGACAGGGATGAGAACTGGATGCAGCTGTCAAGACCGGATTTCCGCGGGTAACAAAAAAGATGTTCCTAATGTCCTCTCGTCGGGCCGTCGGCTGTAGCAGTCAGGGAATGGGGGTGATAGAGGCATTTGGAGCAGACATAGGGACGATGCAGGGGACACCGAAGGCGGGTTGACGTGGTAGAAGAGAGGAGGATGAGGCTTGTGGCTAAGCCGTCAGCCGCCGAACACTGCCGGACACTGCCTCCATCAAATTACCGGATTTGGGATGCCACGTTGTGGCGGAAACTCAACAGTGCAGCCTACAGCGCTGTTGGCTTTCTTTTGTCTGGCCCAACCAAAACCAAAACCCTCTTACCTCCCCGGCAGGCCTCGAACCGTTGCCTTCCCGTCGCGGCAGTTACCTCTGGATAGCTGAGTGCATGATCACCATTGTTCCTCGAGGACTTCGCATTGTATGCCTACCTTTCAGTCAACCTTCTCTACCCTCGCAACTTGCGGTAACTTTCGAGTTTTTGTTGACAAATTATTACCTTTTCCAATATTTTCCCAATAAAGCAATTCTGATCGCATCAGAAAAAATGAAGATTGTGGTGCCCTCCGCATTTTCATTGGGGACACAATGAGCATATTCTCAAGGCAAACGGACAAGAATTGAGCTCAAAATAACCATTCTCGTTGAAAAGTGTGAAAAAAAAAAAAAAAAGGCCCGCGCCCTAAGTTCCGCAAATGGCTGTAAACCAAAATATTTGTTACGATCTTTCTGATGTTTTTTGATCAAGAGAGCGCCGCACAGATAATTTAGCCGAGTGAAAGATTTAGGGCCTCGGTAGCTCTTGCCAATAAGTATCGAGAGAAGACCCACAAATTTTATTACAGACGCTAGTGGACCGGGGAGATAACGGCATTTTAACTGTCTAAATTGACTTATCCACTCAATACTGGAAGGGAGATTAGAACGTATGCTGTTCGTTTTGTAAGGGACAGAAAATCCGAGTTATAAGACACCGCACACCACTGTTGACCGAGCTTCGCTATTCTGAAATTGCCCCTCACAATATTGAACCCACCTCACGATATTAGGAGGACAAAATATGAGTTTTTGTACGGGTGCAGAGGGTCGTATTTTATACCGGCGCTTCGTTCGAAAGGCTGGCATTCGTTTCGCCGACGCCATATCTTTCCAGCGACCTCAAAGAAGTTCCCCCAACTCAATCGCGCAATGATCAAGTTCGAAGCCGCTGTTGCGCCCGTCATCCACGAATAGTGTTGTTCCGGGCCCGGCTCGGCCTGAAAGCCCGGGCTTGGGCCCGGCTTAAGTGGGCCTGGGCTTGAGATTCTCCAAGCCCAAGCCTAAGCCCGCTCAAGCCAAGCCAAGCCCGAAGCCCGGGCTTGAGCGGTAGAGTTAAAAAGCTGTGGAGGCTTACCATTTTTCAGTTTATGTGATAGTTAATGTCAATTTAACACCCCAAAACATATTTGCATACTTGCTCACGATGTTTTCAGCCATTTCAACCACATTTCCCTTTTCGGCCATTCCGAATTGGGGTTTCCATTGGACTTTTCACCCGGTTCTAACACAGAGTTCAACCCCAAATGCATTTTTGGATCACTTGTAAACGAGTGCAGTAACCCTATCCGGTTTGTTTAAACAATGGGCTTTGCAACCGCAAACAGCGTTTAAACTTTGATTACATCCAGTTTAAACAGAGCGTTGAACAGATTTAAACAGACCCAAAAAGGGAGACCGTGAAAATGCTCGAACACACGCGAGAACACCCAGCGAAATTACATGAACTTCTCATGAAGAAAGGGCGCTACCTCTGCACCATAACGATGATGGTCAGCTTGACTACACAGTGATCACAGTCCCTTAACACAGACCACCTCTTCACGTAGTTCTGACAGTAAGATTTAATTCTGACAGTCTGACTAGATAAGTCACCTGCTTTGATAGACGGCCCACGTATGTATGTACGTATATGTATGCATCTGGAACACAAGGTTTACGTAGCAGAATTCTCGAATAGGTGCTTTTCCAACTGATCGCGAACCTTGATCCAATGTGATTGAAGACAATTTACGGTAAAGTACTTATACGAAGCCGTTGGAGATTTCAACAAAGATCTGGAGTGGACCTTGAATATCAGGCTGCACCATTGACATGTGAGCTGGGAGTGCGGATTCTGGAACAGTGAATCTTCGCATGTTTTTTTTTGCGCAAATTGGGGGGGTTAAGTGAGCATTGTCCCAGAGCTCCCCATTGTTCTCCTGGTGCAACGGTCGACCTAGACTTCGCCTTCCCCACTCCCTGTGTTGTGTAATTAGAACTCTCTGTCTTGTATGTTCGACTCTGGACGGTTGCACTTTTTGTCTGTTCAAGTCTGTTCAAGTCGGTTCAAACACGGATTAAACACTCCGTTTAAACAATCCGTTTAATTTGTGTTGAACGTGGACCATTGAACCGCTGATCAACAGAGTCTTCTGGCTCTCCTGCTCTCCTCTCTGCGTTGTTAATCAAAGTTTAAACTCTGTTTGCGGTTGCAAAGCCCATTGTTTAAACAAAGCTAATTTAGATTTATACGAGTGAGCCCTCAATTGAACAAATTTCCGTCTCTGAACTCGAAGGAAGCTCATCTTTATAGGTGATAGCCACCATCGGGCCCGGCCGGGCTTGGCCTTGATCGGGCTTGGCCGCCTGGCGGGCTTCGGGCTTGAGGCCGGGCCCTGAGCATCACTATCCACGAACTTTCCCCTCAGATTCAATTCAAGCCCAATACAACACTGCATACATGGTTGCGCATACACGATTTTCGAACTCGCACTTAAATTCAACCACACCATCATCCCCATCTGTTTGTCTGCCCGACTCGGCGCGATAGATTATCGATATATCAACGAAACGTCTTTCTTCAATACTTCCTTCCACCCACAATCCAATTCAACCCTTCAGCCACCGCCGCGGGGGATCCGTCGAAGAGCATTCATGTTGGGCTACCTACTAGGGCATAGTTTGCAGGTCGAGTATCCAAGTTGGCGAGTCTTGTTCGGACGACTTCGGGCCCTGCCGGCGTTGAAAACCGACGGCACCGCCGCAATTCTGGAACACGAAATACTAAACACCACCCATCCCATCTACCACTCACTGCGAATGTTCAACGCTGTCTGTGGGATGATTAACGATTATCACCGCAAGTATAAATACTCAGCGCCCCTCCTGCACTATGAATACGCGCTCCATGTTCCAACATTCAGAATGCATTTCGCTACCGCAGTGGAGGAATCCAAACCTATAATCGAGAGCTGGGAGGAAGGGCTCGGTAGCGCCGGCCCCCACCCACTGCCAATACACGCAAGTTGCAGCACGAATATGGGAGCAAGACACCCGTTCGACTCGGGGCCGAGCCATTGGCTAATGAAAGCTGGGTTTTTTTTCGGCCCTTGGACTCCCATTCAACATCAACCACCCCCAAGTCTAGTCAAACAAGCGCTACCGCAAACACGAATCTCAACCCCACTCCCACTCCGAGATATCAAGGAAGCTCACCGCCTCCGTAGTATTCCAAACAAACAATTCCAAGAACTTGGTTCGCGCGCGAGGAACTCAGATTTAAATTGGAGTGAAGCTACGAGGGAAGGGCTCGGTCGCGCCGGCGCGCACCTGCGTCCCATTTGCCGCAGACATGACATATGTACATGATATTTCAGTAGGGCACCCGTTCGACTTCTGTGTCTTTCTTTTTTTTTTTTTGCACACCCGCTGACCCTGGATTGACGGTTCCGAGCCTTCCACCTGGGACACCAAACTCTCAATCTTCCACGGTGTCCAACAACCGTGTTTGAATACGATGAATTGAACACTGACTCTTCTACGCGCGGTATAAATACGAATTTAAAAGTGGACGAGCAGACGGCCAAAACGCTCGACGAAGTCGCACACCGGAGTACAAGGTATCCACGCTCAGAACTACGAAAAAAAGGTTCGGTAGCGCCGGCGCGCATCTGCTCCCATTGCGCTGATTAGACAATATCGCAGCAGGGATACCCGTTCGACTCGGGTCCGCGCCATCCCTGGTCTGTCCCGTCTTTTTTTACACTTTCCTCCACCGTCCCACTTCATCATGAATACAACAAGAGCCCTGCACCGCAACTCAGAGTTTGCGTCAATTTCAACTTCAATTTCCTTCAGCAAGTTCCACCAGATAAAAATGAAGTTGTATGAGGGAAAAACGAGTTCGAGGCATTCAGGTATTGGAGGCATCAAGGCTCGGTAGCCCCGGTGCGTACTTCCGTACTATTCGTCGCAAAATCTACACGATGTCGCACCAGGAGACCCATCCGACTCGGGTCTGCGCCATTCCAGGCTCTGTTTCCGCTTCTTTTTCAACCCCGTCTTCCCTTCGACTCCCATCAACCTCCCAAGTCCGCCGCAAATACCAATCACTCAACGTACTCAAGTACTCAACCCCCAATCTGACCAGTGCGGAATATCGGCTTTGTCATGAAGACTTTTCAACTCAATTCAAGGATCATGTTCACGCCCAAGGAGCGGCAATGTGGAGAAGTTAAAAGCTACGACAGGAAGGCTCGATAGCGGGGGCGCGCGCCTGCCCCCCATTCGCCGCAGACGTTGCAGGATATTGCAGCAGGAGACCTCTTCGACTCCGGTCCGAGTCATTCGTCGAAAAGGGAGGATATTTTTTCTTTCACATACGGTAAGTCCTTTAGACAATCAAACTCCAGCTTTAACTTCGCCTTCCTTCAATCGCATGCCTGATGATTAAATTCAGCTGCAGTGCCGATTCCGATTTGCACCGAAGATCGTCAAATCGTCAAGAGGACAAATTAAAACGATGAGGGAGGAAGGCGCGGTAGCGCCGGCGCGCACCTGCTCCAGTATGTGCGAATGATTTTATTCAAAAAGACACGGGGCGCTGCCATTTGCGGTCATGGCACCAGAATTCCGCCAGAACTCGCGGCCAGAATTGTGCCGGCGCTTCACCAACTTTCCGCGCCGGGCTATGGTGTTGTAAGTTGAGGCTAAACGAAACAAGACTCAGCGTTGGTTGGAGAACAACGTCTGAGGTGAATACAAGATTCAAGCCCGTATAAATACGAAGTCCGGTAAATAGTAACTGTCCGTGATTCTACAGCTACGTATTCCTAACATGTCGAACAATGAGAAACATAAAGCTGTTGTACAGGAATAAATCGGGAAGACAATGTGGACTCAAGGAAGGTCCGATTGCTGCTGTTATACAGCTTTCAACACTCCCCCTCAAGCGGACCTGGGTCCAAGTTCTGCGGCGAAGTGCTTGGCCTTCACGCTTGGCAGCGGCTTCGTGAGGGTGTTTGCGATCATGTCGTGTGTCGGACAATAAATAAGCTGAATCGAGCCCTTGGCGATGATGTAGCGGATGAAGTGGTAGCGCATATCAATATGCTTCGTCCGCGCGTGGTATTGGTGCTCTTTGGCGAGAGCAATGGCAGATTGATTGTCGGAGAACAGCGTGGTCGGCGACGAATCAATTGGAGGGGTCGCGTGAGATCCAAAGACCTCAGAAATGAAGGAGCGGAGCCAGAGACCCTCTTTGGCGGCGTGAGTAGCGGCGACATATTCAGCCTCGGTAGTTGAGAGCACGACGAGCTCTTGCTGCTTCGAGTTCCAAGAGACCGCGCCGCCATCAATGATGCAGGCAAATCCCGTGATCGCACGTCTCTCTTCCTCTTGACTTCCATCTGAATCGACCCAGCCGGTGAGCTCGCGCGAAGTCTCGCCAAAGGTAAGCTCCAAGTCAGCAGTACCATTTAGATACCGAATGACACACTTTGCAGCTTCCCAATGTGCAAGTCCGGGGTTGATGGAGAACTTCGACAATTTTGTGACGGCGAAGGTAATGTCTGGGCGCGTAGCAATTGAAGGATACATTCACGACCCAACGGCCTCCCTGTAGGGGATGTTTCGCATCACAGCAAGTTCTTCCGCGGTACGAGGGCATTGCGCTGAGGATAGAGTGGAGTTCGGGTCCATGGGAAGGGAAAGCGGCTTCGCGTCCTCGAGGTTGTAGCGGCGGACGATAGAGGCAATGTAGGACTTCTGGGAGAGGGAGAGGGTGCGCTCAGCTCGATTCCTCTTCACTTCAATGCCTAACAGCCAGTGAATTTCGTCCAAATCCACCACCTCAACGAATTTCCCAATACCGGCCTTAATTTCGTGCACCAAGCCGAGATTCGACGCCGCAATCGTGCAGTCATCAACGTGTACGGCCAGAATGCATGCCAGGTGGAAGTCGGCCCTGGTTTCGCGCGAAGTTATCGACGGCGCCCACGCCACGGGCAATATCTTGAGCGTAGCGGCTCGGCGCGCGTTCGCGAGCGGATCGACGGGGTTCAGGAGTAGGAGGCGAATTTGGAGGCGGCGTAGCGGAGCTGGAAAGTGGATCGGAAGGGGGGAGAGGAACAATTTCGGGTTTAGCGGGAGAGCTGTTCGTGGTGGATGAAGGATTGCTCGAAAATTTCGGAGGTGCGGGAGGCGTACTCGGCGGCTCTATGGGGTCGTCATACTCCCCCTCAATCCCATCCAGCACGGTGAACGGCGGGAAAATCACGGTACGTTCAACCGAAACTTTACGCTCCCCCGGCCAATAAATCCTATGCCCTTTGCTCTGATCATCCAGACCCATCCAACGGCCTTCCTTTGCGCGCGGATCGAGCTTCGATTGTTTCGCGACGCTCATTTGCTGGTGCACGTAGCATTTCGATCCCCATTCGTGAACGTCGGACATGTCGGGAGCTTTGCCGGTAAGTGCCTCGTAGGGGGTCAGTCCGCCCAAAGCCCGCATTGACGTGCGGTTCTTCAGGTAGACCGTGTGCCGCAGACACTCGCCCCACAAGAATTTCGGCATCCCGCTCGCGTGCATCATCGCGCGCGCCTTGTCCAGCAAAATCCCATTCAAACGCTCGGAGACACCATTCTCCTCGGGCGTGTCATGAACGGTAAGTTTCTGCTCAGTCCCCTGCGCCTTCGGGTGCTCCTGAAATGCCTTGCTCAAATATTCACCGCCGAGGTCAGAGTGCAGGACCTTTATGGGTGAATTGCGGTGAGTCTTGGCCCAGGCTTCAAAAGCCTTGTACGCCCCGAAGACTTCTGATTTCTTCTCAAGCAGGTACAGGTGTGTGTGGCGCGTGCAATCATCGGTGAAAGTAACGAAGTATAGATGATGGCCAAGGGATTCGACGCGAGATGGGCCCCAGACATCGGAATCAATTTCCTCGCCAAAGGTCTTTGCGCGTTCGCCGTCGCGAGTCTTGGGGACTGACTTGCGCTTCGTTTTAGCGTACACACAAGACTCGCAGAAGAATGGTTTGGCGTCGGCGGGCGTGGGGGTGAGTTTGATTCCGGCAATGAGACCCTTCAAGACAAGGTTCTTGGCGGACGTGGGGGAAATGTGGCCGAGTGCGCGATGGAGTTCTTCTTCGGTAAGCACTCGCTCCACCGGGTTCGCGCTGTCGGGCTCATGAATGACTTTATAGAGCCCTTTGGATGTTTTCATAATCGCGCCCACAAGATTACCCTTCGCGTCGGTAATACGACACTCCCCCTCACCAAATGCAAGGGGATAGCCGGCGTCATCCAGACGACCGACAGAGATCAGGGTGTAGGCGATGTCGGGGGCGAACAAAACATCGGTAAGTTCGATTTTCGAAGTGCCGTCCCCATTCGGAATGCTAACCACCATGTTCCCGCGGGCAGTCGCCGTGAAACGCTGGTTGTTCGTGTCGGAGAATTCCTTGGGAGGGATGGATGCGAGGTTCGAGAACTCGCTGCGGAAAGGTGAGAGATGCTGCGTGCAGCCCGAGTCGTAGAGTTCCATATGAATCCCTGACTTCTCTCCAGGTGTGAAAACAGCCTCGGCCATTTCCTCGTCATCCTCGTCAAACGAGGCGGGGTCATCAAAATCCCCTTCATCGTTGTTGTCCTCGACCTCCTCAAGGTCAGGCATCGAGTCACAATCCGAGTCCGTGTCGGAGTCAGAGACCTCTTGCAGCGGCGGCATGTCTTCGAAGTCAACGTCCAAATCAATGTCGAACGCATCGAAGGTGAAGCCCGCAGCTTCAACATCCAGCAACTCAGGCCAGATCCCCGGCAAAAGTTGCCGGCATCCTCTACTCGCGCATCGGTATCGGAGTCGGAGGAAGCAGACTGCAAGGTGAGTTCGGGAATATCGTCCCAAGACTCGAATAAATCTTGCACGTCAAAAACAGAGTCGGCAGCTACACGGAGCTCAGCCGAAGTCTCGGTGCTGTCAAGACTCTCCACACACGAAGCTTCGGCTAGCTGAGGCCATGTTCGGCTAGCTGGCCAGCTAGCCACATCTACGGCCCGCTTCGTCTAGCTCTTAGGCCAGCCAACCCTCGGTAGCTGTGGGTAGCTGCGGCTAGCCGGTCGACTAACCGAACATAGCCTCAGCTAGCCGACGCCAGTGGCTAGGCATCCCTGTGGCTATCCCACGCTTGAATGCAGTGGTTGGGTCTTTTCCCCCCCGCTGCTGGCCAACCTCTGGGATTGACTACAAGTGTTAGGGACAAAAGGATCACATGGGGGCATTTATGTCCGCGGTGTGCGGTAAGGATCTCGCACTGGTTGCTATTCTTCTATTAAGCGAGGTATGAGCTACGTACCGATAGAGCGTCTGCCAAGAGAGACTAGGTTGAAAGGCCTTCTCTGGGCTGCGAGGGCGTTGGTTTGCCAAATCAATCGCTAGTCAGCTGTTTGTGAACGGAGGTGGGATATCAACTGAGCTTGGTTTGAACTGCGCCGTGGTGGAGTTCTGGGGGTTGTGTGAATAACGTCAACCTACTTATTGTGTCGCGAGAGGCACTCACATCTGACCACAGCACTCAATCATCCCCGGCCCGAGGCCGGCAATAGTACGACGTGTGTTTAAAAGGCGAGCATCAGATCACTGGCATAAGCGCTCTTCTCCATCTCTGCCAAGATTACAGGATGACACCCGCTCTTGCTGCACTGCTGCTCTCCGCCCTGGTACATGGTCCGTAGATTCGCAGTATTGCTTTTCAACCGATGCTCATCTGGCCGCAGTTGCACACGGCCAAACGCTCTACGATGTCTCCCACACATTTCCGAGCTTTACGGAAATAGTCGAGGGTTCCACGTGAATTTTTGAGGTGGGTGTCGGGAGCGATGGTTGGACGACATACACCGAAAGTGGTACCATAAGCCTTGATGTGCTAGTGGGACCAAGCACAACTGCAACTATTATCTCTCCCACCGGTGGAGCGGAGCTCGGGGGCGAGTGATGTCTTCCTATCCGCCATTCAGTCTTAACTGATTAGTGATCTATTCCTTCATCCTCAGGTGAATTCGAAGCAAATGCCTCTGGCTTCAGATACTCCATCCTAGGCGGAGAGCTCGCCGAAACATGTGCTTTTGGTGCGGACGGGCAAGGCACCTGCGTGGAAAGGCAGGTATTCGCGTCAAGTACTGACTTCGCCACGACATTCTCCGGAAGGGTTATCCCGTTCTTCACTCTCGCGGCGGCGCCCACCGGGTCGACATTGACCACGCCTCCTTCGTCTCCGACGGCATCAAGCTCCTCGCCATCGTCTACCCCCACATCATCCACCAGCGGCGCAGTCGTAAAAGCCGTTTCCTCTACGTGTGTTTTGGTGTCCTGTGTGCTAGGCATACTTCTTCAGGTCCTGTAAACCCCCGGGGCACCTTGACGTCTCATCTCGGATACGGTGAAGCACGAGCAGTGGAGCAGAAGTGGCGAAAGGAAGAGAGGAAAAAAGAAGAGGGGTGCGGATGTACCGACAGTACAGTAAGTTAAAATTGCGCCTGAAAAATTGACAGCTGGCGTTTTGCCGTGGCTGGATTTTCTCCGTTCCTTGGCCAGGTCAACGTAAGGAAATCAACCCACCCACATCCGAGAGTTAAGACTCCTTCCTTCGGTAACCCGGAAACAAAATTGAACCTGGGGTGCCGCAACGCCCGTAACTCAAGCGACATCATCGGTCAGTAAAATTCCGTCCCAATCCAGCGACTTGTCTCTCCAACTCTTGCGTTCCAATGGCCTCATGGCCGACCGCGCCCGTAAAAGAGGTGCTTGATGTGAGGGTGCACGAGAACACGAGGGAGTGCCGACGCGAGGAGGAGTGGAACGGAACGGCGGAGATGTAGCGCCGGGGAAGGACGGGAGGCGATTGAGATTGAGACGGGCAGCGGGAACGGCCCGGAGCTGATGACGCTTGAGTGGGTCCTAGATCATCCTGTCATATTTGGGGGTGGTTTGAAGGCCAAAACGGGTCCCAGCTTCGTGAGGACTACGCTCTCGCATTCACTCGTCTTGTGACCAGGGAATACATAGATTCAGGGCAGTTACCGTCGGAGGACCGGGAGAGGAACTTGAAGACACAGGGGCCAGAGCTTGCGGCAGAAGTTTGGAGTGAATCCGCACTATTCCGTTCTTCCCTCTTGATGCGTTCTCGACCCAAACTTGATTGAAACCTAATGAAGCCAAAGAAGTTTTCGGAACCTTGTAACCGTTACAGATTGCAGGACGGTGAGACAAGAGCACATGAAGTCCAGAAAGCGAGGCAGGGAAGGAATAAAAGCGGAGGGAAGGCGGTGGGAGGGAGTGCAGACGACTCCGAGTCTGACGAGGCTCAGGAGCACTGCACGGCACGTCGTGGAGCTTTTAGCGGCACCACGTGGACCGGTGTTTATAGTATATACAGTGGTTCCGCCGTTCCTATTGGCGCCCTGACGTTGGAATTGATTGCCGTGCGTTGCAAGCGCAATTCAACATCCAGATTGGCGCGAGTGTGAGTCTGGACCTCTCACTGCATTCAGCCGCCGGATAGCCGGGTGGGATATCACCGGGACGCCTCGCCGCTGACGTCGGCTAGCTGAGGCTATGTTCGGCTAGTCGGCCGGCTAGCCGCAGCTGCCCCACAGGTCGGCTAGCCTAGAGCTAGACGAAGCGGGCCATAGATGCGGCTAGCTGGCCGGCTAGCCGAACATAGCCGAAGCGAAGAATAGCTAGCCGGGGCCCCGGCTATCCGGCGGCTGAATGCAGTGATCTCTTGAGCGTTCCTACATTGACCGGCGGCAAACCGTAAATGCAAGCTAGGACCGTTGATATTCCCCCATGCATGATACCGAACTTCAACTAGCACGAACCGCTGTGCCGCCTCGTCGAAGCGATGCCGACTCGGCGCAGCCGTGAGCGGCTACACCAGACGTCGTGATGGGAATCGTGCCCGATGTCCGGCGAATCTCAACGACCCTTCAATTGACGTCTGAGTGGGTCGACTTTACGCTATGGAATCAAGGAAATTCTTGCATACCACAAGCGCATAAAAACTTTCTGTTTCGGAAAGAGACATCGTCCGCCCGGCATGGTACTTTCGGCGAAAAATGTTTGTGTAGGCGGTCTTCTTGCCGTAGATTTTGCCGAAATATCGCCCAACGGGCAGGACCAGTTCTCCTTGGATTAATTCCTGGCAAAGTATTAGTTGATCATGGCAATCAACCAAGTTCCTGGTCTCAAACAATTACAACATTGGCCATAGTTGGTAGGCGATGGCTCTGTCACCTATTGTGACTTCGACGAACGCATTGCGAATTCTAGATTCGCCAGGCTGCTAGAATCGGAGTTGAGCATTGGGCATGAAACGTTCAGATCGTTGGCTCCTTGAATCTCTCACCGCCTCGGTACTCCAAACCATGCACTGCCAGGTCGAAGATCGGCACCGCGGGACGCCCAGGGATTTGAATCAATGAAGATTAAATAGTTTTATTTTATTTTGCTGACCACCGCTCTTAACCCGCGTTTCATCTGGCCTACCGTTGCTGCCCGCGGTCGGGCCCGCCTGGGCTAATCGAATGAACACATCATTCCTAACCATATACGCCACGTCCCGCTTTGCGGAAAGACGTGTTTCCCAAGGCGATATGCGATGTTCGCAGAAAACTCTTGGCGGTTATTTGCGTCCGCCCGCCGAGTCGGACCTTTCAAGTACAACCTCGGTTTTGCATAAGCTCTTCTGCAGACACGAACCAGCGGACTCCGGACAAATACAACCTTTTATCGAGGGGGGGAGGTACCCTCCTGTGCGACTCACGCCAGAAAGCCGCGTCTTAGTAACGCGTTAGTTATCTTTTGGCAATCACGATCAGATCGTTCGTTATGGAGCGGTAACTAGTTCCCGTTTCCGCAGCAGGGCAACGGGGATTTTGCACCGTAGGGAGTGTGCGTCAAATTCTGATCCAAAACACTCATTTTCATTTTCCCCCACCATGCACTTGGTAACCGAGCTTGGCCAACTCGCGCGGCGACGGCCCTACTTTGTGGCTCTGGTAGGTGGCCTCAACGCACTCGCGGTTATTTCGCTCTACATCATCTATAATGAACGAAGACACTCAGTAACGTTTTCCCCGGATACTATCGCGCCTACCAGTTTTTCTGACGCGCTCCGACTCTCTGCCCTGGATCACCCCAATAATTCCTGGATCCCGTTGGCTCTTTCATCTTGCGTTTTTGGCATGCCCACCCATTACGCGCCCTGCGCCGCACGCACCCTGCCGAACCTGCTGTACGCAGAAGAGTTGATTTACCCTGATTTCGAGCTGCGGGAGCCGTACTTCGCGAAGGAGGAACATCGTCAACGATGGCGAGCCTACGCCGGGTCAGACGTAGAATTTCGCCAACGCGCAGCCCTAAATAATGGATGGGTGAGTTACAAAGGGCAAGCTGGCCAAAATATCGTGCGTGCTCTCGCCACTCGCCAGAGTATTTATTAACGTTCGACAGCAGGTTTTTCACCGGGTCAAATATGAAATGGGATCTTTTGGCGCGGACACATGGGCGGCACAGGCATGCATGTCCGGGCTAGTGGATACGTCTCCCATACAGCCACTGACCGATGCCGATCGAGCAATGAAAGTGCTCCCGAGTGCGCTTGTCGCGCTCTCACCCGATTCCTATTCGTTCCAACATTACCTTGACCGCGTCACGCATATCATTGCCCAGGGACTGCATCTCGTGCGTGGTGCGACAACCCCATACGCTCTTACTGGCCGGGCAGGTCAAAAGACAGTGCGGCAGATGTGGTCGCAGATGGGGTTCCCCGAGAGCCACGTCCTGCACTCGAAACCGGTCGCGGCTGAAACTATGGTCTTCTCGTGTCGCGCAGTCCTCGTGCACCCGTGGTTATCGTCGAGGACGCTGGAATTATTAGGTGTCGAGCGCACATCGCCACCCTCACCTACCCGGAACAAGGTGCGTCGAAACAACACTCTTTCCGCTATTGATTTTGACCGAATTAAACTGAAGGTCGTATACATGTCGCGGTCCGATGGACGCGCCGCTAACGGGGGCCGACGCGTAGTCAATGAGGAGGCGGTTCTGCGTGGGATCACAGAGTTACTCACCGGGCGCGACAAGGGGGAGGAGCTGGTCGTATTTAACCCAGACGACTTTACGGACGTGAAGGAGCTGTTTGCTTGGTTCGCGGCCAACGTAATCGCCGTCGTCGGCCCACACGGCGGCGCCATGTTCAACCATCGCTGGTTTGTGACCCACTTGTTCAACCAAAAGATGTTGACTAGATTCCAGGGCGAACCAAGATATCCTTGTACTGGAATTCATGCCAACGACGAGAATAGCCGTGATGATATGGGAAGAGGCATCAGTGCTATCGCAAATATATGCTGCGATCGTCGTTGAGCCGACAGAGAAGGATGGGTCTGATATGGTGATAGACGTTGCCGATGTGGTTTCGTTACTGGGCCAGCACTTGAGTGTCGCGGAAGGAGAGGATCCGCTACGGAAAAGTTATCCATGGAAAGCGAAGGAGCTGGGTTTCAGATAGCGATTTAGATATTGAGCGGACATAATAGATTGTAGTGAACAACGGGAGGTATGTACCTCTTGAAAATCGTCGAGAGTTTGAACACAGTTTGGGATGTTGTATTCTTAAGCCTCAAATGCTTTCACACGGAATCGAAATTAAGTCGCCCAACAAGACCTGCGAATAAGTTGGTGGCGCACCGGTCATTGGTAAATTATCAGCACCAGAGTTGAATTGTAAGGTGGAAGTGGACGAGGTCATCAAAATCGTAAAGCATGACTTGAGCTTGGATCGTGAACCGTGAACACGGGGATCGTGGCGTGAATGCCCGTGAACGTGAATCGTGAATTGGATTCAATTGGATGCTTTGATCTTACATTGTGAATAGGCATGAATAACCCCCACCACAGACGCAGCCCGTAAACCCCAACGACCCCAAAGAAAAGCCAAGTCACCACCCTGCCGGCGTAGATGGAGGTACCACCGACTCCCCGTCCATCGCCCATGCACACACAGGACGAGAATTTGTATACCGATTTTTGTGTTCACACCCTAAACATTATTTGAGCCCGAACTCCGGGAAGGCAAATATATGAGGCTCACCGAGGATCCCAGAGTTGGAAGCAGTCAAAGAAAAATCAAAAGCTGTAGACGGGGGCACCGGGTGAACTATGGTCACGCTTCCTTGCCAAATCACAGTCAAATAAGTCCGTACCATTCAAGGGGGCCCAAAGATAAGCAATTACCATATGGGGTAGAGGGGGGGAGGGGTCGAGGGTTCGCTGGGAAAAAAAATTGTATGCAATTTTATTTTGGCCCAGGAAGGTCCGCTGGGGGGTTGAGGATCCCAAGCAGGACCTCAAACACAATTTCCCAGTATAACCACCCCATTGCTGGCCTCTCACCCATTCCATTAGCAAGGTTGGGTCACTGCGGTCCATTTTAACCCAACAACCGTGTGAATGTCAAGTTCGAGGGCGTCGATGGTTCAATAAGAGCTTCTGATCAAATGTGCTGCTATTATTTTGCTCTCAAATCACTCCTGCGGCCACTCTCTACTACCAAAACGTCGCAGATCAATATTTCCCACCTCGGATATCTTTCTCAAAAAGGGAATTTGATGGCATCACCGTTACGTAGGGGGGGGGAGGGGTAGGCTGAAAATCCTGAAAAAATAAAAATATAGGTGATATCGTTTTTTCTTATCTTTGGGCCCCCTTGGTACCATTCAAATTGCATCCAAATTGTGGGGTCCGACGGCAGCAGCTGCTGCTGCCGCTGATTGCGAGTGGTGAAGGTCAGGTCTATCCGTTGTGTTTGCCCCACCCCATGGACGCACCCGTTGCGAAGAACGGATAGCTTTAAAGCCGCCTGTGTGCGGGGGGCACAGAGCGTCGGCCCTTCTCACGCGGCCGCGGCGTCTGAAGGTGGCCGCTTTATTGATTTAACAGAAAAATGGGCTTCGGCGCCCGACCACTGGCAGCGAGAGTCGTCTTCTCTAGAATGGATTCAGATAGGTGAAATATATCAACGAGAGAGAAATTGACCTCTCAGACGGATAGTTCCTGAACGGAATATGTTGAATTTCGTCCGCAGATGTACCTTTCCGTAGGCGAAGCGCACGAGCGCACAGTACGCCGTGGACCCTACTCCCTAATTAAATAAAACGGGAAACTCACCGAGGTTGATGGGATGTGCGACGCACGAAAACAATACCGCCCAGCTGACCAGCATGAGTTTGACTAAAAGAGTAGTCGTGGCGCGAGGTGCAAATGGGAATGAGCGAAAGTACAGGCACCGGAAATCATACGGCGTCAATGGATTGAACCGAGAGCAGAGCGAGTAGAGTTCCGAGCGGAATGACGAGGAAGGAGTTTACCTGCGAAAGGGGATTCAGTATGATGTTACGAGTACAGCCACGAAGAGAAAGAGGGAAGGGGAGACGAAGGCAAAGATCGAGACGAAGAGCAGCGCGAGTACGAGTACGGAGGGTCAGTACAGGCGCAAGAGGATGCGTACGGTGCGGGACGCATCCTGACGCCGGGAGGCGACGAGGCCGCGCGAGTACAGTACGCCGACGGAGCGCAAGCATGTCGAAGATAAAGGGGTCGAAGGGGAAAGACGAAGCAAGAAGACCCGTACGAATCCCGCCCAAACCCTCTTAGTCTCAGCCCGATGGGGTCTTCTACTGGTTCGCGCTTCACCTCATTCGCACCCGCTGTACCTCGATCGCCACTCGCACTCGCACTAGTTTTCGCCCTGGTGCGTTTGGCGAGGGTGCGGGTTTTTTCGCCGCACCGGGTGGTGGGGAGTCAGAGGTATTCAGCGTGGAATGGGCGTCGGTGGAGCAATCGGGGAAAGGATTGAACCCACTCATCCACACGAAACCCAAACCCCCAAGCCCGCTAAGCCCCAATCCAATTGCGTCCTCTAGAGTGCGTGTGGGCGCGGATATTTTCGTCATCGTGGCGCAGGGTAGTGACGAATCACCGGTCTTGACGCGCTTGAGGTGGAATCGGAGGTCTGGAGGCAGAGGCGCTGGTGGCGTTGGTGGTAGAGCCGAAGATGGGCGCAGAAGGAGGATGGACGCTGCCGGTCATGCTGCAGGCACGCGAACTCCCACATCATCCCTTCGTTCTGCAAGTAAAGGCGTCAGTCCGTGCAGAGTGAAGAGGTGGAAAGGAGAAAGAAAAGAACGCCCGATGGGACCAGCGCATGCGCAGCAAAGGCGGAAAACCATGAAGAAGGCCGCGACGCGATAAACTCGAAGGGGAAAAATCCAGGATGAAAAAGGAAGAACGCGTGAGGCTGCGATGGAAAATGGGATAGCAGGTGGATGTGGGAAAGGGGAAGAGTGAAGGCGTGTGCGCGCGAGGGTAGATAGAAATAGAAAGGGTACGTATGTATCGAAAATGGCACGAGTCAAGGGCGGGTTGCGATTCCAGGTGCGCGGGGAGGTCGCAGGACGGGAGGGCATCTATCGGTGCACGTGTTGACGGGAATCGTCTCGCGTCGGAACAGCGGACACACCACGGGAATGGGTTGAAATGAATCGCGTAAATGGATTGGAGGACGCGGTTAAGATGCGAAAGATATAAGAGGAGGGATGCGGGTCATCGTAAGCGAAGGAAGGAAGGTTAGGAATTTGAAGGCAGGGATCAGGAATTAGGAGGGGAGGTGAAGCAAAACACAGGAGGATTAGAAAATTACGGAAAGCTTGAAGTCAAAGTGTGGATAGATTGGGCGACGAAGGGAAAAGATCGAGGCGGATGTCAACAAAATCGGCGTAACGCGCCAAGCATTAGGCGAAATGAAAGGGTTGCATCCAAAAGAACACATCGCGTCCAAAGAAAAGGACGAAACTCACGACTCACCGCACATGCCACTCCAAATGCTCACTCCGTAAAAACACCATGCTGCACCCCGTAGCCTCGACACTGGAACGTCTTGGGCGCCGCCGGTCGGTAGTGCTTACCCACCCCGCCGCTGCCGCCTCCAACTCCATTCAATCCGTTTTCGGAAGCAGGCGAGGAGAGACGGAGGCCGGCGAGCCCGCCGGCATCAACGAGGGTCATTGGTGTGGTGGCATTGGGATCGACCGAGACTATTTCGCCCTCTACCTTGCCCTTGTCGGTGGTATGTCGGTGGCATTGGCGTTGTACAACTTGTATATGCCGGTCGAGTCCATCGTTTCCGCGTCCGCGTCCGTCGAGCTGCAGTACCAGCGGCACTGTGCTGTCCCCGACGGCGACCTTGCGAAGCAAACCCGCTTGAAGTGTGAACACAACTCGACGCGTCGTGGGGTAGGAAAGTGGGTCAGCGGCAATTCGCTGGCGAAGGTAGATGTCAAGGATGCATTTGGTGGCGGTGCTGCTTTTCTTGTCCACTGATCGTTGATTGCCGCGTTTCCCTTTCTGTCCCGAGCCACGACCACCGAATTCAAGGAGGCGTATTCACAGTCGGAAGCAAGCAAATGCCCGGGGGAGGAATTCGAACCTGTTAAACCATGGTTGGCGCGGATCCTGGTCCTAAAGTGTCGCTTGCCGATAGCCCCAACTTGGCCTTGTTCGAAACTTGGCCTTGTTCGAATTTCGCCTTCAAGGACGTCTGGGATTTTGATTGCTAGTCTTCTACCCTTTTGACCTTGCATCCTTTCTCGCTCTTCTTTAGACCATCTCCGCGCCTCGTCTCCGGCTTCCAAGGCTATTTTCGAGTTCGACTCCTGCTGCAATCTGCTGGCCCCCCTCAATCTCAATGCAATCTCAACAATGTCGTCGGGCATATTAAAAACTGCACTCCGTCTACACTCGTGCAAGTCTCCAGCGCTGGAAACTTGCAGGAGTGTAGACGAAGTGCAGTGGAGCTCCAGCACGCATCCGGAGAGTATAGGCTTCCGCAAGTTCCGGGGACAAATATTCCGACTTGTCAATCTCAAAGGCAAGACGCCGGTCACCAACGCACCAACATTGGAATATCTCCCAGCGCAACTCGGTATGCAAAGTTAGAGCCTGCGTCCTGCTTTTTCCCTGTGTGTGCACCACCAAGTAACTCCGAACGAAAAATACAACGAGTTTCAACTCTCGGTACTTTTTGTGCTCAGCATCTACTATCGCTGCCCTAGCTTCCATCTCCCCGGCTCCCGTTGGTCCCGAATTCAAATACATAATCCTACGCCGCTCTGAAACTGATTTTGTGTCTACTGCAAATCTTCGCACTTCTCAATCGAACGCCGTCAAGTTCGATCTTGGAACTCGATTCTGACTGCCAACGATTCGGACTCCGATGCAGTCGGTATTGCCTGTAAGTATCGATAGATTGCATTCGAGATACTGATTCGTCGGTGCCTACCATTCGCGCCCGCGTCGACTTGCGGAATCCATCAACTCCGCTAGTCGAGTGATACATTGTCGTAACTCACCACTGGCACCGGCCCCTCTGGGTTCTCGGCCAGGTCCTTCGTGCACTTCTCTGCAGTGGCCTACACGGTCTATCTACCGCCAGTTCAACCTGCTGGAACTCCTGTCAACAGAACAAATAACCATTGGCAAGCAAGCAAATAAAAGTCGTATCCGCCGGCACATACTTATAGGACTTTCCCTCAGTACACCTCGTACGAATTCGGTACATGTGTGGCCCGCTACTGCCTGCGTTGGCTCCAATTTCTTGTACGCTGTAAATGATGCCGAAATTCAGCGAGTTATGCGCCTCTTTGGATCTCGGGTATCCGTCCAACCACTCACCTCGATTCGACGAGTTGGAACTCGTGTGCCTTCTTCGATTCTTTGACTCTCGGGCTCTCGCTCTCGCGATCACCGGATGTCAACCAGGCTAGCGTTCAAGTAACTCTTGTGGGGATATGGTTCTGACTGCGACTGTTTGCGCTAATTGGCCCTGGGGCTTCGTTTCGGTCTCTGTGGGTTTGACCCGGGTGGACCTGCTCATTTTCGACGCCAGTAACGACTTCCAGCGATTCGGGCTTGGGGTGGAGTTGGTACTTTGTTTGTCGGCCAGCGAGTAGGGATTTCATTTACCCTCTATCACTGGCAACCGCTCTATTTGACTGAATCGATCTACCTATTTGCGCAAGTGCTGCGTGTTGCACGGCCAGGCAGTTCCCACGGCTCGAAAATCTCTTCCAAAGTCAAGCTCTATTCATTATGGGGTTCAGATGATCATAAATGTCCGGTTCAACTTAGTGACTCGAATATTCGGGATGAACGGTGTGGGTACTGATTGTAGCCCCGTAATGTAGCTAACACAACATTCATCCATATTGTTTCATAGGTGGTCTCTCGGGAGTCTCGGCTTCTGCAACAGTCGTAGGACTCCTGTCCTTAGATGGGGCAAAGGGGGGTATTGATGGCACGATTGCTATTTCATTTCACCAAAGTAAGTACATCATAAACCGCGGTGGTGCACGTTGAGGCAGTTGAGCGAGCCAATTGTGCAAGCAGAACGCACGTACGCATCCGTGCATCGGCCTCCCGGTGATTGAATTAAATCTGGAACAGAATCCAAGGCGCCCGCCTTCACGACAGCTCTAGCGCCGTCCAGGTGTTTGGGGATTTAGGAGAGCGCGTAGCATGCGCCTCTGACGACGTAGAAGTCCCCATCACTGAACGTGCCCGTTGTAAACTTGAGTGAACTTCCGAAATTAAGACAGACACTCACGCCAAAAGAGCGACGAGGCGCGCACATGGCTGTGAAGCGAGTACCGCCTCACGTGTCGATGGGTGGGATCCAACCCAACCGAGCATCCAGCAGGTGTATTCTCGTACTAGCACCTCCGGCGATTGGAGCAGGTGTCCAGCAGTTTCCAGCACCCCTGCTTCCAAAACGGCCTTGGCTCCCTCCAGGTCGTGGGAAATATGTGAGAGTGCGCAGCATGCGCCTTCAACGACGTCCTCATTGCCGTCACTACAAACCAATTGCTAAGGAACTCTGGAGATTGCACAAAAACTTACCCCAAGAGAACAAAAAGTTGCGCACACGGCTGTACGGCAATCACTGCTGCCCGGGTCAACGAGTATACTGCCACTCCGGCGAGGGTCCGGCATGTGTGTCTTCGTATGTCTGTGCGTTGCGATCCAAGTAGTCTTTCAAGCAGTTCCACCCCCCCTGCTTCCACGACCGCTGTGGCTCCATCCGGGTCGCGGGAAACTTGCGAGAGTGCGTAGCATGCGCCTCCGACAACGTCCAAGTCACCGTCGCTAGATGCCAATTGGAAAGGAACTCTGAAGATCACACAAAAGCTCACCGCAAGAGAGCGACCAGTCGTGCACACGGCTGAACAGCGACCACTGCCCCTGTGTCGATGGATGTAACACAAGATGGCCGAGGAGCTGTGAGGTCCATCTCCGCACTCCTGCGTCTGGTGATTTGAGCAGTTGTTGAGCAAAATTCCCCCCCCCCCCTGCTTCCACGACCGCTGTGGCTCCGTCCGGGTCGCGGGAAACTTGCGAGAGTGCGTAGCATGCGCCTCCGACAACGTCCAAGTCACCATCACTAGATGCCGATTGGAAACGAACTCTGAAGATCACACAAAAGCTCACCCCAAGAGAGCGACCAGTCGTGTACACGGCTGAACAGCGACCACTGCCCCCCGTGTTGATGGATGTAACACAAAGTGGCCGAGGATCCAGGAGGTCCATCCTCGTACCGGATCCATTCTCCGAGTCGGTGACTCGAAGGTAGGTAGGTAGAATCGGAGAAATGTGAAGGCGCACCATCATGACACAACACGCAAGAGTTTTCTCTACAATTATTAATGAATGCGGATCTGCAGTGGCAAGGATGGTATGCGTACTTTTAAGTGAGGATTTGATTCCGTCCCTGTAAACTTCGATTTCACGGAGGATTCAGCTTACGTTGGCCGTTTCCGTCCTAATCTTTGGAGGAAGTCAGTACAAGTGAGCCGACGCCTCAGAGATGTGCCTGAACTAATCGCAGCGTTATTTGGTGAAGCGGGAGAAGTGGAGGGCGAAATTGAACGACCCAAGAGGGCGGATATCGGTGCGGTATGCGGCACGCGTTGCGATTGCCCGTACGCGCCCCGGAGTGGGATTGAGATTGAGATTGCTGTCGGGTGGACGCGTTGAGAGGCGGGTAGGGCCGGTAGGATTGTTGGTGCTGCTGTTGTGGTTGTTTCTGCGGCGTGTGTTAATAAGTAGACGATGACACGGAGGTTAAGATAAAATGGAAGGGAATCAATGGATTAATCGGGAAGCGGGAAGGGGCGCCGACGAAGTGTACGGCGCGCGCGGGGGCGAGCGAAGAATGATGTGCGTACACACGATCAGCGAGAACGTGGCGACGGATAAGGGAAAACGGGGCAGTGCAGTGAACTGCGCGTAGCAAGGAAGGGAGAACTCCCTCCCGCAGTACGATACGACTGTGAGCGTGCAGTGGGACCCACGTCCCGAATGAAGTGCGCACAAGAATCCATCGACATCGGGCACGAGTGACAGGATGTATCGATGCCCGGAGCCGCCGAATGGAAGACGACGTACCGAGCGCGAAGTGGACGACGCAAGAGGACCGCGCTCGTGCGGGACTTGTCGAGTCGCGCCTGGGACTGGGCACGCTTGAGTACGGGGTTATCGGGGCGCGGAAGGGAATAGGCTCGCTCAAATAATCCGCATTTGTTACCCAACTATAAACGCGCGTTAGTCCAGATAACACGCAAGGTCGCAAGTGGCGGAGGAGAAAATAAATAGAACAGGCATCAGTCGTGCAGTAGTTGAAGCAGCGCCTCCGTATGTGGACGCTTAATTTCGCGCTGGCTCGTCCGTATATACGATGACGATCGCCGCTCAAACACTTCCCTGCACCGGAGGACCCGTAGGCGCGGGTGGGATGACATTGGTGCCTGAGGGAGGGTAGGGCGCGTACATGCCGTACGGGCGCGTGTATTAGGGCTGCCGGTGTTGGTGCTCGTACCAATGCTGATCTTCCTGTAGATGATACGCGTGTGGGTGGTGGGTGTATTGGGGCGGCGGCGGCCGCAGTGGACCATAGACGTAGTTGCCCGGCGGAAACTGCTGCATGTCGTACGCGTGATGGGGCGGAGGTGGGTGCGGTGGGGCTCAGAGGGAGGTGGCGAACGACGCGCGGGGTTGGCCAGGGGTGGGCTGGAAAGCCGAAAATGCAGAGCGCTATCGCCAGAGCGTAGGAAGGGCGAGACGGGACCTGGCACCTATCGTCGTTTTCATATCTACTGACATGATCGGTTTTAATACGCGGTGCGCGGCGCGCCATACTGTACTATTACGACCAAAGGTTCACGGGGTGTCACCCGTCACCGCAAAGGTTCACTGGACAGGAGGTTCATTGATCGGCAATCAGCAGAAATTACCATAAATGGACGTCCGGCGAATGCCGGCCCAATTTTTTTGAGGTTTTTCGGCCTATTTGGGCCAGGAAAGCTGTTTGTCACCGTCACCTAGGTCAAATTAGTTCAGTTCACGGGGGTCCGTCACCCGTCACCTGAACCTTTGGTCGTAATAGTACAGTAGTGGCTCGGCGCTCGCCAGAACTTGGAAGATTGGCTCTCGATTTAGTCGGCGTACAGACTGTGCGATGCTAAGGTTACTTAACCACGTCGGTCTGCAAACGGGTGCTGCGCGAATGAGGATATCAGCGTGCGGCGGATTCGCGACACATCGTGGTGGGAAGAAAGAGAAGACGGCGGTGTCCGGATCAGACGGCCCGATTTCCTTCTCCCTCCCACCACCATCGATCCAGCCAATCTGCTGCCCCCGGTACTAGCGGTTGGTTAGGCTAGCATGGTTTGAGTATGTTGTGCCAGTGAGTATGGTAATGATATTGATTAGACCGGTAGCGCGCAGAGTCAGGAGGCGGCCCCGAGCTGGCTACCATACTGTAACTTGAAGTTTCCCCAGCTGTTCACCACCAGGAGCACCATGGTCAGGGAGGTACCCACGAATGCCTCAAGGCTATCCATAAATCCCTTGAATCTACCTGCCGGCCTCCCGGGGCCACCCACACGATTCACAAAACCTCGATGCTTCAGGCGCTGCGATCTTATTCTGGCGACGAGCCTCATCACGCTGGCCCTGTTCTTCGTCTGCCAACCCATATTCGCGCTATTCCTCTGGATGGAACAGACAAATCTTTACAGCTACCCGCCGCTCCGGATGTTCGTCGATGCGAGGGAATATGGTACTTGCGCCAACCGCAGCGACGTGGTCCAGCCGCTCCTGGGACTCAACGATAAATTCGACATCGCGATTAGTATCTGGCAAGAGACGTCTGACGCAGAGCGCAGGGAGCACTTGCGCGGCAAAAATAGATTGTCGGTGATGGATTGGGGCAATTTCGAGAAGGCCATCTTTTCCGACGTTGTCTTTCGGGGTGTGCCCCTGTCCGATACAGAGATGGTCACTAACATCACGTTTACAATTCCTACAGAAAGATTGTGAGTCTTCACAAAGACTCCGTTCATAAACAAAAAGACTGAAGGACTTCTAGTCACTATCCGAGGTACACCGCCGACATGCTCCGCGCGTCTCTCGTGATTCTGCCCCATTCCCCTTCTCCCATTGACCATGACTATAACCACACCTCGTGGTATGCCCCGCCGCTGATACAGCCCCGCTTCCGCAGCGTCCGTAGGTCCCTTCTTTTATTTGGCGCCGTCCTGATCGAAGGATGCCGTACAGATTCCCGCTAGGGTCACCAATGAAAACTCCTAGAAGACCAGGAGACGACGCACTCGACTCGTTCGCCATCAGTATACCGTTGCTGGAGGCCAGCGTGTGTCCAGGGCGACCAAGGCGAGCTACTAAAAGCAAGCCCTCAAGTACCATCCCCACGTCTGATCATTTCCTTTACCACGCTTGAAGAAGTGAGCTCATCGCGGCTGCACAGAACGAACGTGCGCATCGTGCGCGAAACGCGACTATACAATTGGACCGCGTATCTTGTGATGCACCAGAAGCTGCGGCGCACTTCAGTGGGTATCCTCGCTCTCTTTAACCGTTTTTTCACCCCGAGGCTGATCTCGGAATACGTAGCACAGTGCGGGCAATTGGAGAACTCGGACCATGAGGACAACTTAAAGGAGCCACAGACGGTACATGTTGAACGCAAACTACGAGACGTTGGTGCAGCTGGCGGTCCCCGATTCCTCGGCGGTCGGTGGTTTCCGCGAGGAGAGCGCGCACGCGCCTTATATGGATGTGCTCGCGGACGCGGCGGGTCCCAAGGTTGGTGGTCCGTAAATTATTACTCGCTACAATTTGACTCGGTTGAAGGACCTCGTTCCAATCCCCATCGACCCCGAGTTCTGTGGCAGGGATGCCCCAAGCCCAACGAACCGAACGCTTGCCGATGCGTTTCCGCTGCTTGGCGCAAAATAAGGCGCAGCGTGCTGACTTGTTTTGGCGTTTTGACGACGCCATGAACATAACGTACCACATCTCGTACAGCAGTGTCACCCCACGAATATTCCTCCTCGGGGAGCTGCAGCCAACGCAGCGCGTGCGGGTTTACCGTACTGCGAGCGAATTGGAGCGCGCGAGGGAGCATGACCGCGCGGAAGTATACGGTAAGTTGTATCCTGTATCCCTGCTGTCTCCGATTCCAGGGTTGAAATTCGTCCCCAGCAAGTGTGGTCGGGCACCGGTACCACGAAAACTCGCATCGACGCCGGCGGCTCGCGCGCGCGGTACTCTAGTCAGCAGTATCCCTTCATCCATTGGATGCCTGCGCTCATCTTTTCTCCTACAGTGACGTCAGCTCCGTCCTCCTCTCCCTGATCCACTGCACGTACTGAGCCACGCCCACGAGCACCGCAGGCATCAGCATTCCGGGGACGCTCTCCTACGCTGCCGCCTATATCCTCGATAACACACACCACCTCCTTCGCGCCCAGGCATCTGGGTCTCGCTGGGAAAGCTGAACACTGCAGCCGAAAAGGTGTCGCTGCTCGGGTTCGTCGTCGTGCGGAGCGGACTGTCGGTACCTTTCCTGATGCTCAGGACTGTCTTGCGGGTGCGGGTTGTCTGGCCAAGTAACGGAGGTGGGTGGGGCCCGCGCCTTGGCTGGATAAAGGCCACGCACCGGGAAAGGATGAGCGTGCGGCTAGATGCGCGTATGCATTGGCGCTGGAAATGCGTCGCGGTAACGCGATATGCTGCGCCTAGTCAATGTACTGATTGTTTGAAACTGGTTCGAAGTTCGAACTTGCGGCGGAAAATATTCTTCATCTTGTACAATCGAACACCGTCAACACACTAGTACGTCGTTGGCTCCATCATTCATTTTCTCTCAACCTTCATCAATCCAGATTCTAATTGAAATGTGGCTAAGAACACCCTGAGAGGCAATTTCGTGCGATTCTCTCAGACGTAAAGTGCACTCATCCCGAATTCTCGAACCTAACTTGGCTTCCGCTGCCCCTCCATTCCTCCAGGAATTACCTTCCCAACTCCAGTCAATTTAACTTGCACAAGGTCAAGTTGAGGCAGGAATCTGAAATCAATGCTGGAGTACTTACCCCAGAGGATGGCTGCGTTGGTGCTGAATTTGGCCACTCTTCATCCGACGAGGATACTCAGTTGAGTTGCTCAACTTGGCCAGAGCCGAGGTTATGATGAACTTGCCCACCGCCCGACGAACTTTCGTTATCCTACGAAGCGACGAAGTATGTGGGGACTCCTACACTGGGTCTCAACCTCGCCTCCCCTCTTGTCTAAACCCAGACTGTGACTCCGACTGGCACCGCTCGCCCCTGCGATCCTCGTCTCTTTACTACAGCCATTTGTTCTCTTACATTACTAGGAATTACATGTAATCTTGTACCATTAATATTATGGTCCGACTCCCGAATAAGTTCACGCCAGATATCTTTGTGTGTCCACAACATCTAGGACTCCGGCTAGTGGGGTTTCGTGCATGGATTGCCTATCGTGCGATGCGCGCGTACGCAGCACAGAGCGTAGCTGGAGCTCTAATGCAGAATTCTGCTGGAACTCGCTCCAAGTTGCGCCGTTGTACTTGTGTGCAGAGAGTGTGAGTTCTTTAAGGTTGAGGAATATGCGGGTGGACTAGCAAGACGTCACGATGTTGGTCCTCGTGAATGATAGAAATCATACCGCCACCGAGTAGGTCGCCAGCAGCCAGCTGAGGATTAGGGACATTAATCCTCTATGGAGAAAAATAATTGTGACCCTACTCACGCCGATCCCAATTGTGCGAAACGATTGTGCGATACAACCAGAAACAGGTTTACCAGCAGAACCACTGCCCCGAGGTATTAGTCGTTTCCGGAAAGACCGAGAAGATTACCGTACTGAATACTACAACAAAATACACCGCTGTGAGACGTGGTTAGTTTAACCACCTTTCCCCCGGCAAATCATTACGTGCCTGCGTCGCGTAAACACAGGTGGAAGATGGGCAGGGTGACGCGGGAAGCCTTGAAATACGTGATGAGAGAGAATTTATGAGCCTTTGGCCGTCCGTCTGCGGCCTCGATGTCTTGTAAAACGTCCAGGGCCTTGTGAATGACCAGTGCAAGGTACACGCCTGTGGCTCGCGTCAGCATCGGACCGCAGACGATAATTTACTAACGTACAGGCAACCGCCATGGACGTGAGCCTATGTCCAGTTTGGGGATTTATTTCCAAAGAATCACAATATTGACGGTTTCTTACCACACTATACAACTATGTTGAGAATCTGTGAGGTGGAGTGTATCGAGCACGTACTTGCTATATTGACATCCGGCACATTCACCCGGTCCGGCCCACAAGTAAGAATATTTGTGCTCCCAAAGAGGCCTTTCGAGCCTCCAAGGAGCGATATGACAGTGGTAACCAGTCCAATCTAATTTCAAATCCTAAGCGGTGTGCGTGGTACATCCTGCTGGCACCACTCACCACAGTCTCAGCTATAAGATAGCCTTCAATTGAGCACCGCGACACATAATGGGTAGACGATGAACGATCATCCGTACCACAGAATAAGAATAGAGTGAGGGCAACGACTGGGCAGTGAACATCAAGCCATACAGGCGGCGAGACCAGGGGAGACTAACTTTTACCACCCCAGCCATAAACTGTGTTGACTCGGATGAGAATTAGTAGCTCGCCCGCCAAAATTGAGAACACTTCAGCCAGTCCTATGTACCAGCGAGCCGCATTGCTACTGGGACAGGGTCAGTACATGCTGAAGCCCACCTAGGAGACATACTACTGCAGGTGAGAAGGAACTGTGAGGAATCAGGTATCTGAGATAAAGGTATTATGCATACTGGGAGGTTCGCTATACAGGGCTATTTCTAGTCAGTGAAGGGCCAAGACCTCTGAATGAATGGTTTACTGCGAAGAAACCAGGAGACGGGGGTTTTCCATGGTAATTCAGGGGCAGAGGCAGCAAGAAATGCTTCGTTCCAACTGTACATCTTCAATTTTGCTGGGACACTGGGAGTTTGAACATACATACTGCATTCCATGAGGAAGAATCTGTGAAAACTTAGTAAGCGTGGGTGCAAATAGCAGAGTCCTACCCCAGAGATAAAATCGTGTGATAGCGACTGAAGAGGAAGAGAACTTTCGAGAGGGACCACGACGATCTGTAATTCCGCATTCATGGAAATTTTCACGATAATGATGAAGCCCACCTCCACACCGACACAATCTAATTAGGAACTAAGCAGATTGAAACTGCAGAGCGACTGTAACGCACCTCTCGGTCCAAGGTTAGACAGACATCATAAACTACCCATGTCAACGCGGCCACTGTTATGCTTCAGAAACCAGAGTAGAACCAGTTAAGGCGGGGTACTCACTCGCGCTGCCCTGAAGATAGTTTGGGTTGTAGAACATAAGAGGCCCTCTGACTCGCGAACGGGGAGGGGTTGTTGCCCCCGTCTACTCCTCGGAAGCCTTCGACAGAGTCGCGAATAAGTCACCTTGAAGGTCTGAATGCTTGCAAAAGGGAGGTGCTGCAGTTCCAAGTCTACGCTTTATGGTCCGAAGGAAACCAGAATGCTTCAAGTTTATGCTTGATCCGCCATGCCTGGGTTTCATGGTCGCCAGCAAGGATTTGCTCCATTTGCGTCTGTGCCGTGAATTAACTTGAATTGGGAAATTACGAGGCAACGTGTGATGGGCTATTCTTGCGCAGGTCTTGGCGGCGGCGACTCGAGCAGCGGGAATGCTTTTCCATTGGCTAACCTAGTCTTGTTGCGCCGTGGCCATCGGAAACTCGCGTGATGGCGAAGAATAATGTCTCGTTTATTGCTGGGAAGTATGGGGCCCCGGATATCTTATTTCGCCTCCATCCGGTTCAAACATTTTTTTTATAGAAATCAGAATCGCACCTCAGATCCATGGAACGACGCGAGCATTGCGCAGGAAAGTGTGTCGACTTCCACCGAAATTTATTTCTTGAGGCCGCACGATGTTAAGCCTACCCTTCATATGATAATAGGTGGGAAAGGTCGATGCGAAATCCTGACATTTGCAATGGTCCAGGCCAAGTCCGGGACGGGGGACACCCAGTATAGATTTGCTACCATCTGAATGGGACAACACATACGGACAATTCAAGCGCATCAGCAGGTGGAAGGGGTGGCGCCGAAAATATAATCTTGTTTCTCAAAGAACTGGTTGCTGAGCGCAGGGCGGTCAAGTGCATCCAGGTTCAACAGCAAATTCAACGAGTAACCCGCCACGGCGCAGAATGGAGTCCGTCCGGTGAATTGGACGACGGGCGAGGTCGTAAAGTTTGGCCCTGCATGTGATACCCCATTTAAGACTAGATTAACTGAAGACAGCGGGCATCAGCCTAGCTATAGTGTATGCAAGCGGTGAAAGAGAAATATTTATCATAGAGCTGTGCATTTTCGCTCGAACAAGACATCCCCTGAGCATACCAGATTGCTGTACAGAAATTTCCCTGAACGCCATGGCTATGAAATAAGGGAGGTCAGGGTGGTTGACTTCCCATAAGGATAGAATCTTTTTTTTTTTAGATTTTTTATATAGCTTCCGACTAAACGCCGCGACAGCGGTCGGTCAGCTCGGAGGCACGGACAGGGCAGGAATCTATTCAGTTCTACTAGTTCTACTATGGAATCTGGAGAGGGGGGTCCCCTCTCCGGATAGTTCTATTTAGAAACCCGAGTTCTCTTAGGCCCCCGGTCACTCACTCATAACTCGGTCCGCCAAAAGCCCAAAATTTCCGTTGATTTACCTTACGATTTTGGGCCGTTTGGGCCTTGATTTACCTTACAGCGGACGGAGTTTGGGCACTTATATTAGCTGACAAAGTTTGACACATATTCAAGCCGCCCTATTGTGGTTGACTGCTTTCAACATGTTTGCAACCAAACTCCAGAGAAAGTGATCAAAAGATTGCAACTTACTCCCTCCCGCCGAGTATCCTTGTCAAAAGAATTTCTCTCGCGCAGAGCGCGATTTACCTTATAACGGACCGAGTTTCCTGGATTTCAGGTTGATTTACCTTATAAGATGGACCAAAAAAAGTGAAATTTTGGGCTGTTGATTTACTTTACGGCGGACCTAGTTATGGGTGAGTGACCGGGGGCCTGTTCTCCTATCTTTATTCGGAAACCCCTCATGCCGAACCATTTGCCGATTGCGCCAAGGAGGAATCGGGATTCAATATTAATAATCGGACGGGGGGGTCAATAAGTTTTTGCCATCAGCCTTAACTCGACCCCCCACCCCACCCCCCTTCGACTCTACGTCGTGCGGATGCAAAACCTGTCTATGATGACCTTCCCTCGAGTTTTATACATATGCGGCGACTCCGGTCTTCAGTGGTTAGCGTTGGTCATACTTACGACGACAGTAACTTCACGGTGATGCGCTACTTCAGCCGTGGGACGGAAACAATCGGAACTCCACAAGAATAAGTTTGTTTGCCGATAATGCCGATGCGTGGGTTTGGCGGCGCCGAGTAATGCCGAATCGGCCGAGTTCGACCCCTGAATAAAAAGCTGTGCTGTTTGAGAGACCGATTGATCACTAGCTTCCTATTTAAGTGCGACACTCCCACAAAGTTTGGGAGCCGGAAAGTCCATAACTCCATGGCTCTCCGGAGTAAGCTGTGCACCGATGGGAGTGATGAGACCAGCGGCACCCTCGGCACATCAGCCCCTAAAGTTAGCCACCGCTGCTTGCCGCTCACTCTCGGTGGCCTCTTCAGCCAGCTGACTAAAGCAGCATAAGCTCTGAAAGGGCAATATTGCATGCAGTCCCTTAGTAAAGGAACAACCAAAAGTCGACGTGTTTCAAAGCTTGGCGCGGTGAGAATTGGGTGAGAGGAAGGTTAAATATAGGCCCAGCGAGGGTAGAAAGGCTCTTTTTAACCATTTAACCTGCAAAAAGAACATCCCAGGGCGGCGCTTACGACGAGGAGGCAAAAGAACAAAGAGATCACTTCCCGGCATCCCGGCTTGATGACCCTTGATCGCTGTTAGAACTCTTCAGTCGTTGAATCTAAAGGTAGACTGCCACAGCGAGTGAATTTGTACAGTCAAAAGTAGACGAGGAAAGGTGGACGTCGTGTTCAAGCAAGACCTTACAGCCATTTGCGGAACTTTCAACTTAGGGCGCGGGCTGTTTTTTTTTCCCCCACACTTTTCAATGAGAATGGTTATTTTGAGCTCAATTCTTGTCCGTTTGCCTTAGGAATATGCTCATTTTGTCCGCAATGAAAATACGGAGGGCACCACGATCTTCATTTCTCCTGATACCATCATAATTGCCTTATTCGGTAAATACCGGTCGTTTCACTTCAAGCTACCCTGAAGTATACCCTTTAGGGTCTATTAGGTTGGTTGGAATAAATGGCCCAAGAGGGTGGTTTTGGGAATGGGCATACCATGGGATATGGGAAGTACCATGGCCCAGGACAGAAGTGGTGACCATGGTACCTCCCATAGGCCTGCCGCAGGCGAGCGAAAATTTTGCCTGTGGTACCTCCCACAGGGGTATTTTTAGGCCAGGACCCCAGAAACTGCCCTGGATCAAAACATCAAACAGGGTTAATCTCAAGCATCTGGGCACCGTTTGGGCTGCCGAAAGGCTTGTTGGAAAGCCCTCACTCAGGGCTTTCTGCCTGTGAAGTAGGGACCACATCAGAGGACAATGATATTTTGCTGTCAGCATGCCGGGCAGCCTGTAAATCAGCTCTGGGGCAGGCATCCAGTAGGTGATTGGCCTGGTACTGGGCTTGTTAGAAAGGCCTGAGCTAGGGCTATCAGTGGGTACAATATCTGGCTGGTCTGAGCACTTTGGTATTTCCTGGCAGTGTACCGGGCAGCCAGTAAATTGACTCTGGTGCGAGCATCCAGTTGGTTGACCTGATACTGGGCTTGGTCCTTGCTAGGGCTATCAGTAGGTGTAATATCAGGGTTATTTAAGCCCTTTCGCTTTCCAGCTACACAGGGTGTCCACTGTTCGTACCGACTTCCTGATTGGACTTGTATGTGGTACCTCCCGCTACCCTTGATATAATCACATCCGTGGTACATCCCATGGCTATAGAACCTGCATGGTACCTCCCATTGCCTCGTGGTACCTCCCAATGCCCTGTGGTACCTCCCACTATTTTTCTCCATCCTGTGGTACTTCCCACCATTTTTCTTCGTCCCGTGGTACCTCCCACCAATCTAATTTTATCCAGTGGTATCTCCCATACAATTACCAAAAACAGCCACTCCGTCTATCAACCCAAAAAGGAAACATTACAGAAATCAACTTTGTATCCTTGGATATTTCAACCGATAACCTGGAATGTGAGTTGTTTAGCTTTACCAACTATTTCTGTCACATTAACACCTATCACAGGGCAATTAGCTGAAAAAAAATTAGCTCTAGGAAACTATTTTGCATTTTGCAGGTCAACGGGGACACCAATCGAAAAGTATGATAGAGAACTCTGATAGCCCTTCATAGGCTCTACAAGATGGGTATGGAGATCAGACACTTGGCGAGGACTTTCCATTTTGGGACACTACCGCTTTGCATCCCAAAAAGGAAATTTTCGACCTCAACCTGTTCTTAGACCATAATTCAACCACTTTGAATGATCCAACACTGTATACATAGCTACTGATGCTTTCCAATGCTAACTGGGACCAGATAAGGGCTATTACAGTGTGATAATGGGGTGAAAAGTGCGAAAATTGGGAAACAATGTTCTGACCACAATAGCTCGGGTTAATAGCAGTAAAGGCAGCCCATAAATGTGTCAAGTTGTGCCTTCAGGCAAAGTGAACACATTGCAGGTGATATAACAGGACCTAGTCATGAAGAAGACCACGATTTAGCCATACAAGAAAATTGTGATCTGGTCCTGTAATACACTCCCCCATAATGTAAGACATATGAGACCATACTTTCAGTTCAATTCAGATTCCATTAGAGTGCGCGCGGGCCCCTTGGGGCCCATGTAGCACTATACGTAATACAGTTCGGTACGCTAGCTGGCCTATAGGTGAAGTAAGGTGGGTGGGGAGGCGACGGGAGGGTTGGAGTGTGCAATGCGGTCGCTGAGGGTGAGGGTAGGTGGTTTGGTAAACTACGGCAAGGTGTCACGGCAGAGGCAGTATGTATGAAAGAGAGAGAAAGAGAGATGGGAGGGAGAGAGAGAAAGGAAAGAGAGATATAGTATACTTTTTTGCACTAAAACATGTATACCTACTAGAAAAGGAGAGGCCTACTATCCAGGACACCTCATACCCTGTGATTTGAGGTGATCTTTCTGTACATTGTTGTTCACCATATTCAGTATACTACAGGCTCATGTATGATGCTCCAATGGTCTTTTCCCATTCAACTAAGTTGAATAAGGAGTTTTGGACCAAAATACTGCTCAGTATCTTCTGTAAAACTCGAAAATAGCATATGACATATTTTGGCTATTTCATGAATAGGTGACTTAGGAGACCATGTTGAGCACAATAAACAATGTGAGTGAGTTCAGACAGTATAGTTCTACCATATTATGCTTTATTTCATCTGTTTTGGTGAACATTTGAGAGAATAGTTTTTTCAATGATATGGCTTTAAGTGCCCATATATTGACCCATAGTCACCAACACCATCTGGTCAAAAATACACCAAAAGACTTCAAGTAAAGCTTAAACTTGTTCATTTATGATGTCCAGTTCCATTCTCACTCTCCATTTCCCAAGAAACACTCTCCTTGGGGCCCTGTTTATCAAATAGGAATAAATAGGGACAAAATGTCATTCACATTTTCGACGTTTACCACATTATATTGGCCATTCTTTTGACCCAGGACTCTTCATATACCTCAGGGAAGTGGTTATTAGTGCTCAGGTCATCACATATGCCACTGTGATATCCTAGATGCAAACAAGTACATGGGAGAATATGACATTAAACTATAGGATGTAGGGTGTCCTGGTTGCTAATTGCACAGTTTTCTAGTATATGTTCCTTATGAGGCCATAGAGGATCGCTTTTTGGAAGATATTATATCATGGAGAAGTGCATACTTAGTCAAAATGCCATTTTTTCTCTGTAGCCTAGTTGTGCTACTCCTCTTCACTAGCCCATGATATTTGGCTTTAAAACTGTTGTTACATCATAGGAGAACAGTTACCTATATCCAGGAGGCCTTTCAGCTCTTAACTACCCAGCTTATTGTGGTCAAAACATTATTTCCCAATTTTCACAGTTTTTACCCAATTACCACACTGTGACAGCCCTTATTTGGTCCCAGTTAGCCTGGGAAAGCATCAGTAGCGATGTATACAGGGTTGAATCATCAAAAACGGTTGAATTATGACTTAGGTCCGGGTTTAGGTCGAAAATTTCCTTTCTTGGGATGCAAAGCGGTAGTATCCCAAAATGGAAAGTCCTCGTTAAACCTCTGATCTCTGTTTCCATCTTGTAGAGCCTATCAAGGGCTACCAGAGTCCTCCACAACACCTTTTGATTGGTGCCCTTGTTGACCTGTAAAATGCGGAATACTTTCCCAGAGCTGACTCTTTTTCAGTCAATTACCTTGTGTTGTGAGTGTTAATGTGCCAAAAATAGTTAGTAAAGCTAAACAACTCACATGCTGGTTATACAAAGTTGATTTCCGTAACGCTCCTTAATGTTCCCTTTTTGAGTTGATAGGTGGAGTGACCACTTTTGGGACTTGTATGGGAGGTACCACGGGATAAGAATAGATTAGTGGGAGGTACCATGGGATGAAAAAAAACAGTGGGAGGTACCACGGAACGATGGGAGGTACCACAGGATGAAGACACATAGTGGGAGGTACCACAGGATGGTGGGAGGTGCCATGAGGCAATGGGAGGTACCACAGATGTGATTATATCAAAGGTGATAGGAGGTGCCAAACATACCAAGGATGAAGCGGGTATTTAATGGGTCACCTTGTTTCATCTTACAATGCTAGCATAAAAATAAAATAATGATATCCACTCACCAATAGCTTTAGCAAGGACCAAGCCCAGTACCAGGTCAACCAACTGGATGCCCGCACCAGAGCCAATTTACTGGCTGCCCGGTACGCTGCCAGGAAATACCAAAGTGCTCAGACCAGCCAGATATTGTACCCACTGATAGCCCTAGCTCAGGCCTTTCTAACAAGCCCAGTACCAGGCCAATCACCTACTGGATGCCTGCCCCAGAGCTGATTTACAGGCTGCCCGGCATGCTGACAGCAAAATATCATTGTCCTCTGATGTGGTCCCTACTTCACAGGCAGAAAGCCCTGAGTGAGGGCTTTCCAACAAGCCTTTCGGCAGCCCAAACGGTGCCCAGATGCTTGAGATTGACCCTGTTTGATGTTTTGATCCAGGGCAGTTTCTGGGGTCCTGGCCTAAAAATACCCCTGTGGGAAGTACCACAGGCAAAATTTTCGCTCGCCTGGGGCATGCCTATGGGAGGTTCCATGGTCACCACTTCTGCCCTGGGCCATGGTACTTCCCATATCCCATGGTATGCCCATTCCCAAAACCACCCTCTTGGGCCATTTATTCCAACCAACCTAATAGACCCTAAAGGGTATACTTCAGGGTAGCCTGAAGTGGTCGTTTTGTACAAAATTTGTTGCATCCTCTGTGTTGTGGTCAGATTGACCTATAAATTTGATACAACACCCTTATGAGTATTACTGAGGGCTAGAGCTACCGGGATTTTCAATGTGTGCTTTAGTTCACCGGTATTCTGCATTCTCATGGTGAGGGATATCTGAATACCTTGTATATAGGAAATAGATACAATATGGAAAATACCGGTATTTCCAGCCCTCTGTGATACACCCAAGACCATCCTCTCAAACTTTTGGGTCGGTTGGATACCGATAGCTATCACACTCCTCATTCTAGTCATCTCAACTGACGTCAAAAAACCCATCAAAAAATCATAGTGCAATGGTACGGCTAACTGGTTGGCTTAAGCCCAGACTCTCACGACAGGGTTCCCATATCGGGATGTCGGGAGAGGATGGTCCGAGACTACTGTGGAATCATAGACTCACATTCCCAAATGCACTCATCTTTTGTATTCTCCTCTCCATGCTCGTCCTACCAATATTGTGAACAAACGGTTACAAACCCCTGTTGCAGTGGACTGATAAACCGACTTTAAGTGTTCGGATTTGTGCTCTCAGATGCTCAGGTAATCTTTGGCTGGGTGCTCTCCTCCCAACCCCGAATGATCCAGCACCGCCCCAGAGGAAGTACAGGCTTTGGAGTGTGTCTCCTCATTTTGCATACTTCTCACCTCTAACATGTCTTGCAAGCCTATCATGAAGTCATCGGCGTTATATCCGGCTTCATAACCTTCACTTGCATGACTTGGATTCTCCTGTGCATTTCTTTGACTCAGATGCCAGGACTGAAACCTTCCAGACTTTTCTTGTTCTGCCGCTCCAAGAGATATCTACCACCGGCTGGCATGCGTGCGAGCCTTTTTCTGGCTGGAGGAAGACTTTTCTTTGGTGTGCACTTCTGTCACCCAAATAAATGCCGTTTCAAGTCCAAAATTCTCCACAGTAATAGTCGGTCTTCTTCTTGTGCTCCAGAGTGCAAGGTCCCCAACATTCACTGCCCTTGTGTCATCCTGTATCGCCATCGCACTCGGAGTGCTCGCGTTCCTCCCGATTGCTACAACACGCGAGGTACGAGCAAGATTTGTTGTAACGTCTGTCTACAAGAGACTACCTAAGTGCTGAGATTTTTGCTTGTAAGCAATCACAATTCAACCCTGTCAACTTTGATATGCTCGCCACAAACTCAGTCGTTTGCGCCTCGGTCGTAATCCATCGCCTTGGTGTCGTCAGATATGCCTCGGCAATGGTTCAGCTAAAGGGGAATCAACATGAAATGTCGGACGTGGAGAGGGGGGGGGGGTTAGTCTGGCCGAGGGCCGAAAAAAACTTCTTACTACAAGTTATGGGAGGGAAGAAAAAGGCTAGGAGAGGTGTAGGTGTGTTACTAGTGGTAATATACGCAGATGAATCTTCTCGCTGCACTTGCTGGCAACCCCTCGATCTCACCGAACACACTTCGTCATCCTATTTCGATGCCGACAGCATTCCATCCAGCTCCGATAATCCCATAATGTTCATATATCTATCCGACCTTGTCACAGACAAAGCCCTGCTATCTTATCTTGTCCAACTATACCCAGATAGCAGATTGGGGGTGAGATGTACTGAGCAAGAACTTTGTAGGGATGATCAAATAAACAACTAGGGAGGGTACAGAATACTCTACTAACTGTTCATACTTAGACTGTCTAGGTGTGAACTACTAAATACTATATATGGTAGCGATTGTGTGGCACTTGTTCGTAGCCTTGTGTACTCCTGTAAGTAATACCTTTAAGCATGTGTTATGCTGTCCTTTGTTGTGCGTGTAGCGTGCATCATTTAATGTATACTTGCTGCGGCTCCTGACATCTAGCCCGTCCTCATGGATCGGCATACACCTTTACTTCTGTATGCTGGGAGTTCCTTCGTCATCTCCACTGATCCTTGTTCCGAGGCTTTGTCTGTGAGCCTATAATATCCTACATGCACCTTGGCGTGTGTCTTGCCATGTAGGTGCGGGTTCTTTGTCGATCGGTCCCTCAATCAAGGTCTTCTATTAACACCATGTGTCCTTGGTGCTTCTTTGATTGGTAGCTTTTACATTCCCATGATCGGTGTGTGCGTTGTATGGCAGGCAACAGCTGTCGAACGGCACTGTCGGTGTACGGCTTTCTGGGACCCGCCATGTCTTCTGGTGAGGTGCTCCTGGAGCGCCACATGTGACAGTCACTGCAGATTGTCCCGAGTGGGCAATATGTGTTGCGCGAGACTGGGGTTCCCGTTTATTCTACAATGGCAGTGCCATGTCCTAATAGGGATATCTTCTATTCCCATATTGAGTTCCTATTGTCGTAGAACTCTTGGTCGTCTGAAGGGTCGTCCTCATACATTGTATTCCCTCGGACGTCCTGCGGTGGCTCTGGTTCATCATCATTGCTGCCGTTGCTGCCATATTCCTTGCAGTACTCTAAGCACCGTTCCCATTGTGCGCTGTTCTCCACGATGAGCCGTGCCTGGGCTTCTTCCTCCATCTCGTCATCTTCACAGTTCAGATCCTCAAACTCGACTAGTTCCACACTCAAGCTGTATCCCTTTTCGGGTATAGGCTCGGGCTCGGGTGTCTCAGCCCGTTTTGGCTCTGACTTAGGGGCCTCGTGCGCCGTTATCTTATCTGTGTGCTCCTGTCTGTTTGTCAACACTCTCAGATGGTGTTAGAACCATTAGATTGGAATCGAATCGTGACAGACCTGGTCGCATTCGGAGTCATGCTGAGAATGGAGATGGTCGGGCGGTGTGACTTGCAGCGCCCCGCCATTAATATTCGTGGGTGATTCTGCAGCATCACGACCCAAGAAGAGAGCGGAGATGGGGTCTTGTGCGCCGCTATCACTCACCACCCGGTCATATTCATGACATGCAAACATGCACACCCTCAGAGATTCGCACCCTCGTCTGCCTCGCCCAGGGTTACATGCATATCGGCAATTCCGGCGCCCACATGATGGACTGGGGTTACAACTCCGCCAAAGCTCTCTTCAGTATAGTGGCTGCAGGGGAAACATCAGAGGGCTGGTTCCAAATGTCTGTGATGGCAGCGTTCTGCAATCAATGTGAGGGTGACACTGATAGCCAGTGGAACGGGAACTGGAACCATCCTGCAACACACCACATACCCTTCTTGCTGACCGTGTCTGGGGAACCCCGCCGTTGCGACCAGCTTTCCGCATTCTCTGCTGGAGGGATGGCCGGAAATTGAAAGAAGTCCCGCCGCCCAAGCTGCATATAAATTTATCAACGGGGGAGTGGGATTCATTGAACCGCCACCGGGCTTTTGTACTGCATTGAATGTGCAGCAGATCGTCCGGAATGAGTATAAACTCGTGAGCAATTGGGGAGCAGAGTATGGCAGTATCCGGGGCTGGGCCATTACCTCAAGTGCGGAGTTTGTCAGGTCGGTGAGCACTTGTTGGTCCGTGTCCACCTAGGGCAGCGAGGTGCCGATTCTTGGGGAGATTGGTGCGCTTTTGGAGACAGGAAACCTGGGAACTGCATGGGGAACAGCCTATAACTCCACTGTGAAAAGATTCGCGAGAGAGAACAAGCTGTGGAAGCCATACACAGGAACTCTGTGTTGGATCCAGCTTATGATGCTGGACACATGGATTGCGCAACGTGTTGATCTGCTCATGCAGGGCATCACCGATCAGGCATTAATCCCTGTTGATGAGGCCACTGCAAACAAGTACGCGTTTTTGGCGGTTCAGGGGCCGAAGACCAAGAGGACGACAAGCGGCAGGAAACACCCTCGTGCGTTATTTATCCTGCACTACCTCGCGCACCTCGCAGATGGTATCATCGATAACCAGGGCACTCGGGTCGGTGTCAGCTGCATGTCACCTGGGAATGGTCACGGTGCAGCCGGCTGGGCGGGGATGGAACTGGGGAATGCCGATGACTGGGCAGCCCTGGATGCCATGCTGACTTTGCGCGCCATATTGATGGCCACAAGATTGGAGCTCATGTTCAACACCGATGTGTTCCTGGAGTTTCAGCAGTGTCGGTCCACCGACGTTCAAAGGAAATCGGAAAGTCAACTGTCGAGCGATTTGACCTAAGGGACTTGTGGAATAGGCCGTCAGTTGCCGTGGAATGTAATCAAACAGCGATGGAACGAGTATAGCAAGAAGGCTTTGGGGATTAGTGAATCACCCCGCGCTGTCTAACATTTAAAGATGCGCGAAAGATCGGATTTGGACAGGCTGCAAGGGGAATTTGGGGCACTGCTTGACTCCGTTATCATGGCACCTTGACAGCCTGTCGGTTTGGCCACCGGGAACTGTTTAACCCGCTTCAATAAGTCACAGTTGGGTGTCGATCACTAATGGCTTGAATTAATGAAATTAAAATTTCATTGACCACATCAGGCAACAGTCGTGCGTTAGTTGCATTGCATCTCAAGTTTACTTCATCCCAAACAATGAAGAAGAGAACAACCAAAAAACAGTTGGACATCAATTGAATAATAAAGTAAGTTTAAAATGGGGAGCAGGGCTGCCCACACTGATTTTAAGCAGGCAAAGTAATTTTACTGCAGCAGTGCCGTTACCGCATGCAGCAGCAACGTCTGCGGCACTCAGTAGCAGTTGAACTTGCGGCACATCTTGAACACTATGTTCAAAAGCCTTCCTAAGCTCGATTAGTAGGTAGGCACATACCTAGGCAACATATAGAGAGTTTTAAGATAAATTTGAGGTGTGCTAAGATCCCTTAGCATTGTTGAGGGACGACTTGAGTTGCCTTGCAGTGGCAGTCTGCAGCACTTGTTTGGCACCTTGCAGCGGCAATTGTGCTGCATGTGGCGGCAGTCGCACTTGCTGCATGCGGCACTTTTGCAATTGTCTGCGGCAGTCTGGCTGTGTAACCTGCAGCACTGTGACCAAAGTTGCGGCACTTCTGGTAGTTGTCAGCGGCACTTGTGGGGCACTGCTGCGATTACCTGCAGCACTTTCAACGGTCTCAAGCATGTCTTCATCCCTCTTCCCGAATTAACTCCACCCCCCACTATCCACCGTTGAACCTGTCAAACCACGGTTCAACTATGGTTGTTCACCCAACCCATTGTTCGCTGAATCCTCACCGGTGAAACCCAAAACTAACACCTGCACTGGGTGCGGCCAGTGGGACACCCAACTGGGCAGAAACAACGGGCTTGTCCAGTTCAAGTGCTAGAAGGGGTTTCAACGAACTGGTGGAATTTTTTTGACCCCACCCTGGAACCTCGTACAGAGCGCCTTTGGTTGAACTTCACTGTAATTATTATTTCAACACCTTGTAAGGCGAGTGGGATTCAAATTTGTCGCAGTCACAGGATGGTGATGTGGGGCATTGCGCCGGGTGAGTAGTCGGTTGTATCTCGAAGATGCAAAGCACTCCATCCACGTCAGGGATGCAGCAGTTACTTCCGGTGATCCCTTCTCCGGATGTCTTTCCACTCGCTCCAGTTGCAAACAAGGGTTTTCCAGGAATTGCATCCCTTGGGGGGGATCCACAAGGTGTTGTGCCTCAATCACGCGGTATTTCCCTCTGAAGAGCGCCAGAATTCGAAGCTCCTGGTTCTCCTGTTCGTCCAGGGTTTCGTAAACATCCTCCCAGGTGACGGTCAGCTGCAAATACTTCAATCTGACCTTCCATTCAGAGAAGTTCCAGAACCGTCGATTTTCCTTGGCCCAGACACCAATTGCCGCCCAACCGACTTTATTGCGAAGGGCCGACGTACCCATGTACTGTTGAATCACTTGGAACAGGGAAATGGTGAGGGCCACCAGGGCCACAACGAAAGCCATGATCTCTGTTGGTGATGCCATGGTCGAACTGGGTGAAACATCAGTTTTCAAAGTAAGACCATTTATGAACATGAGGGACCACTCACAGTATCGATTGCAGATGAGTAAAATGCGCAGGGGGGGGAGACTGAAGGGAAACCTGATGAATGTTGAGTTGGCCGTGGATGAACGTCAAAGAGCACTTACAATGTTGATTACGGGTGAGCAAACCGCATAGGCGGAGACTGGATAGAAACCTGATGGACATTGAGTTGGCCATTGATCAACGTCAAGGAGCACTCACAATGTTGATCGTGGATGAGTAAAATGTGTGGGGATGCTGGAGAGAAATCTAATGGACGTTGAGCATCAGCAAAATGTTTCCTGTCTGGGAGGGTCTGGCGCCAGGCCATCAGACACTCCACACTCCCACAATATGGTATGGACCCAGAATGACCTGCAAAGGACTATAATGTGAAACTGGCCTCATACCGCCACACAATCACTTTGTGGGTACATTTTTGACCCTTTCCTAGATGTCCAAAAAGCTATTGCTTGCACCAGAATTAGACAAAAACATTGCATTCTTCAATACCACTAAACATGGTGTCTACTGGGATAAATATAGACATGTATGAACACCCACAGCAAAGCTAACGACGTGCCGGTGTTTGCGCAACTGGATGTAGGCAACGCTGGGAGAGGTAGGCAGACGGATGGAGGGGCGGGGACACAGCGAGTGCGCATGGTGCGGTGAATGCCTGATGTTTGGATCTGTTGAAATGGGCAAGATGCACTGACAGTGAATTGAGGCTAGCTAAGCTAAAGCACGGGCTAGCTTGAACACTAACACACCACACCTAAAACCTAACACACCACACCAATCCCCTTATGATTATAACACTCAGACTAGCGCATCTTCCTAGTGAGTTCGGGTCCCGAGTCGTAGTATGCAGCTGCTGGTTTGATTCCTGAGTGCAGGAGCAATGATTTATGGCCTCAACTATCCCAACAAACAACTCTAATCTCTGAGCTAGCTCAACCATTTGACTAAAACAAGTCTTTCCAAGGGATTGGAATGAACGGGTTGGGGTAAAAAGGGTTTTTACTAGGCAGACGTAGGTTGCTACGTCGTCCTAGGTGAGGTGATAAAGTGTCTTCTGAAAACTTCCAGTTACGGACTATGCTGCGCCAGCTATTCTCTCCTCTATGACGATCCCAGGTCAACAGACGTGTGGGTGCTGACTTAGAACCTTGAATCTAAACTCTTTTCCTTAACACTTGGGCTTATTATGGACCTAGAGGGTTCACTCAAGCTTCGCTAATCGACCAATGAATTGACCAGGGAGTTCTACCAAAGTGCTGTGCTGGTTGTGGTCCGTTTTACGGGAGGTGTTTCCTAGTCACCCAATGCGTAGCCCTTGCAAAGTCCACCACAAAGTCAACGACAACTCTCAAACATTGTCTTTGTGCTCTCGGTCCCGGTTTATATGTGGAGGTCTTCGCCGCTCACAAGCTCCCAACGCGAGTCTTTGCTTATCAGTTCACACAGTTACTTGTGGATCCAACCACACTGATTCAATTTCTATAGACTTTACAAACGAAGAAGATGCTTTATCTCCACCCGCTAGGCCTGAGCACACCCTTATCGTCGTAACAATGAGCGGGGCATGAACTGGTCTTTCAGCGATATTTACATGGTCCTTTTATACTAGTTGAGAGAAAGAGATGAGGTAAAGTGAAATGAGTAAAAAGAGTCCAAAACTGGTCCGTGCAGCTCCCCTACGGCGAGCTAGCCGGCTCTATCAAGTGCTAGGCTTGCCAGACCGTCAGCTAGCTGACCATCTTGGGGGCCTAGGCTGGGTATATTGCCAATTCCGTACAGCTTTACAGCTCCCGGCCTCTTTGTATTTGCAAACGACTCGGAAATACCATTCCCGCCGTCGCCTGCTCACAAATCCTCCGTCTCCGCACGGACTAACATCTAGTCGTTCAGGCATTGTGCCATCTCTGCTGAAATACATCTCTTTGATTTTGTTTGTTGCAGCTAGCTGCCTTCAAACACGTCGTGTCGATCACCTGATCTGTCACTCGGCATATTCTCATGCTGACAGTTTCTCCTAGCCGTCGCCATTGCTAGCTAGCCCGATAAACCCGAAGCTAGTGCCAAGTTATTTATGGAACCGTGGCCCCTAGCCCAGCGCTATCCCGCTAGCAGCACACTAGCTACTCATACGTTTCTCCTCTTTACACTAGCTGGTAACTCTCATTATCCTGTGCTCTCTGGAAGTCATCTATTGGCGTGCTAGCCCACACTATGAGGTACTAGACCATAGTGATCCTCCTTAATGCCCTAGTGTAACACTTGGTTACGCGCCTAGCACTAAGTTTGTACTACGGTCAGCAGCCAGAGCTCACTCTGACCCTCCTTTGTATCACCAAACAGAGTCCCAATAGGAATATTGCACCTATTAGAAAGCTAGCTTGTTACAACTTGAAGTCTAGTATGCCTTGTATTTAACTAGCACTAAAAATCGCAAAATTCAGCTAGATGTCGGTACATTGTTGTTGCGCCCTTTCACTGTAATACGGTTGCCCCTGGTCAGTAAGAATTGAAGCGAGGAACACACCTGTCAAGTCCTCCTGATCTAATATCCACAGCACAGCATCGGAAGTGGAGGGTGGAGGTGCAGAACGACAGTCTATAGGCGTGAGGATGTTGAGACAAACTTGAGTTCTGCATCTTCGAAGCGAGCGGCGGGACCAGGTTGTGGTAGGACCAGCGCTAAGTTGGTATTTGACAGCCTTGAGGGCTTGAAGAACGACTTGACAGGTTTGGAGAGCAATTTGAAGGCTTGGAGGAGATCTTGAGTCCTTGAATCCTTGAGGAAAGTTTGAGGGAGGACTTGAATCGGTGGGATTAATGGGACAGTCCACAGGGCTTTGACACGTGGGCCGTTTGACCAAGAAGAGCGGAAACTTGCAAGCCCAAGTAGATCTTTGAGGCCTGCAACGGAACCTACAAAAGGCGGGGAGGCAGAGGCAAAGACAAAGAGAAAGGGCAAGGGGGATGGCGGGGAAAGGGAAGAGACGATGCGACGTGGCATCCATCAAATGTCAACTAGCAGCGATCAATCACGGGGTTTGATGGCGGACTTGGCAAGATTTTGTCCTGCGTCTTATCGGACCGTCAGTTACGGCTCCCCGAAAGTACCCGGGTCAATTTTCCATGTATGTGGCCTTCCCCTCCTTTCAAATGACTCGGTGCCACAATTCATTTCACCCGCCGGGTCCCGGGGGCCATGACTTTCGTAAATTCAAGCATTGGGGTTTTTCCGGTCCCAGACAGAAGTCCATAGCTGCAAAAATATGTGTGGGAGTCAATACTGACTTAGTCTCTCCTAAACAGACACTACAACATACTTCCTCATACCTCGGCTTGTTGTAGTCTGTTGGTAAGCGCGGTGGTCCGATCGGGTCAGAAAGTTATAACCAATCTTTGGTGGCTGTACATCACGTCACCACGCTTATCACCCGGCTCCTGACACCGGGAGCCATAGCGCATTCCATTCTCGCTCGTTTCCCGCAAGGTTTGTTGAGAATAAGAAGTTTAATACATTTGAGACTAATATGCACACTATCCAAAGCTATCCGCAGCCGGTCCATCAAGAATAGGGATAAATCAGGAATTATGGTTGAGTTGGCGTGCTTGTGATGGAAAAATGAATATATTAACTCTTCAAGGGTCCTAAAGTGAGCTAGGCATCTTGGGGGGTGCTTATACGCGTGAATATGCAGGCCGGAGGCAGTGGGGGAGCCAGAAGACGTGTCGAGACGCAGTGGTAAGCGTGATGACGTGAAGCACAGCCACAAAAGATTGGTCATAAGATCCTGACCCGATCGGAGCCCGGTGATAAAAACAGGACTAATATTGATTACCTGTGAAAAATCTCGCTCAACTTTTGGGACAAAAAAAAATGGGAAGTTACAAAAAGTGGCAATCTGGCGGTATGGTGGATCTGGAGCATAGCCACCGCCGGACCGTCCCAGACGCCCGTACCACCAGATGCGGAAGATTTTGCTGATGAGGCCTATGAACATCAAGGAGCACTTACAGTGTCGATCGCCGATGAGCAAAACGCGCGGGGTGTTGACTGCCAGTGAGGGAAGACCGGTGGGACACCTGGTATTTAAGTGTCCCGTCTATAGCCGTTAGCAGAAAATGTTTGAACGATATAGCCATCTCAGAGAGCTTCCCCGACTGCTGTAGAAGAGGCAGGACCACAGCAATTGTGGTTCGTGATCGGTCGTCTGGACTTCAGCACTGCGCAGCTTCTCCACGATGTTAGTCCAACAAATTGTGCATTGTGACGTCCCGCAATATGGTTCATACAAATTATGGGAATGGGGACCCCCGGTGTCGTCTACTGAAAGTCTAGGGTGGCAACACATAACATTGTAGGTCGCCGCCGGGAGGTAGAGCATATATAACTGCTGTTAGCCTCACACGAGAGATCAAATGTTGCCTCGTTCGCCCACTTCCTTTTGGCCTTGTGTTTTGCCACAACGCACAGTTTTGGATCCGCCGTCGGCCAACGTTCTCATGGATGAAAATTACTGTACTATTTCGTTCCATTCGCAAATGCACGTGACCAAAAGTTTTTCCGACAAATCTCCAAAATCTGCTAAAATCGAAAGAAAATTATTGGCGGGTCTCCAGAAATCGGGTGTGACCCGTGACATGTGAATTGAGTGAAATAGTACAGTAATCTTGACCGCAACTTCGCGTGCCTTAAATTTAATCCCAGACACATTTTTGCGTAACTAAGAAATGTGTTTAATTTGCTCTATGGTGCAGATAATCCCAGTGGCCCAAATTAATCCTGAGCCTTCCAAATAATCCTGAGCGCAAAATCCTCTCCAAGCTTCCCACTCAATCTAGCCCGACCGCGAAGTAATCCTGGCCGCGAGATGACCCTGAACGTGAAATAATCCTGAGTCCGATATAATCGTGAGCCCGATATAATCTTCAGCACGAAATAATCCTGAGCACAAAATGATCTTGGCTGCCAAATAAATGAGGAACTTGAGTTACGTCAAACTCAAAACTCATTTGACGCAACTCAAGTTCCTCATTTATTTGGAGTTGCTCATTTATTTGGCATTCAACATGTTTGGAGACACTTTTTCGTACATCAACAACGTGCGGACTTGGAGGAAGCTAGCTATGCAGGTAGTGACACTTGTCCGTCCAGTGGAGTGGCATGAATCCTCCGCTTTCCGCAGTTACAGGAAAAAATTGAGTTGGTATCAAATCCAATTGAGAAGCGGCGTGTACAAGAATATGCTTGGTGGGTCCTTGGAGAGATGCGTAGTATTCCTGTGTCGTCTCGCGCGCTAACCTTCTTCTACGCGTAAAGAACACCGGAGACCCTTAAATTCGCGTGTAATTTAGCTCCGGGTCGTGGTGGCGCTAATGAAAGAAGAGGACCTACAAAATTCAGAGTGGCACAAGAGTGGAACCGTGCCACTGGACTGGAGTCCAAAACCGGAAAAGTGGTCGAGCGCCAGTTGAGAGACAGGGTAAGAGAGATGAAGTTTAAGCGAAGTCAGAGTGCGGGAGAAGTGAGAGGGGAGAGTGAAGGGCAGCTGCGCAGTGAGGGTCAAGAGTCAAGTCAAGTTCGGCCATCACCGAAATCACTGTGTTCCGCCCCCAGGTAGATGGAGCCTCCGTCTACCCACGTGGACGATGGGGTAGACGGCCATGTACATCTACCTACAGCTACACGCGTAGACAGTGGGTGTCTACGTTCATCGACGTTCGGCTACGTTCGGCTACCGCCGTAGCCGAATATAGCCGAACGTAGCCGAACGTAGATGAACATGTAGATGGAGCGTACCTACCGAATGTGGTGACTCTGGTGAGCCTGCGGGCCCACATATGGAATATTCAACTCAATTGCCAGGTGACCCTCGACTGAACCCTTCAATTGAGTTTGTGTTGGTGTCGGGAGGTAGGGTGGATCTACGGGCGTAAACGGACGTGACGGCATGTAGCCGAACGTAGCCGCATGTAGCCGAGGCGCGTCCACATGACGTAGAGACATGTCGACGCAAGTAGATGCATGTTCCATCTACTATATCATTTCGACCGAGTGTTCAAGTGACGCGTGACGCGGCCCTCTGAACTGAACACTTTCGCCCTCGGTGACGGTGACACCCACATTTTTGGGCTGAAAAACGCGAAAAATCGCGGTCCGGCATCTGCCGGACGTCCATATATGGAAATTTTGCGTGATTGCCGAGAAATGAACACTCGAAAAAATGAACACTTGAGGTGACGCGTGACACCCTATGAACACTTGGTCGAAATGATACAGTAGTACCTGCGTCTACCCCCTTCGTCTACACGCGTAGATGTAGGTAGAGGCATGTCGATGCAAGTAGCTGGGGGGGGGGGGGGGGGGGGGGGGGGTTCTACCGGGGGGCGGAACGCAGTGAATGGCGATCCCATCAAAGGCTCTCGTGGCGTTGCCACACCGTTGCCAGTAAGCCTGTAAGGTGCTCGAGTCTCAAGATTCAATGTGTACTAGTCTTACCCTCCACCGCCCGGCGCCGACTTCCAACGACTCGGATATCATGCAAGCGAGCAAGCCTTTTCTGTTTCTCCTACCCCAGGAGTCCTGGGCTTAGTACTTACTCTCGGATGCGGCTTCATGCCGCACCTTCCTTCGTTCTCCTTCAACTTCAACTTGGTCAAGGTTGCTTACAGTACCGTGCTCGCCGCTTAAAGATGTCATACTTTAACGCAACTTGAACCTCACCCACCCAGAACTAAATCACGTCTTGATTTATCCGCCGTGCGAATTTCTCCTAGGAGAATTTCATCTTGTAACTTACATGGCTTGCAGTTCATTTCACGGCACGTTGTCGCGCTTCGCGGCACGTTGTTCGAGATCTGAATAACCTTTCCTTCAGACTTTGATGTACGGGTTGAATCATCGCACCCTCCCTCCCTCAATTTCTTCCAAGCCTTGAAATCACCCTTCTTCCGAGCGATTTCGTCGACTGATCATGGGGCCGTAGTCAAATCATCGTGAACTTCCACGGTGTACTTTTACCTCTAATTCGTCCCATTGCAACCGTGCTCACCCAAATCATGATCAACCGACCGATATTGTGCATACGACGCAAGTCTCATGCCCCAAGTCGTGCAAGCTTCAACCTTACCTCGTCTCCATGTAGTTCCGTTCGTCCTCCTTTAAACTATCATTAACTTTTTGAAACAAGTTGTTGACTTGAGGTACGTTCGACGTTGTAACCCGTCTACATTCAACCTAAGCCAGCTTCGACCTGCAGGGATACTTCTTATGTCTGCTCGACTCTATACTTGGACTCTGGTCGTGGCGGGTCATATAGAAGACTGAGGATACCCGATCACTCAACGTCCAATGTCGTTCGTGCAGATCTTCGCGGTATATATATTCTGGTGCCGACATGACCCCCTCAAAATTTGTGTCCTCGTGCGTCTGCTTCTCGGACGGAACGCAAACCACGCCGCCACTCTGGTTGTGGCGGCTCATATAGATGACTGAGGATACCCGATCACTCAGCGTCCAATGTCGTTCGTGCGGATCTTCGCGATATATATATATTCTGGTGCCGACATGACCCCCTCGAAATTTCTGTCCTCGTGCGTCTGCTTCTCGGACGGAGCGCAAACCACGCCGCCGTGTTTCGAGCTGTACTCAAATTTGTAGCTACATTGCCTGGAGCGTACTGTGTAGCGAGTTGAATGGATGAATTAGTTTCAGTTTTCTTCTGGCGTGGTTCAACTCCCTTCTGCACCGGTCTCTCTTGCCGTGGAGGGAGCAGTTCTCAAGTTCCCTAGGATTCCAGAGCGGCGTCACAACTGAGAATTCATGTGGCCCATAAGGATAAAGTGGGAAACATCCACCCCGAATTCAAGCTCAGACAGCCAACACAACGTCAAAAATCAGCCTCAATAATGATTCTTTGGATCAGGGAGGGAATTCCCTTCGGAGGATCGATGTAGTTCCTTGGTGAAGACCGTTCGAGGATAAAGCAGCAATTATTATCTAACGGCGGACGCAGGAACCCCCTTTTTTTTCCGCCCGTAGCGTGTTTAGTTCGATGTAGTTGAACGGCGGTCTGTTCCTGTCCAAGTTTGATATCTTCGCCACCGTGGAGGGCGGAACGGTGCACTCGCGGGGAACCTTGAAGCTTTCTACCGCACAAGCCACGGTGGCAGTCGACACGGTGTGATAAATCCACCACAAGGAGGCATCGTATAGCTTGTGGCTCGTTTGACACAGGGCCAGGAGATCGCGCAGGGGCACGTGGGATGCAACACTATCGAGCAGTTCCGTAGGAAGGGCCGTGAACTGCAGTGGCATTCCCTCAAGTGGTGACGGAGGAGAACGAAGAGAACGAAGCCACAGTGACACATAGTCCAGAGTTTACCGCGGTGGTCCGATCAGGGTATCCGCTTATTACAAATCTTCGGAGTTTCAATTTTTGACGCGGCTCGCGACTGATAAAAAGCGCGACATATGGTCCCAGAGTAGTCTAGAGTCCTTGTACATGCTATTAGAGTATTTTCACCTCCTTAGACTTTTTTTGCAGCAACCGTGAGGAGCGAACACGGGTCCTCACCCCTGAGAAATAGGTCAGATTGGTCAGCTACCAGATAAATCTTATCTAACTCAATAACCTGGGCTTCTAAACTCAAACAAAGATTTGGGGAGGTTTACACTCACTAAACAATCACCCTGAGGGGTCTTCGAATGGAAACAAGGATTTTCATTCAACGCACTGGTTGGGAGATTCAAGTTTTTCAGCACAATTTACAGTGAAAAATGCTGTTTGTTTTTCAGACATTTTTCACTGAAAAAGTAGGTAAAAAACTCAAATCATTTTTACTATTTTTTGAGCTTGAGGTAAAAAATTCAAAAAACAGGCAAAAAGTGGTAAAAAATGTTTGAGTTTTTCACCTCTTTTTCACTGAAAAATGTCTGAAAACCCAACGACATTTTTCACCGTAATTGTGCTGAAAATTTGAATCTCCCAACCAGTGATGCTGCTAAAATTCTCTTAAAATTCAAACTCCGAAGATTTGTAATAAGCGGATACCCTAATGAATTCCTCTGGTGTTTGAGCCTCTCGGACAATGTGCCAGGTTTCGGGCTTTCTCGAGGTCGTCGAGCTATAAAATGGTGGCGAGCCTCGTCAGTTGTTCCCTTTTCCCTCAAGGCATACAACGGTGACTGGGTGACTATTGTCTCGGCCCATAATATTAATCCGCCCTCGATCACGTTAAAATAAGACTTACCCCGCCGTTGGATTTGAAACGACATCGGCGGATAATGGGAAAGCCTATTTCGCCGCTCGGGACCCAGGTACTGATGACGGTCACCGGCACCAACTACGACAGCGGATTTGTCGGCACCACTTTCGACCCCAGTGGCTACAGCGCCCGCTACATTAGAAAGGCGGACTGAAAGGAAGACCGCCTACATACCGAAATGCTTACCTGTTCAAATATGCTCGCAATTGATTGTGAACACAGAGCGGGATGAAATTTCACCAGTACTAGTGCCGCTTCAAATTGGCCGTTCACTTGAACTCGGCGGAGGACGAGTCGGAGACCACCAACCTTTCCCGCTAGGCTTTACATAGATCCTAATCTTCAGGGTTTCATTTTCCAACTATAAGTGTTTACCACGCAGGAAGATGAAGAGACAAGGAAGAAGAGAATAAGCACACGAAAGAAACGAAGATCGTGCTTGCTTTCTGGGAAATACACATTCTCGTCGAACGGGAGGGGCATGCACGGAGAGTTCCCTAGCATCCAACGCATCTTCGTCGGAGACGCGGCAAGGCGCCTCCACAAAAGCTGGTGCAAAACATCCCCGTTGAGAAGATGAGAATAGAAAGTAAAGCACAAACCCGCCCTAGAATACAGAAACTCTGCTCCGTGCTGAGGGTCCTTGTCTACCGCGTGTCGAACGCCGAACATCTCGTCCCGCTGAGGGATTGGAAAGGGCAATGGAGAACAAGCTTTTTCTTGACCCAGTTGGGCCGCTCGGGGCATCTAAAATAAAGTAGAAAGCGTCAGCGGTGAAGTGAGGAAGAAGGAGAGGAAGGAAAGAGGACGACGCGCCATCGGAATGTGCGCCGGCGCACGGAGAGCAGAGGGCGTAAGACGAGCCCGACACGGAGTTTGCAGGCGAGCCATCTGCCACCCTATAGTCACTCGTCAAGGGTCTTTCATCCCGGGGAGATAGCGACGGGGCAGTTGATACTCGGTCAGCTTCGTGAGGGCGTGGAATTTTGGTGGATTTTTCTGCTGGTGCTCGGCAAGAATGGCGGTAAGGGTCCGGATAAATTGGATTCAAGACTACTAGTAGCGGGTCGTGCAAGGGGAGTCAAAGATAAGAAAAAAGGATATCACCTACAACTTTTTTTTTCAGGCATTTTGGCCTTACCCCCCCTCCCCTACGTAATATGATGCCATCAAATTGCCTTTTAGAGAAGGACATCCGAGGCAGTGGAATATCGAGCTGCGAGATTTTGGCAGTAAGTGGCCTTAGCAGTGATTTGATAGCAAAATAACAGCCCTATATGTGAGAGTAAGCTCTCACTAGACCATTGATGTCCTCGCTCTTGAGATTTACACGGGTTGTTTGGTTCAAAATGAACCACGGTGACCCCACCTTGCCAATGGGGTAAGTGAGGGGCCCGCAATAGTGTATTTAGTCTCTAAAAGCATGTTTGAGGTCCTCCGTGGATGCTAAACTCCCCAGCGGACCTCCCTGGGCAAAAATAAAATCACATACAAATTTTTTTTCCGGCGGAGCCTCGACCCCTCCCCCCCTCTACCCCATATGGTAATCTCTTATCTTTGACCCCCCTTGGGGTCGTGCGTAGACTGCCAAAATCCAGGGCCTTTGTCAAGTGGAAGGGGAACAGTAAACAAGCAAGGCGGAAATAAAGCCTATGGAATTGAACGGTGAAGGAATCGAAGGACGACGATTCTTAATGCAGATGCGAAGCTAAAATCACGCTGTCTGGGTGTGTTTGGCTACGTCGTCGATTCGGATATCGGGCCGCAGTTCCTCGGAGCCCCGGTTGATCCGACGACAGAGGATGAAGTTCAAGTTGGGTTGTGTTTAGTGAACGCTCCCAGCACCGTCTGTATTCCACCGTACGAAACAAAATACTTACCTCTTAACTACTCCTGGCGGCTTGGACGAATCAACCCAAAGCTTAGCTGATCGGAAAAATGATTTACAGTAAATGAATTATGCATTTCAAGTTGAGAGTGCATGAGTAAATCGTGATAATGGGGAGGATTTTACGTCCCTTCTGTCCTTTATGCTGCGTTATCACTGGTTCTGGCGTTCTCTGATCGCCCGGAGCACCGTGTAAGAGAAACGGGTTGTGCATGTGTTAGTATGACACGTATACCGTGAGCGAATTAGTATTACTGAAGGTAATACCCCAAATGAGTATACTTGAGTTCGGGAACCCTTATATGATCAGTCAACCGATATAATTGTAAAGACTCAGAGTGCGCTGTGAAGTCTAGCAAAGTCACAGCAAACGGAGAGTAAGTTGATCTAAAATTACTGTAGGGTCTAGCAACTCTGCAGTAAAGGTAGATGGGTTAACTGTAAGGTTTGGCAACGTTACAGTAGATGGTTGGTTGAGAGAGCTAGCAGCTCGACTCAGGTTCACACAGATTGGTGAGGTCCATGGTAGTGGTAATTGGTAAGGTGTAAGATGCCCCAACAAGAGGTGGGACTCCTCATATATACTACTAAGATGAGTCAGAAGATACGGACTCACTTCTACTCAGATAGAGTCAGAGCTTAAGCCGCGCATAGCATTGGCGGTTCGCGGCATGCAGTGTAAACCGTGAGAAACAAATAAAGTTGAATCATTGATGAAATCACTTCTCGCATCAAGCGCGAATTAAATACTATTTGTCACCCTGTACTGGGCCACCTTAGCACTTTTGCCCTCTGGCCAGCAGGTCTAGTAGTTAATATGGTCAGATGTCAACCCTTGGGTGAGGACCGACATCCCAGGAGTGAGGTGGGTCATTTTAGGCCATTTTTACGTCGTGCTTTGAGCCGCCGCCGAATTTATTTTCGGCCAGACCGCAAAATAGTAGTAAACGGGGTAGTGGGCCACCGGCCTAATTCAGGCGTCGAGACTTGTACCAAGCAGCTTGGAGTACTCAGAATGACTCAAGAGGTTCTAATGCATGATTATATACCCTCAGAATGGGACCTAAAGGTGTACAAGGGTTATAACTAGTGGTACTTCCAGGAAGGGAGGATGGTGGAAACTGTGGTCTCGACGAAATCGCCTGCGCTACAAAGTAGAGAGACTAATATTGGGTAAAATTAAGTTCTGGAGGGATAGATAGGAAGCAATAGGACATACCTAGGTACATTGCATGGTCCTTCCATAGCAGTAACCCTCCAAACAAAATCCATTTGTTTCCGACACCGAAATTGGCTAGTTCGATGGAATGGCTCACAGCGAATGCGAAGATGACCGGCGGAGGGCGGAATGGAGGGATGAGGGCATCTGAGTGCATGTAGCCAGTGTACATACCGAAATTTAGGGCGGCAGCAATGTCCGGTGCGTCGCCATAGGGCAATCTATCTTGGGCAGCTTGGCACGAGAAGGGCGGCCCGTTTTTGGACAGTCTAGCAGAGATTCCAACTCATTCTGGCGTCTAGTCTCCACAGGGAACATTGCCCTATGTAAAGGCAACAAAACGAGCCCGCAAACATGGGAATCGGAGGAGAGGTGGTCGAGAACGAGGAGAAAGAAAAGGGCGAGTGGTGTTCGGAGATAAGGAATGATCAATTCTCACCCTACCATTGGAACCAAACGGACCACAGCTTCTGCTCAATACATCACTCCGGCTAGAAATTTGATGAACAGCATCCTTATACATTGTATTCCATCCTCCACGCACGAAACCACGCAGTTCTGCAACACAAGAGCCTGTATCATCCAAGCGGCCCAGTACCCCGACTGGCCCAGTACCCAGTCGCTAATAGTACAGGGAGGATCATGAGAGGTCGTAAAAGGAAAATAAATAATTGTATGTGTATCCATCACACACCGAGAAGGATGATCCGAATTGATTGTCCGTAGCTTATCTGCCACTGTCGTCTACTAGTCACGACAAATTGTCTATCACCGTAAGTATAAATCCCCATTGCACCTTCTGAGCAATGAATGCGACGCTACTTACTAGAAACTCCATATTCCAAAATTCCGACAAATCCATTCGGCCGGTGCCGCAAATCGGAGGACATGTTTTCCAAATCAAGAGCTGGCAGGGGAGGCTCGGTAGCGCCGCTGTACAAATGCGTCCCATTAATTCCATATGAAGAGCACTGCAGCAGGAGACCCGTTCGACTGGGACCAAGCCATTCCTCCCAATACTGGTTGACATTGCCTTCCTTCAAGCCTCAATCCCCACCACCACCACATCTATTGAAGACAATTCAACGGCACTTTGAAGTCGTACGGAGGACAAACGCACTCAGCCCCGCATCTGATCACCGCCTCCGTATCCCAAACAAACGATTCCAAGAACTTGGTTCACGCTTGAGGAACTCAAAACAAGGAAGGTTCGTCTTGGATCGCGCCCCCTCTGGCTGTTCTAATTCCGCAGCCGGGACATTTGCATTGATTCGACGCTCTAAATCACCATACCAACTGAATCCTACATATTAATACTGATATCTCAAATATGAGGAATAATATTGTGTATCACATATGCATCTGGGTGCATGGCGGGATCCAATGCATGCACTGGGAACCCCGCCTGCTCCTCCTCCCCGCCATGGTCTGGGGTATCACCGTTCCCCTTCGTCGTCTGCCCCAGTTCAAGAGATTCCAACATGTCATGTTTCCCTCTCTCGCTCTCTACGGTCGTCAAGGGAAGCTCCAGGACGGTTGAAAAGCAAGGCCCCGCGCCTTGACTGCTCGAATTCAAATCACCCGAATTTTTCGAGCTAGGGTGTAGCTCACGCATGGCGCGGAGGAAGGACTATTTGTTAATCAGAGCGGGGATTTTGCCTGAGAAACAGCTGATACACACTGGATCCGTGACAGCGAGGAGGCCATAGATGAGGGGGCGTGCGGAAAACAGTGCGATATCTGAGGACTTGAATACACATGGCGACAAGTGCACGAGCAACGCACCGGCGAGGTATATTTTTGAATTCTATGACGGGATAAGGCCATTTCACGATCAATTATAATCAGATATCAACGTACGAGTTCTGTTGGTGCGGTGTAGATCAGTTCATGTAGATCCAAGGTCGACGTAGATATGCTCATTAGACATGACACGAAGGGGTATAGGCCTGTCAGTGGTCCCTGTGTCAATTTCAAGAGTCTGAAAAGCTGGATGGTAACTTACCAATTCGGAGAATAATGTTGCGTACGACAGGATCTCTCATCCGCAGGTTCCGCGAGATGCTGGAGGAGTATGTCTCGTGTAATTTGGCATCCGCACGAAATCGAAGGTCCGTCGCGAGCCTCTGTGGTTAATGTCAGCATACTGCGGAGGCATAATGTGAAGAAACAAACTTCATATGCAACTAGATGGCCCACAGTGATCAGGAATGCGACCACTTCTCCAAATGACGCAAAGAGGAGCCAGACTGTCTGCGTTCCAACAAACCAGCGGAGCCTGGACGCCGGGTCGGTGGTGCGATACCAGCATTGGTTAGCGGCGGTATTCCATCTGCGTGGTTCTGGGAATCAATTGGGTATTCGACACATCCGCGGTCAAGGGACTCACCCAAACTGGCCAGACGCGTATGGCATGATGTTGCATACACTACTGATCAGGGCTGTTCCCATGATATAATATCTTTCCATTCGTTGACCGTTGAGGTTGAACGTAAGTACCAATCTGGGGAGTGTCACTGGGCAGTTCCGCAGGAGTGGAACGGATGGTGCTTACGGTAGATTGATGCCTATGCAGAAGAACATTCCCGCAGAAAACACAAGACTTAGCTGCCGGCGGTTAGTCGTGAGATGAGATGCACGTTTGACGCGGAGTGGCCGACCCTACTTACATTCACCAAGAACATAAGAAAACCGCACTCCCAACCGGGGAACGGAACCAGCGTAGCGATAACGAATGCGATGCCGAAGGTGAGACTGCGAAACGATGGGTTGGTGGGTTTCGTGCGCAAGTGTGAGGGTACTTACTTTGCGAGCAGAGCATACACGAGGAGACGAAAGCTGACCCGGTCTAGGTGTTTCCGGGGCGCAGGATACCACGCCGCGTACGCATATAGCGCGAGAAGAACGACCGTAAGACCGGCGCCTGGAAGGAGTAATCCTAAGCAGATCTGTGTGCTTACGCGCCGTCAATGTTCTGCAGTGTACAGTTTCCAACAAGGAGACCATACCTGGTTTTCCCGTACGATGACATGGTGAACTTGAAGGGCACGGAGGGGCGACAGACATAGGAAACAGTGGTACTTTATGTCAGGTAGTATGTCACTATGATCGGAGCAACGAAGCCGCCAAGCCGAAGTTGCCCCTATTTTTGTGCGTCACCCCTTGATGTCTGGGGATTCAAAATCTTTCCGAACTTGTAATGAATACAATCTACAAGCTCCGCCCAGTCTTTTTTTAATATTCCCTGGACTATGTAAATGTCTCCTTTCGTTTAGCCGTAAGTTCTCGTAATTGCAACCAGGTTTAGCTTGCCGCCGGGCAACACAGGTCTGCTCTTACATCCGACCGTACGGCCAAGCCGTAAATGGGTCCCCGTAACCCCCCGCTTACGCGTTTAAGGGGTTTTAAAAGCTGGCTGCCATCGGTGCAAGAGGATTTCTACAACGGCAGGTCCAGGTGTTTCAGACATCTACTTTTTCATCCCAACTTCAGACTCCTCGACTTGATATGTTGTTTTCCTGGGATGCAGAACAGTTTCCCCAAATAGGATCGGGGAAGTTGGGACATAAAGTTGCGGTTAAAGTTGGATATTAAATTATGCTCCGGTCCCCGATTTTTGGTTCCCGAACGATTTCAAGTTTCAATCCAGCCCTGGTTGAGGGATTCGAGTTTTTTCAGCCTACATTGTGCTGAAAAAACTCGAATCCCTGCCTCAAGCTACAACAAACGAGGTACGAGTTTTTAGTTTGTAGCGTCTGTTTATAAGAGACTAGCCTCAAGCCAAGTTGGGGATGAAGTTGGGACCCAAGTTGGGCCTCAAATCTGTGAATTAAGGGGTCCGGACCCTACCTACCCGATGAAGTCTTGGCATCTTCCGGTTGCTACCTCTTGGTATAACTGAATTGGTAGTCATTGCCGGCTCCGAGTCCCTACAGGAGCCGGAACACCGCCATGTGGCAACCCAAGGTCCCCGTCGTGTCACTTGCCATAACCCTGCACGGAGCTCATGTGCTAAACTCCATTTTTCCCTGCCTCCGAAGCTTCGACATTCAATTTTATATCCATCACTAATGCGCACGATTGAGGTTGATGCGGAAATTCTGCAAGCCTTTCATTCCCTCAAGCTCCCCACCATGTCCCTCTCCAGGCCTCACACAACTGCCCTCTTCGATAAACATGTCAAGTGCGTGCTCAAACTCTCCCACTGGCAATACCTCCCATTGCTCGCCAAGTTGACCCTGATTTATTGATTCTTCACAGCGCCGTAATTCTCGGACTATCCGTCCCCGCTGTATGCTTGGATTTTTTTGTCCTCGCAGCTTCCGGCTACCTCGCGTGGAACCCGGTGTCCAGACCCCATCTCAATCGTGTTAGCTTCCGGCTCCTCATCTATGCCTTGATAGCCAGGTATGATCTCTCGCGTTGAATGACCAGAAATCCCATCTCGCTCTGGTCCAGTCTTACTTTCGGCATCAGTTTCGCGGGGGGGACACTGATCAGGTCACCGGGGCCGAGGTGCGGGTTCGTCTCTTTTGTGCTCCATGTAGGATCTGCAGCCACGCCGACGACTACTTTCTTAATTCTGTGCCCAGCTTAGCCTTTTGTTCTCCGCCGGAATGTTCTTCTGCATGGCGCTCAACCTACAGTGCGTACGAACTGTTTTCACGAACTCTTGCTGATTAGTTTAGATTGGTCCTTGTGCATGGCGTCAATGGCCGGCGGATGGAAAAATACTACGTTCTCGGCGTGTCGCTTATGAGTATCATGTTCAACATAGCGCCGCTCGCCGCCGGACAGTTTGGGTCTGTTTTCGTGGAAATTACGATAACTGGAAGCTCACTCCGAGATGATAGGTGGAATGCGACCCACGAAATATGCTCGTACACTCACGAAGACGTGATACTTCCATGGATGGTCGCCACACAATCAGTACCTCTCCTCCTCATGGCGGCCAGTGAGGTTATCGCATTTCTGGTCATTGTTGGCTTCATCATCTCTTATGAGGTCCGTTTCATGCTCTTCGCCCTGCAGGTACATAATTCTTGTCCCTCCAGCTTGACTCGCGCCGTTATCGCTTAAACTCAACCTCGCTTTCTCACGAAACAATGGGAGACGACTTCTATGTCCCTCGGCCCAAGTCTCCCATCTCTCTCTATCGGAATGTCATCCTGCGAATAGGTGTGTGCCCCTACAGGAGCCCTTGTGGTTGATTAATATTCTCCAAGGTCTCTACCCGTGCCTCTCGTGTATCTTGAACATTTCCAGCACCTTCTTCGATATTTACCAGGTGCGAGCGACAGTTGTTACCGAGTTGGTACGCTATGTGTTCCATAACTAGTACTGGCCCATTTCACTCATTTATGTTCAGGACTGGCGGTTTGGGGTAGCTGGTTCGTCTATCGGGATTAATTTGAGGTTAATACTAATTAATGCTGCGGGTGTAGATCTTGCAGTCTTTTCCTCTCGCTCCCTGTTGTACACCGTGCTTGCCACCACAGATCCCGTAAGTCTGGCGCGAAGTGACATTGACTCGGATGAATTCTGCCCACAGGCCTTCCTCCACGCACTGCGCTCCCTCCGCCGAGCCTCCCATAGCACAGATCCTGGTCCCCGCGGTCACAGCTTTGTGGTGGCTCGCCCAAGGGCTAAGACCACTACTACGGCGCTCAGTGGTGAACTTGAAACCACAAGTACCGCATACAAGGAGCAGCAATACAGCACTGGCGAAGCGCGGCGTGCTGACGCGGAGACCGGTTCTGTAACAGTGCAGAGTAGCAGCCAGGCTACGGCAATTGATATTGCGTGTCAGATATAGGCCGTGCGGAAGTTGAAGCTACAGCAAATGTAGAGCAGCCGTTTTTGTGCAAACAAGTAGATTATTTAGTAGATATAAAGGACATCCGTTAGGAGGATAATATAATTTGAAACAACTTGGATTATCTACGAATTCTTGGTGGTGTAAATTTGAAATTTCTTGCGTGACTGCATCAATTCACTGCGGACTAAGGTTTTCGTTGCGCTACCTGACTTTCACTGAAAATCCTCTGTTTCGAGAGGTCAAGGAGCGAATTCAACAAATCCCTTCAGCGTTCAGTCTTCAGGGCGTCACGGCGTCTTCACGATTCATTCACCCCTCGATTCATTCCGGACGGCGCTGAGAAATGCCGTCAGTCCCTCACTACTTCAGGATTCCAGAATACATTACCTCCCGTGAACCAAGTCCTTAACCACACGCCATCCGGCTATCCTGGGCAACAAATCTCCCGACCCGACGAATCCAAGGGCACGCCAGACGTCGATTACTTGCTAAGGAGTCAACCGAACGCTCTGCGCCGAATTCAACCATGCCTGCCCCCATTGAAACAAACACAGTGAACTTCAAACACTGCATTCAAGGGGGACCTATGCTGAGTCAATAAAGGTGCACGTAGGTGTACGTAGGTCAGCTTAGTCGGCTATAATAGGTCAGCGTAGATCACCTACGTCCACCTTGACAGAGATCAATAAAGGTGCACGTAGCTCTGCGTAGGTGTACCTAACTGACCTGAACTGGGTGAATTTAGATCGACATAGGTCGGCATAGGTGCTACAGCTCACCTACGCCCATGTTCATTGACCTCAAGCCAAATAGTACAGTACAGTTGTAATTGGATATACTGCTAGGATACTACTCTCAGCATAGGTCACTATGTAGACCTACATTCACCTACATTCACCTTGCATAGGTTACTACATTGACCTACGTTCACCTACATTCACCTTAGCTGACCTTGACTGACCTATGCGGACCTACACAGACCTACATCCACCTACGCAGAATGTACGTAGGTGGGTCTCAGTGTAGGTCCATGTAGGTCCATGTAGGCCCCTGAACTCAGGCTGAGCCTAGGAGGTCCTTGAATGCAGTGAAAGTTTGATAAATGCAGGGCACTCACTGCTCAGAGGAGCGCGACATGTACACGTGGGGAATTGAAGTCTCGATGCATGTCCTTGGTTGCGGCGGGACAACCACATGCGCGGCTCGACATCCTACCGGGACGTAGACGGGACTCGGTCGCAGCGAGCACGCGTACGGCGAACACGCGCGCGAAGGCGAACTTGCGGTGACCTCGTAATATCAATTCTGCGCCCTCTCGACACCGGATGGAGCACGCGGACGGAGGTGTGGTGTGCCACGGGTTTAGCGGGAGGAAGTTTAAGGAGGACATTGGGATGCGGCGCACATCGAGTCGCATTCTCAAACCTCCACGAGTCATTCCGTACGCGGGTAATGGGCAAGGGGTATACGGTCGAGCGTTTTGGTGTAGGCCGTGGACTACTGTATGAGCTGGTACTCGGGGAAGTGGAAGGGCCTACGCAGACTGAGATGAGAGGATTTGGGAGGGTTGGGCGCTTCCCGCTTCCCGTAGACGCGAATTGAATTATCCTGCACGTAGTCCAGGAACGGCGCTGAAAGGGTGGTGGAAGGCGGAGTCGCGATGGGTCGTCGGTTGGGATAAATTGGCGCACCGGTTGTTTTCAGCATTAGAAGCAAAGCACGAGGTCAAGGCAGATTTGACCGCTGGCGTATGACGGGCAGAAGAACAGTGCGAATGGTAGAGTCAAGGATACGCACGCACCGCGCCTGGAATCGTCCATAGCCCGCGTCTCTCTAGAATCTACTTAGCTCCTCCAGCTCCTCCATCGCACTCGATCCCACCATCCATCCCTGCCAGACATCCAGCGCGAGATCCGCGGGCGGCAGCGGAATCGCCGGCGGCGGGAAGACATATGTACGCATCTACGCATCTTCGCGCTAAGCTAGAGAGCGCGCCGCGCGCTGGCTTTCGAACAGAAAGAACCAGAGTCGAAGGCGTTCTGTTATGCAAGTTAGTAAACAAATTATCGGTGGAGTAGCGAGTTAGTCTCAAATTAATCGGTGCAGTAACGAGTGTGGAACGGGAGGTATGTTTGCAGAAAGAAGGCATCCTTGCACGAAGAAGGGAAACGGAAGGAGGAGGAGTGAACGGCAGCCAAGGGCAAGGCAGGGGCGGCCGCAAAGGGAAGGTATGCCAAGGGATGGACGAGGGTATGTAATTCAAACAAGAAAAATATACAAACGCACCTGATAACGATTCTCCCACCACCGACCCTTACACCCCACGTCCGAGTCTTTCAGCGCCGCTCGGCCGGTTCACTGCCGTGCGGCGCAGGCTACGATCTGCCAGCACAGCTTGGCGTCGGGAAGCCTGTACGAAGGAGATGTGAGGGAGGAGAAAGAGCCCGGCCAGCAGAAAAATTACCCCCTCCGTTCCAAAGGGTCCGCTTCCGTTCCCTCCACCACGCGGCGCGGGTATCCCTCATCCAGTATCGATCGTCGTACAATCTGCCAACGCAATTAACCCTCGAGCGTCAAGCGTCCATGGGAAAAATGGGATGGGCAAGGGGAGGGAAGGCAACCTACACGTACACGCCAGCACGCGCAAACTCGATGGCCTCCACCCTTCACGTCGAAAATATAGAGTTTCCGAAAAGGGAGACGCGGGCGAGACCAGGAACGAAGATGAAATAGATTCTTCATCAGCGATAAAGCAGGGACCGGGGAGGGAAGGCTGGGGCTGCGCAGAGAGCAGCTTCGAATGGCGAGTAGAAAATGTTCGCCCGCCGCGCGGGTGCGCTCCGCGGGCGCCGGCGTGGTGCGTCTCCGAACCTGCGAAAGCGCAAGTAAGTAAGTGTGAGTGAGTGAGTGAGGGACGTGCTGTGTCGCTGTGGCACTGAGGACGGGGAGCGTGTCCACGTACCGTACACGTCAAGGCAAGGCGAAGAGAGGGGCCGGATCTGCGGCGGCCGTTACAAGCGCAGAGGAGGAATCACACGGAATCTAGAGCCCGGGGGCGGTGTTAGTATACGGTGCAACGCAGCGTGAAGGGGTAGGAAGGCTGCAGACACGAGGAGGGAGAGAAGCATCGCCGCGCCCGGTATCCACAAGCGCGACGTACAAGCGCGGACGCAAATCGCGAAAGAAGGGAGAAAATGGATAGAGGAGTTGAGGGACAAAGTAATACAGTGCGCACGTCCTGCACACGGACTCGGCGCCTCCGCGACGTCTATCCCACCCTGACTTCCATCGTCAAACAGCTAGGGACCTGGCTCGACGCAGTACATACCGTACTCAGCGTTACGCGCGTGCGGACGCCAATCGTGCCTGTGCTGGTGCTCGGAGTGGTAGGCCGGCGGCATCGTATTCATGTTGAGAATGTTGAGAATAGTGGATACGTGCATGGGTGGATCCTATTCTACAGACGCGCGTCAGTGCAGGAGTCTGGAAACGAAGAACACGGAGGCAGAGGCAGTAACGCATCGCGGCGTGAAGGGGATAAATAAGAAAGCTGGAAGCACGAGATCAGGAAGCGCTTAGGGAAGGAAGAATCGGCGCGCGAAATGGATGGAGGAGTTGACGGACAATGGAGGTGGGTGGATACGCACCTCCTGCGCATAGACTTTGCACCTCCGCGACGTCCATCCCACCCTGACTTTCATCGTCAAGGAGATAAAGACGGGCCCGAGCGCGAGCGAGTATGGTGTGTCGCGTCGAGTGCGCGCGCGGATGCTGGTGCTCGGAGTGGTGGGCAGGGTCCGTACCTGGGTCGGGAGAGTAGATGCAGTCGTGCAAGGGTGCTGCTCATTCCTATTTTACAGACAGACACGCGTCAACGCGGGAGTCCGGAAACGAAGAATACGGAGGGGACGTGATGAGCACGTTCCTGGGGCTATTCAGGGGCGCGAAAGACGCCAGGGACGGCGCAGATGGGCAGGAAAGGAAGCGGTGGCAAGGGAAGCAAGGGAGCGACCAAGAGTGTGAGGCGTGAGAGCCGTGCGGTAGCCGAATGAATTTGCGAGCAGCGAGACGCAAATAGGTCTTGAATGGATAACCGCTTGAGGGAGTTCGCCGTGCCAGTGGTGGTGAGAAGCAAACAAGGAAAGCTATGCCATTTGATCCGTCGACACCGCCACATCGGACTTCGGTGATGACCATCTTGTGACCATCTTGTTTCTTTATGTACCTTGGGTTCTACCGCGGCGTGTGCAGCAAACGCGACCGTGAGCTCGGCTAAGGGGATGTGAAGAGGCCCAGGGACGATGGTGTAATTAGTGCCTACACCGGGATACTTCCTGGAAACCGGCGTTCATGAGTTGGACCGTGCCGTGTAACCCTACCTACCTACCTACCTACCCCCGTCCTTCTCTCAGATGTTCCTTAGATGCTCCTTAGCGCTCTCCCGGTCGCGCTCGTCTGCCCTCCCCGTGATCAAGAAGTGTTTGCGCTTGCGACGCAGCGCAAGAACATAGCGAATGGATGGCTGGGGCGCGAGGACATCCGACAGTGGCGACGCCGGTGGGTGGAATGCAATCGCGCCACCATACTGATTTGCCTCGAGCTCTCATCCTTCTAGTTCCGGGACCCGTGGCTTTTTTAAAAATTCCGTGGACGAGTCCGCCTTGCATTGTTCTGGCCTCTGGAATATCACAATGATCCAAGAAATACGCCAGCAACGTTGGGCGCGGTTTGAATCGCATCCCTCGCCGACACGCTACCACGGCTGGCATTCGATCCCCGGCGATGGTTCGAGTGCACGACACCGGTCGTAAGTTATATAACACTTGTATGGATAGCTCTAACTCTGGTTCTAGGATACCTGCCGTTCTGGCCTGAGAGCTTTTGCTTCGTACCCTGGCTGCGTAGAAATTGGATCCGTCTGTTTCTCGTCCAACAAAACTGTCGAAGCTACCCGGACGCAAAGTATGTCAGTCCGGATTCCCCCCCAAGCGGAAGCAAATGTAGGACCCCCGTTCCAATGACCGCTTTCGAGTTTCGACAAAGGGTGCAAATGCTCAACGCACTCTTGTTTCGTTGACTCCTTGCACTGCTGAATCGATTTAGTCCGGACTGTGGCTTCTACAGCACTGTCCGATTTCTCATCAATCCCGAGAATTCATCGAGCGAAACCCGTGTCGTCCTTAGTTCCCACGGTGTCAGCTGACGAGCCCTTAACGATTCACCTCCTATCCTGGCGACGCCGAAGGGATATTGCCAGTCCCTCAAGCCGCGCGAAATGTGTACTTCACGACCCAATATTTGTTGTGCGACACCAAACCCCCGGGCATTCAATTAGGTCTTGATTCAAACGGCGATACTTCCCGCTTCGCTTCCTATGCGCAAAACTTCGCTTCTCAGTGCTGGGGACCGGCACCGCCTATGATCGGGGCGGCGGCTTTGGTCGTGTTTGTTCCCACTGAAATAAATCAAAACCATGTTCCAGTGTGTTCTGCCCTGCACAATACTTGGATCACCTGAGTATAACAGCAATATATGTGTATCCAATTTATTCCCATGCCCTCCCGCAAAAAGCAAACCAATTTACTCGGGTCCACATCCTCCCACTCGTCATCCTCGCCCGCGGTACACCCATATTCATCGACAACCACGGGTTCCTCGATCTCCCGGGATGTTTCGTCCGCTTGGGAGTTGTCTAATCCCCTGAAATGCTTTTTTAGGCAATGTGAGTGAATTAATCGAGCCATTTACCTTCGCGCAAGCTCTCGGTCGCGTGCCTCCAAAACCGAGTTCCTCCGAACACCCACCCTCGACATATCTTTCCATTTCTTCTTGACCAGAACTTCATCTTTGAGTTTATCCTTGTGGTAATGAAGCTGGTCCTTCAATTGTTTCGATGTCATCGGTTGATGTTGAACTCGAGGATCGTTGTCGCGAATCGGAAGGCCGCGGCCTTCTTCCTTGCTATCGGATTCTTGCGACATTTTAGCTTGGAAAACTTCATCGTGTGCGACCCGTAGCCGTCCTAGTTCTGTAGTCAGTTCCGACAAAGTGACCTCAAGCTCCGCTATTCTTGCGTCCTTTTCGATGATTTGTGCCTTAAAGAACAGAACTGGCTTCTTAAATTTCGTCATAGTAGTTTCTATGAGTACTGGAAAGTCGACAGGATGGGTGTTTTCGGTGTCGTCTGCAAAATATTGGCAAAAGAAGTGAGATGGGCAGCTTCCTGAGGTTTTTGGAGGCAAGGGACTGTATTTTGGTCGAGAAGGCCATCTGCAGGCATGAATCGATCGATAGAAAGGGACCTGTGAGGTGCTAGTGGTGCTGAGTAAGGCAAGGAAGGTGCTGGAGGAGGAGGACGCGTCAAAATGTCAGCGAGTCGCGCTGTGTCACATAGTGACTACACGCGTCAGGGTGGCGCCCAGAGAAAATGCTTCATTTATTCATTTTCGAACCTATTCTCTTGATCCAAGTGGGAAAGTTGTTCATGAATAGCGTCCCTATTGATCTGTGGTGCCGCTTTTCTCATGTCTGCCTTTTCCCTTCGAGAGGTGTTCGAACCGCCATGGATTTACACACTCATTTCTCCAAGGGGCGAAAGTGAAAAATCCGGCACGGTAACTCTGTTTTCTAGTGTATTATAAACAAATTTCTCCTTGACTGTTCTCATTGACCTCAAAATTGGATTTTCTGAAGCATTTACAACATTGGGACCGACCCCACCCGCCAACCAAACATCACCAAAGCTGCCGCATCAAAGGCGTGCAATGCCGGTCCCCATGAATCTCACCATCTTGTATCGGGCTCTTCGCCGATTTCCCCCACAGTTAAATCGCAACTCCGATGGTGTTCGAGCCAAATCCACCAAGTCTCCAAGGTATTCTTGCGAACTCTCCTGACCTGAACAATTCCGGCTTTCGAATGTTCGTCATTATTTCAACCTTCGCCGATGAGCAGATTTACACTTCGGATTCATCGGTCCTTCCTGTCGTTGGCTTATGGCACCTGCATGCCCGCCGCATTGATATTTTGTATTTTGGAGCTCTGATTTTGAATTTTCATTCTATTTCTGATCGTGTGGCCTCATAGCTTAATGCTATCTCTAATTTTCTTTCCTTATACTAAATGAATGCTTTCATACTTTTAATAGACTGTTAATTTCCCGCTGAAGTATTGTGGTGTTCCCATTCTTTTGTTTCCACAGAAATGGAATGGCCTTCATTTCACACTCCTGAATCCCTGAGCGAAGCGGAGGTTCCTCTTGGCTGATTAATTTAGTTTCAGCACTGCGGGAAATCGCCGAGGAAGTGGAAATATACATCTGCGTGAGCTCTAAAAGACCTACTTGGAAAGAAATTCAAGGACACCGACAGCTCGTGTGAAGGCAATTCCCACGACGCCCTATGCATGATCTCCGAAATACGGAGTTTGGTGGTGTAATTCAAAAAGGAACGAGTGAAGGGGCACAAAATGTCCGCCAACAATCTGGTTGGTTCGGACGTGGGGGGGTCGAACCCTGGATTGCCAGTTGATTGTCGTAATGATGTGCGCTGGAAATCCTGGCGTGCACCGCAACCGATTAATGGACCAGTTTCTCCCGCGTGGAAGTTGCCGAAAAACTGGAAAAATGAGCGGGAGAACTGAAAGCAAGGGATTTGAAGAAGCAAACTCACCTAGAAATTCAAGAACACCGACCGCTCAGTTGAAGTCGGATCACTGTGAGCGTTGCGACGAGCCTTCTCAGTGCAAGCCCTGACATACTTCTGGTTTGGGAAGCACAATCGATAAGAAATGGATAATTTCAAGGGGGAAAAGAATTCTGAGGGGGGGAGTCAGTTCGGACGCTAGGAGTTGAACCCCCGATTCCTAGTTACACTAGGGGGATTCGACGAGAAATCGTAGCTATATTCCTACACCACATCCGACGGTACAGCTTGTTCTATTCCTGCGACAAGGCGCTAAGAATATGAGGGGGTTTGAAGCCGGGGAGACAAACTCACTGGGAAGAAGTTAACGTGGGGTTGCTTGAGGCATGTGGTTGGAAATGAGGAAATGATCTCGGTAGGTGCAACATACGTGCTAATTGAGGAGGCGGAATCTAATCTTGAATCATGAGTGAAACACAAGAGAAAGAAAAAAGAATAACGAGCGCAGGTCGAGCACGGGGAGTCGAACCCCGTACGGCCAGTTGAATCACTGGCACAATAATCTCTGGTGTGACGGATCAGATCGGGTTAAGACAGAGCTTCCACGTCACGTCATTGCCGGGGCCCGGTGGGCCGCACATTGCCACTACGCGTGCGCACCTTGCACTCCACCTATCCAATATGACGCCAAGTTCATTCTGCTCGGGCGGCAGGACTCAAGAGGCTGCCGATGAAGGTGAGCCTGGAATGTCGCTGCGACGTCTGGGTTCTGTTGACGACTCCCGACGAGCACAGTGGCCGGGAAAGGCTGCTGCTCGTCTGCGGTGGGAGGAGGAACCACTTGTGGCAGCTGCTGTAGTGGAATAGACGACCACAAGAAAGACGATATGAATGGTGAGTTCAGACTGCATATATCCGACTGGGAGTAGACTTAGAAACGACTGTAGCGTGTGAGGACGACTGTCAGAAGGCCAAGGATGAAATCAAGACGGACTCCAAGAAGGGCGGTGAGTTCTTAAAACCGCATATGTTCAACGCTAGAATGCGAGTGCAGCTTGCGAGAAGGACTGTTGTGGTGCCGTGGACATCTGTGTGGAGGACGATAAGGCTTGTGAGTTGTGTATACCGCATACGTCGCCATTGCAACGCTCACGAGATACAGCGTGCGAGGACGATTGCTGTAAGAAAGACGAGCACAACAACACAGGGAAGGGCTCGGCAGATAGTGAGTCCATTCAAACCGCGTATTTCCGACTGAAACTAAACGCCACAACGCGAGTGCAGCTTGCGAGAAGGGCTGTTGTGGTGCCGTGGACATCTGTGTGGAGGACAGTGAGGCTTGTGAGTTGTATCTACTACATACGTCGCCATTGCAATGCTCACGAGATACAGCGTGCGAGGACGATTGCTGTAAGAAAGACGAGCAAATCCGCCAGCAGGACGATAAGACCTGTGAGCTTGGTATACCACATTCCTTGCCATTGCGATGCTCACTCGGGATGTAGCGTGCGAGGACGACTGCTGCCAGGAGGACAAGAATGACTGCTGTCAGAAGGACGAGCACGTCACCACGACGGACTCGGCGGACGCTGAGTATTTAAACCGCGTATATCCGACTGGAACTCAGCGCAAGAACGCGAGTGCAACTGGTGGGAAGGGCTGCTGCGGCAGTCTGGAGGACGACCCGGCTCGTGAGTTGTGTATACTGCATATATCGCTATTGTGACGCTTAACGGAATGCAGCGGGCGAGGACGACTGCTGTGAAAAGGACCAGAACGAGAATGTGGATGGTAAGCCAGATCCGACTCGACCGGGTTCTCACCCCTCACTGCTCTGACTGCAGCTTGTGGGAATGGGTGCTGCTCGTCGCCTTTAGAGATGGACGAGGGCACACAGGGGACGGATGAGAAGGTGGGGGAGGGAAACGGTGACGAGGATGACGATGGTGAGCCATCCCGGCTTCTAATATTCATTCACGCTGGTCATGATACTGTTTTTTTTTGTAGATTCCCTCTGCCCCTGCTGCATTGAGATCCTCGTCAAGCATCCGGACGTTATTGGGCGAACACGCATTGGTACACGCCTTACCCTTTCTTCGGCATAATTGATTTATATTTGCGTAACATTCAGAGGCCGAATCGGCGGACCCGACACTCTTCGCCAAGAATTCTGCCCACCGACTGTCAGCTGCAATTCGCAAGTGCTGTCGTCTTTTCGAGGCGTCTTGCGCTCAGAAAGCGTGCTGCTTCTCGCGTGCGCTCCCGTCGAAAAAAGGACGCGCTGTTTCCGTCTCTGTTCCCTCCAAATGCAAGCAGCCTGCGCAGCCGATTCCTGCGGATTACGCTTCGGACAACTTGACTCATTCGTCTCCCGACGAATCGACCGGAGAACCGCTCAAGCTCGAGATCACGGGCATGGACTGCGCCGACTGCTGCATCAAAGTCAGCCGCGCGCTCTCGAGGCTTCCCTCTATAAAGCGGGTGCACCTCGCCTATATCGAGGCCGTCGCCTCTTTGCTCTATAACCCCGAGGTCATCACCCCAGAGGCTATTGCTCGGTATGTCGCCCGGGCCACGGGCTTCACGATCCAACCCATCGGCAAGGAGGACACCCTGCCCTCCACCCATATTACCCTCCCAATCACTTTCAGCCAACCCCCTCCCCCTGACACTCTTGCACAGCTTGACCCGCGTCATCGGAGTGAGCTGCGTGGCTTCACAGAAATATTGTTCCCGATTCGCGGCGACGGAGCGCGTCAACCTCGCCAGGTCCTCGCGGATCTCGCAGAATACGGCCCCGCGCTCGTCCCCTCCGATGCGCTAGGTAAAATGGATGATCGCGTCTCCAAAGATCTCCGTCGGATCGCTCTGCGCACGCTGTGCAGCATTCTGCTCGCCATCCCTGTGCTCATCCTCGCGTGGGCGCCACTCCCCGGGAGCTCGTTCGCGCACGGACTCGCGTCGGTCATCCTCACGACACTCATTCAGTTCGTCGCCTTCCCAATTCTCTCCTCCTCGGTCCGCTTCATCGTCTTCATGCACGCGGTGGACATGTCCGTTCTGGTTAGCGTCAGTAGCCTCTCGGCTTGGATATTCTCCCTTGTGTCGTTCGCCTTCGAGGTCGCCGGGAAGCCATTCGCCGACCCCTTTTTCGAGACAGTCGCGCTCCTCGTCGCCTTGGTGCACATCGGGCGCCTGGTCCAAGCAGCCACGCGCCGCACGACGAGCTCGGCCATACGGGAGTTGCAGCAGCTTCAGCCCGCGGACGTTAGCTTGGTGGAACAGGTCGGCGAATCCTCGGTCGAGATCGTGATAGATGCTCGGTGGGTCAATTTTCACGTGTCTTATCCCTGCTGCTGTGAGCTGACCGCACGTGCCCTGCAGGCTTCTGTACTACGGCGACATTGTGCGTGTGGGACCGGCGACCCGTATTCCGACAGACGGGATGGTCGTCGCTGGGTCCAGCGCAGTCGACGAATCATTCGTTACGGGTGAGAGTCTCCCCAGCGCCAAGCAGGTTGGGAGCTCGGTCACGGCTGGGACTCTCAACCTTGAAGGAGAACTGGACATACAAGTCACGCAGCTGATACACGAGAACTACCTCGTACGTATCGCGCGCTTAGTGCGCCAGGCGCAGGCGACACGCTCGCGATTCCAGGACCTGGCTGACAGATTCTCCGCCGTTATCCTTCCCGTCAGCGCCGCGTGTTCTGCCATCGCCTTTGTGGTGTGGTTTTTGGTCAATCGATACGGGAGGCATCTGTCATCTGTCCCCTCGGCGGTCAGTGGGCTCACGTACGCGTTGGCAATTCTTATTGTGAGTTGTCCTTGTGCGATCGGTGTTGCGGTGCGTATGATCATGTATTTTCACTGCTCCTTCATCATCGTACTCATGCGAGCGCGTGTACTTAGGTCCCGCTTATTGTTGCAGCTGCCCTCCGAGCCGGCCGCCGCGAAGGGGTACTCTTCCGCTCTTCCGAAGCGCTCCAAAAAGCGAACGATGTGGACGTCGTTGTGTTCGACAAGACCGGCACACTTTCACGCGGGTTGTTCTCCCTCGAGCGGAAAGAGCTTCTAGCGCCCGGCGTGGATAAAATCATATACCCCCTCATCTCGACCAACCAGCACCCCATTTCCAAAGCGGTCCTCGCGCACGTCGCTGCCGACGTTAGCCGCCCGCCGGACAGCAGCGCCCAATCCCAGGGGATCATATCCTTACCGGGGATGGGCGTCAAATCCACCTTGGCCGGATACCCTCTCCTCGGCGGCAACCCAAAGTTCACCGGTGCCGCCCAGCACCCGTTTGTCCAAGAGTTCACTGCCCGCGGACTCACCCTCTTCACTGTCACCCTCGCCGGCGAGCTCGTCGCTGCCTTCGGCCTTGCGGACATGCCGCGCACCGACGCGCCTGCGCTCCTTGAGGCGCTCGCTGTGCGTGGCAAGCGCGTGTTTGTGCTCTCAGGCGACAACGCCGGTGCCGTCGCGCGCTTCGCGGCCATGCTGCCCATCGAGCCCGGTGATGCCCGGGCTGCGTGCACCCCAGCGGACAAGGCGGAGTTCGTTAAGGCCCTGCAGGCACGCGGACAGCGTGTATGCTTTGTTGGGGACGGGACAAATGACGCACCAGCGCTGGCGCAGGCGGACGTAGCGCTGTGTATTACGAGCGGCGCCGACGTCGCAGTCGCAGCTGCGGGCGCGCTGGTGGCGGGCGAGAGCATGAAGCGGGGGGTGTTGGCGGCGCTGGATGTGGCAAGGCATGCGCAGCAGCAAATGGTGGTTGCTTTGGGGTGGTGTATTTTGTATAATGCCGCTGCGTTGTTGTTTGCGGGTGGGGTGTTTGTGCGGGTGCGCATCGAGCCTCAGTGGGCTGGGCTGGGGGAGCTGGTGAGCTTAGTCCCGGTACTCATCATAGGGCTTGCTCTGGATCTCCGTTGGAGGTGGCGTCGTCAGTAGCAGTCTCCTACTCACGCGCACCTTACGGGATTGGGAATATTTACTGTGCGAGTATTCGCAGTGAATTCTGTATGAAGTAATCACAAATCCAAATCTTATTTTACTCGACCCCTCTACGGCCGCCACGGCGGCTGGGGTTCTACAAATGTAAGTAACATCACATGGTCGGGTTCGATAAATTTAAGTGCAAGGACGCACCTAAGGGCCGGCGACCCTCGAATATTCCTGTTCCTCCGCCCCACTTCTCACCAGAACCCAGCGCTCAGGACTGGTCCACCTTGTGATATCCAACAGCCGCGCAAACCTAGTTCGCCGCCGGGAAGACATACGCAGAAGACGCGGGGAGGGTGATGGCGCACAGTATGCTGCGCTTTGGGCACGAGGAAGGAGCGTTCTGACGTGGAACTCAGCATTGAAATTGTCGGTACAAAAGCGCTGCTTTCGCAGGGAGAAAGCAAATTAACGAGACAAGGATACACAGCGAAGCACCAAACTCCCGGATCGTCAGTCCATTCCGATTTCCCTACCCCGCTTCTCCTTGAAATGTAGGTCGTCCCTCCATGCACTCGATCAGCGCGCGCGCAGCGAAATCGACGTACGCATGCGATACTTCGTCGGCGGTGAGACGAACGCGGACAACGCGGTGGGCAGCGGGGAAGGTGAGAGCGCTGACTTGGGAGACGTGAGTATTCTGCGGTGCAAGTAAATAAATTATCGGTGCAGTAACGAGTGTGGAACGGGAGCAAGGTAAATAGTTATGAAAAATGGGGAGCGAGGGAAAGGAAAGGACGCAAAGGGAAGGTATGCCCATTGCCAGAGGGTGGACGAGGCAAGAAAAATATCCGCACCTGATAGCAATTTTCCCACCACCAACCCGTGCACCCCGTGTCTTTCAGCGCCCGAAGACCGCCCCCCACGGTCCTCCGCCTCTGTCATTCTGAGCAGGCAACGCCTACCCGCTCGCGTCGTACAATCTTGGCCTCAGTCAGCCTCCATGAAAGAGGTGGGAAGGAAGGGAAGGGGAGAAAACGCACAGCGCCGTCCCAGCAGAAAAATCTACGGCCTCCGCTTCGAAGTGTCCGCGCGGGTATCCTCCACTCCAGCGCTCGTCGTGCGGGTTACGATCTGCCAACGCAATTCACCCTCCGGCGTCAAGCGTCAAAAGAAGGGAAAGGGGAGGGAAGGGAGAAGGAAGCGCCCATGTACGCCGCACGCGCAGAAAGGTTGACGGCATCCACTCAACAAAATTTACAAACCCGGGCGAGACCAGGAACGAAATGCATTCATCATCCATTGAGCAATAAAGCGGGGACGGGGATGCTGCGCAGACCGCAGCTTCGAAACGTACGGCGAAAGCATGCGGCGCGTGGTGCGCCTCCGAACCTGCGAAAGCGCGGGGCCGGGTGCGGAGTACGACAGGAAACCCTACGACACAAAAGGACCGTTAGTCTGGAGTACTGACACGCGGGGAAACGTACCTCGATCGCGAGTCCCACTTGACTCCCAGCCAACCGTGTGCCGTATATGTAATATGTATACCGTCCCCACGTCGGTGGTAGCTGCGGTAAGCGTGAGGGACGTGCTGTGTGCCACTGGGCGGGGAGCGTATCCGTGTCCACGTCAAGTCAAGTCGAAGAGACGCCGGATCTGCGGCGGTGGATTCGAGAGGACAGCATAGGGATTAATCTACAGTGGGGGGCGGGGTTAGTATATATATGGTATAATACAGCCTGAAAGGAATGAAAAAGGAGAGGGTTTATGCGTACGTATGTAGGGAAGAATGGCGCGCGAATGGAGAAATTGACAAAGTACATGGGTGGACGCACCTCGCGTACACGGAATCTGCATCTCCGCGCGACATCCATCCCACCCATTCAACGTCCAGAGACTCGATCGAGGGTGGTGTATAGCGTCGAGGGCGCGCGAGGCGTGCATGCGTGCGAGTCGTACTCGGAGCAGTAAGCAGGCGGTGTGCCCATACTGGGGGTGGCAATTAATAGCGGATGGGCTGTGCATGGGTGGTGCTCATGCCTATTTTACGGACACGCGTCAGCGCAGGAGTCCGGAAACGAAGGATACGGAGGGCCGATCCGGCAGGGACGCGACGAGCACGTCTACGCCGGTGCGGAGATGTACGGTGCATATGCGCGCGCCTACCCTGCCCGTAAACTAGACTGCGCTGCGCCGCAGAAAGCACCCCACGAATTCAAATGATACTCACCGCATACAGATTGTCACGGGCACACACCCATTCTGTCCAGCGCGGGTCGTTGGCAGAAGTACCTCAGCCTGGGAGAGTGTCAGTGTCACTTGCATCCGAGAGAAAAAAGAAAGGGAGGGAGGATACGAAAGAAGGGAACGTAGGTGCTGCGTTCCCCGCGCCGCCCACCCCGCGCCATCTCCGTCTGGAGTCGCGCGCGCGAACAAAGAAGAGAATAAAAAGTACGGCAAGAGAAACACGTACGTAAGACTGGCCCATTCATTACGCCGTCAGTGTATATATGTACACTCCTCGTCCTCCTACTGCGGATGACGGCGGGGGGGACCAGCCGCGTGCGGGACAAGCAACGGGACGATCCGCGTGAGGCCGAGACCTTGAACGAACGGCGAGGGGTTATTCAGCCGCGCGCGAAAGACAGGGACGGCGCACATAGAAGGGAAGCGGTGGCAAGGGAGGCAAGGGAGCGGTGCTGCGTGTGGTGCGTGCGGTTGGGGACGGGCTGGGTGTGGCAGAAGATACCAGGGTTAGCAGCCCTGTGGATCGAAATACCAGCGATTGCGGAGTTGGTCGAAGAAGAGGGTGGTGCCAGTGGTTAGTTGGTGGTGGCAAAGGGAGTAACCCCGAAGCCGAATGAATTTGCGAGCAGCGAGTAGGTCTTGAATGGATAGCACCGCTTTGAGGGAGTTCGTCGTGGACTCGTGGTGGTGAAAGGAAAGCTGTGCCATTTGATCCGTCAACACCGCCACATCGGACTTCCTTTCGGACGATGATGACGCTCTCCCGGTCACGCTCATCCATCCCAAGAAGAGTCTCAGAAGTGTTTGCGCTTGCGACGCAGCGCTTGAATGGATGGCTGGGGCGCGAGGACAGTGGCGACGCCGGTGGGTGGAATGCAATCGCGCCACTCCCGCCCGAACCCATCGCCATTGGTTTCAAGCCCAGACCGACCTCTGCGCTCCCAGAATATCCACCCCGCGCCACTCCATGTCGGCTACCGTCTCCACCGCGCGCCAGACGTCACACTGCGCCTCCGTCATCGCCCCACCTCAAGTTTGCTTCCATCCCTCACCTCACCTCCAGATCCATGCATCTGTCTTGACCGCGCTTCTCGCCTTCGACCCACAAACCCCTTCCACCCGCGTGCTGCCCACCCTGCCCCGTTTTTCACTCGCTCCGAAGGCCAAGAATGCGGGGGCACGAGGCCGTGTGGGCAAGTGCGGGGTCGATTTTCGTCGGTATGGTATGTTGTAGGGCTAGCATCCCCATGGTCGCGCTCGTAGGCTCACTCCGCATCCCCATCCTCCGCGTACGCACCAGACAGGTCATTATCATTCGATCCTGTGTATGCATACACGCACTCGCCGTGCCACCATGCTTTCGCGTCGCGCCACTACAAGCGTCACCACAAAGCCTTTTGGCACATCTTGCTTCCTTCCCCAGCTATTCCGCCGTTGAAGTTCACCGGCGATCCCACCCAATATACATCTCAGGTGATTATGCAGCTGGCTGGCATCAATTGTGGTTAGTAGCCAACCTCTTCTAGGCCTTCTGTTCTAACTTCTTGACCCCACGCACATACCTCCTTTGCCTACTTACTTCTCTTTACGTTCGTGACGATTGTATAGATTGCATTCTTGACGATTTATACGGACGGTCAGTCAGGTATGACTGGGATACCCCGCCGACTCGAACGAATACCACTATCCACTGCGGCGATTGATCTGTTTTCCCTGTGGGAGAACGGACATGGGTTTCTTACTACAACTCCCAAGAAGATCTTCCCCAAAGTGGAGAATATCATGATTTTATCCTACCATGTTTTTCCAGCCTGGAGAACAAAGGGTTCTTTTCTCGGCCGAAAAACTCTTTGTTTCCCCGCTTGAAAAAACCAAAATTATCCAAACGCCCGCCAAATTTGGCCGGACCGGCCATCCGAAAATTCTCCGGTCGGGAGAACAACGTATTTTCTCGCGAGGAGAAAGGACCCTTTGTTCTCCCGCCTGGAGAAACTTCCTGGGAAAAAATCATGATTTCCTCCGCCTCGGGGAAGATTTTCATCGGAGTGGTAGTAAGAAATCCAAGCCCTTTTTCCCACGTGGAAAACGGATCGACCCCCGCAGTGATCGCACTATCCGCGTCTTCCTCTTCCGGGGATAAATTCATTCTGTTTGTTTGAAGCCGGTCCGGATGTGGTGGTTGCCGATATCTTCACTTCACGCTGGCCTCGGTATTCGCTAACTGGCCAATAAATATTGAAGGCAGTTATGATATTGCCGGTGCTCGCAGGGATTGGGTTCACAGGTACAGTACAGACCATCACGCATCATTCTCCAACGGCGAAGGCTGAATATGTTAATATCTCAGGGTGTGCGGTACCGGTTGGCCTTATACAGGATTTGACATCGAATGCCCATCGCCTGTACGTCCTTTTCGATGGTATCGTTTTAGATCCACTAATTTATATATATTATTTTGTCCCGGTCAGATCATCCGAGGAAGCTGGTGATGATTGAGGGAGGCCGTGTGGGATTCGTTCTGAGTGCCACAATCTTTTCAGTAATGAAATAAAAAGATAACTAGAATAGAAGGCCGTGTGGGATTCGTTCTGAGTGCCACAATCTTTTCAGTAATGAAATAAAAAGATAACTAGAATAGAAGGAGATGGGGCGCACCTGAAACCGCGTCACAAGCGGGCGCAGGGCGCAGACTGGACAGCTCCTCGCCCAGCGGGTGTGAGGCGCTCAGGCCCAGCGCCGCACTCTCCATTTCCATTTTTGGGGCGGTGATTTTGGGGAGTTTGCGCTTGTCCTACCCGGTATTTGGACGCCGAGTTCTCCGCAGACGTAAGGTAATTCGATTGCCTTTTGCGCGTCCGGCGCGCCGGGTGGGCCACGTATGCTCTTGATCTGCGCCATCCAGATTTAAACGCAATCAGGCTCGAGTCCCTTTGCCTGTTACCCTCAAGGACAATCCGATTAATCAAAATTCAGCCGCACCGTTGGGAAAGTTCGTACCCGTTGGACCCGATAGTACTTCGAGTTGTACTTTAAGCTTCATCTGAAAGGCTAAGAAGCGCATCCACTTCCTGTATTTCTTTGAGAAGCATCATGGTTGCAAGTGGGCCTCGCCTGTTCGACTCAAGCCCGAGTCATGTGCTGGCTGCGCAACATCTTATTTTTTCGGTCGGCCTTCAGTAAATGCTCAATAATTCAATTCATTGTGTACTACTTCTGATTGAAGCAGGGTAAAATAAGACTCGGTAGCGGATGGTCCGCATCCACGCAGCATCGGTTATGAGGGAGACTATGCAAGTAGACCTGCCCTGTTCGAATCAGGTCCGAGTCATAAATGTTTGGAGAAATGGAAACAGGTTCTAGGTGACAATCATCCACACACCCTGCGCATAATGGGTCATCTGGCAAGCACATACTCAGTCCGGGGGGAGCATCGAAAGGCTGAGGGACTCAATCTTATTAGGCTGGAGAAACAGAAACAGCTTCTGGGTGAAAATCATCCAAAAACCTTGCTTATCATGGGTCATCTAGCCACCACATACTCAGCCCTGGTAGAGCATCAAAGGGCCAAAGAACTCAACATTATTGTCGTGGAGAAACAGAAACAGATTCTGGGTGCCAATCATCCAGACACCATGCAAATCATGGGAAATCTGGCCAGCACATACTCAAACCTGGGGGAGCATCAAACGGCCAAGGAACTCAACATTATTGTGCTGGAGGAACGGAAACAGGTGCTGGGTGACAGTCATCCAGACACCCTGTGTACTATGGGTGTACTATGGGTAATCTGGCCATCACATATTCAGACCTGGGAGAGCATCAAATGGCCAAAGAACTCGGGTTTGTAGTATTGGTGAAACAGACAGGTTTTGGGTGACAATCATCCAGACACCCTGCATACCATGAGGACTCTGGCCGTTATACTGAAGAGAGCTCATCCATAGGTACCAAAACTGTGCTTGTTGATATGGGTCCTGGAGCCACTAATTGCACGATTGCACTGACTTCCCGCACCTCATGAGGAAGTTAGACCTGAAATGTGACTCCCAAAGGGAGCCCAAATAAATTAAGATCCAGCAGGTACAGTGGTGACAGAAAGTTCTGCACATGGTTGTTTGGGCTTGTTTCTGGGTCAAATGACCTAAATAAACTGCTAACTTGAACATTGAAAAATTTCAAGATTGTATGGGCCATTTACCACTCTTTACGGTAAACAGGTGTGGTGTGTTTTCTTTTCTACCGAAATCAATTGATTGCTCTTTGCTACACCGGTTTTATTGATTTTATCAATTCCTCTCAGTGGAAAAAGAGGGAGAAAGAAATTAATATTTAAAATTGCTAAAGCTACCACAAAATAATATACCAAGACCTCCGTAAAACACCACATTGAAAGGAAGTTACAAACTTCACTGCGAGAGCTCACATAATCCACTTTGAAGAGAATTCGGATATTCCACTTGAATGACTTGCATTTCATTCTGAGCTTGATCAATGGACTGCACTTGATGTTAGGGTTGATGCATTCTTGAGGTCGAGGAGGAAGTGCTTGGTAGTAACTTGAGCTTGATCACGGGGCAGTAGGCTGGAGATTGAGATTGAGTCAACCTGCATCCTTGAGTTTGAGAGGGAAGTGCGTGGTAGTAAGTTGATCTTTTGAAATTTTGAAGCTTGAAGTCCAGGATTTGACAAGAGTAGGGGAGTTCACGGTAGGGCCCATTTTCGCGTTTGTGAATATAAATATTCGTCCGAGGGAGCAATTATTTCTACAAAATAAAAATATTCCACAAGCACGATTTAATCGTGCTTGTGGAATAAACATATTTTTGTGTGGAATTTACTTCAAGTTGCCAGTGCCCCGCCCCATCTCAATCATCACTGCTCATGGGGAAGCGGTTGAAAGCTTCTGGCTCTAACGGGTCTTGGATGATTGATTGCGTCGTCAGAATCGGTGTTGGCATCTGATCCTGAGGTCTTGTTGCTGAAGATATCCTTGCCTATGGAGTCTTCAGTGACTGTCTCCAAGAGGCTGAGAGTAGTGACGAGCTCAGGGGCCCCATCAGTAGTCCAGTGGTGGTTGATTTGTTGAGGCATTATGGAGGGGAGTAGCAGAGTGAGGGCTGTGGAAATAGTCAATAAAAATATATTGTGGAACTCAAACGGGGTGATCACGGCTTTATTCCACAAACCATGGTTTTTATTCGTCTGATCAAATGAATAAATCTATTCACAAACGCGAAAATGTGCCCTACCGTGAACTCCCCTAGTAGCACATGGGGTCGAAATATAGTTTTCCCAATTTTGAACCGAGAGGCACACAGAACAATATTGGGTGAAGCCGGGCTGACCACAGGTCGGGTGAGCGCCGAGCGCCGAGCCATTATTTAATTTGATTTCAATCAGCATTCCTCAAAGTTTACAAATGCATGGAAAAAGAAATGACCAATTGGTCATCATATGATCGGGGCAAAGAGGCTTTGCCGCCGCCCGCGTCAAGTCCGCGCGACGGTCATACGGCACAAGCAGTGATTCAAATTAGTTTTGGGGTCCCGGGTGTGTGTGTGCTGGAGGACTGTTATAAATTTGGGATAGTGCCGAGAAGGAGTCTACAGTTGAGTGTGATCTGAGGCAAAGCATCAATAAATTCGAAATCATCAACAATGTAAATCATTACCAGACGGGCAGCGGGAGAGCCGACAAAGAAATAAAATTGTGTCGGCACGTCGATTGAATCAGTCGAGGAAGTCTTGATTGATGTTTTGAAGGTTGATTCAGGACGGCAGAAACAATGTCGAGGGGAACAGCAGAGCTCGAGTCAGAGATGGGGGAAAACACAGAATGAGTCAGCGGGATAGTGGGTTATATGACGCAGCCGTGCAGCTGCGAGCTGCGCGGTAAGGATCAATCTTGCGGTTGAACAGCCTTCTGAAGGTATTCAACTTGACATGCGCGTACCAGGAGAGGGAACCAAAGAAATGCGAATGAACACACAAAGTATTTTGGTTAAGGCAAAGTAAAAATACCCCTCCACGTTGCCCACGCGGCACAGCTTGAATCAACTCCTTACCTCAATCTTACCCACCAAATTCTTGGCCTCATCAAAGCTCAAGGTTAAGAGATACAATGTCGGTCGTCCGCTGGACAGCCGTAAATTAGGTGGCTGTGTGGGCTGCAAATCAAATGCCCGAAGTGGTGATGTAGGTCGAGTGATGCTAAGGGGATTCAGATTCGGCAAATCTGGACCCGACCTCGAAACTTTTGTTCAGAGGCCTGGCGGGACCTCTAATTCTCCTTTTTAGGACGTTTTTGATGTCCCGCGCGGTTAACGGTTAGCGGGATTTGGAAGGGCTTGGGCACTGAACACCCTGCATGCATGATTTGTGTGGTTCGTGGGTATACAGTGCACCTAAGAGCCCTTCACCAGAAGCCACACAATTTCTTTGTTTTCCTTTGGATAAACACCCTTTTCTTGTGCTGGCTGTTTGGTGGCAGACCGCTCACCCCGTGTCCCGGATATGAGAATACTCTTTTGTCCTCTAACTCAACAAATTCTTCACCCCTCACCTCGGGATATGGACTTTCATGATCAGTGCACCAAACCACATCAGAATTTGAGGGCGTGCAAAAATTCTTGAATTGACACCCCCTTGAGCGAAACTTTGTTGAGCAATTCGTCAGAACGAAGCCGCCCCTCGTGGTCTTGCTGCAGGCCAATTTCAGCGATGGCCATTTATCGGAGCTCGCAGCAGCGCTCAACTGGAACCCAATCTTGCAGTGCGACGCAGCACAAATTTACCGTGTGACCTCCGTGTCTGAGCCTATATTAGGAAAATGCCCCCCGGCAATTATACTACATTTTTGGACAAAATGTTTCAAAATTCCTTCAGTTGTTTAAGTGTACCAAAATGTATCAAAATATGTTCTCGGCCGAAATAATTGCTAAAGTTGTTGCACTTGTGAACAAAATTTCTGTTGTGATAAGCGGATAAGCGGGGGGGGGGGGGGGGGGGGGGGGGGGGGGGAGATAAGATGAAGAGGTAGGCAGCTAAGTTTGCAATAGCACTGATGGTTGGAAGACACTTGGTTAGTTTCCGCCTCCGATCAGAATCCAGATCTGGAAATAATTCTCGGCAAATCGGCACTGTCTTGATGCACAACCACTCTGCCGAAGCATGCCGCCAACTGTTCTTTTATTGTTTTACTCTAAGACCGCACATCACCACTCTTTTCAGCGGCCACGAAAATGATAACATAGGCCAGGAATACTAACTAACCTGGACCCCTAGCCGTTAACCCCAAGCACAATTCTTTGGCCTTTTCACCAGAGTCTGATGGAGTCTGACAAAAAAAACTTGACATGCAACAGAATTTTAGAGAGACAATCCCGGGTTACTTGCATGTGTTATACATTACAACTCACCCCATACAAAAGGATACAATAGGATACAATGCTACTAATTCCCTTGCGCAGGCGCGGTACTCAGAAGAGAAAAAAAGCAAAAAATACTTCGTTGGGGTTCGAACCTGAGTCAATTGAATCCAAGCTCCTGGGATAATCGGAAGTCCAACCACTAGGTCAGAGCGGCATAGAGTCTGAGGCTAGCCATCGATGCCGGCCGCAATACATATGACGGCCGATCATCGAACGTCGCCGACGCACGGCCTCAACACGGCCTACTTGATACTGCGTGCAGTGGCTGACGGGGATGACACCGCTCATTGATTGGACTGATGGCGCCGAGAGGCTGCCGAAATTTATTGCCAGATTTGGATTCTGATTGGAGGCGGAAAGTCAGGAGTGGTTGGAAGACTGCTTTAGAGCAAACAGATGCTCTAGCAGGATTGTACTGCAGGCTTATATACAACAGAATGTAACTAGAATATTCTACATGTATGTAGTTCAACTATCGGGGTTACTAATCAAATGCCCGAAGGCCAAGCTGCCAATTTATAATTACAACAATTTCTTACTAATTTTGGCCCAGTTCGCTGCCTTTCTTGAGCAATTTCATGCAGCTGCACCGATCGAGAGCTTCATTATTATGGACGGATGACAGTGGAAGGGGTCACTTTGAACTATATTGCATGGCTCGACTACGTAGATCTGCAAGGCAGATTCAAAGTCAGATTTGGACACAATCCGGATATTTTCTCCCCTATCATCCAAACAAAATTTAAATCCCATTTTTGTGTCTTTTCACAATCTCCAACAAATAGATGCTAAAGACATCCGAGATGAATGGAGAAAGATATGGAAAACAGATGTGGAACATGGTTAAAGTACAACATGTACTATATCGCGCTGGGAACCTGGCCACACTAGGAACCTGGCCACAGGCCAACTGTAGGACTTAAGAGTGTGTAATATCTTCCTTTTGTATTTCCACAGTGGAATATGAACTATTGTGCACCTTGAGAACAAATTTCAACCCAAAGTGATAAGTTGATCCAAAGCTGTGCCCGGATTGATTGCGATCCGGAGGGTGAGAACGTCATTTTGATAACGCCGAGCAACCGTCTCGCCCGTTTCTCGACCAATACGCAATTGATCCGGGACTTTGGGGGCTTGTTATTTTGGCATGACGTGAGGCTTCCCTTTAAGCATGCAGGACTTGGTGAATACCTTGATTTACATCCCCAAATTCAGCAACACACCGGGAACAAGAATTCAATATTTGCCAACTGAGATTCGAGATAGCAAAGCACCCTTGCAGAGGACAATTCCAAGGCCCTGTAGTATACTTAATTATGTCCCAATCTTTCATATCCTTAATAGCGCGCGACCTGAACGCCCCTCTATCCCTCCCGATATGAGCACCGAAAGAAAATCACGCATTTGACCCCGAACAAAAGATCAAACGTCGGGTTCTCGACATGATACCTCTGATGTGGATATATGTGTCCATGTTGGTCCATTGGGTTCCAATAGACCTAAGTATGAGTTCTTTTGACCCACAATTTGTTACAACTCGCGTACCAACCTGATTTAGGTGAAAGTACGCATCCCGCAGCCAAGGCTTGGTTATTTTCTCTCCGCTACCCCACTTGTGGATGGTCAAATGTATACTATAAGTGCCGAAGATACACCATATGGATTCCATGTACACTGCAGACAACGGTACGGACCCTCATTCATCGCGAACCATGAGCTTTTGAGGGTGGCCAGGTTCCCTGTCAATTGCCTTTTCGGGGAATCCTTGAAAACTAAATTCGTGGAGCACGCAAAGCGGCACCAGAATTATCGCAAATATGCTCAATCTCTTCGCAGGGTCCGCGCCTATCGCTTAAGTCCCACGGACCTGCCAGAATTTCCCAGAGCACATCGAAATTACGCCCAAATGCCTTAGGTGGCCAGGTTCCCGGCGGGAAATAGTATTTGTGGCCGATAAATATGCTGAAGAGATTTTAAATACCTCTTGGCTATCCTTCAGTGTATTTCTGGCATATATTTACCCCGGACACTCTAATGAAATGGTGAAAACATCCTGAAATTTATAGAACAAATATTGAGTACAGGTTTAAAATAATTTCAAATTTTTGGCATGCAAAGATATGAAGAAAATATTTCAAATATCTTTCCGGTCTTCTGCCACCACAGATCCATAAGAGTGGGGAGATAATACTATCAACAGATCCATTATCTATGCAAATTAGGTTTTGAACAATTTCCAAATTTTTGGGGCCGGATTGTTACAAAAGTTGCTTCGAGGATCTTTTGCATGTTTCTGTTTCAGAAACTTGTTAAGTCATAGTAGTGTCATTTAAAACAGATTGTGAGCTTAGTTATAATAAGAAGGACTTTAAATAATTCTACAATCTTCACCCACCAATCATCCGAGAATTGTTCAAAATAAGTTTCAATGTGATTGCGACCCGGAGACCCAAAAATAATTACAAAAAAGAATCCCGTTCTTTTCCAATCTTATGGCATGGGTTATCGGGTTATGCCCCTTGTGTCACCGCAGAATAAGTACAACACTATTATTTTATTTCATTTTGCATTGCTCAGAGTGAGTAAGAGCTCAAGTAACAAATTCCAATCTCTCCACTCGAAGTAAGCTCACCTCTGTAGGTAATGCTCAAGCCCCGGCCTGAGCCCTGGACTTGGGCCTAAAAAATTTGAAGTTCAAGCCCGAGACCCGGCCAGGCCCACCGTCGGGTCTGGCCGGACTTGGCCCTTGAAGCTTAAAGCCGGGCCCTGAGCATCATGACAGCTAAAGGTCTCACTTCATGGGTAACCCCCAAGGCCATAATATAGTTTGAGCCGGGCTGCCACACCAGATAATAGTAGATGGTCATATCTGAGAACATTCACCAAATCAGCGGCCCTTTGTAAATGATAATTCTCCCACGGCCAAGGCTGCGCAGTGGCCACCAAGGACCAGTACTACCAGGCAGAGCAATGGCCCCCAAAGACTAGTAGGAGGTATTCGTCGAAATGTGTGGACCAAGACTGAACATAAGGCAGGACAGAGCATTGGATGAGTCTCCGGGCCGTGGTTGAGCTGGTGGTGCCACCGTGGTGGCAAGAGAGACAACACCATTTGATCCGAAACCGAACAAAGCGAAAGTAAATTTGATCCGTAACACTGCCACATCAGACTTCTCTTCTTTCCGATCGATCTCGAATTTTCGCCGCAACCAAAGTTCTTTCCCGATGCTCAGCAAGCCCGTGTCTCGCCGAATTCGATTGCAGCCTTGATTATCTGCATCCCTAGCGACCCCTCTTGTCCCACAGCGCGCCTACGTCAAGTCTCGGAAGCCTCAGATCCCAACACTGCGTTTTGTCCGGTTCTCCTCATGTCCGTAGGACCAGTTACTGACAGGATCAACATTAGCAGACATCCATCCAGCGCGCTGATTGCCCTCCTAGTGCATAGCTTCCTCCCCCTTCTTCTACTTCCCAACGACCCTCTTCTTTGCACACACTTTCCTTAGTCTCTCGTAGACAGACACTTCAACGGTAAGCGAGTTCCGAGCTTACCGTTGAAGTCTGTTAGTTACCGCGGGGGTCCGACCGCAGTAGCCGCTTATTATGTAATTGCGGACTTTGAATTCACACGTGCCCCATCACTCAGCGCAAATTTGCCTCTTCCGCGTGTTCTACCAGCCCGTTGAGCACCAAAACGCGCGAAATCCACTCCAGTGGCCCTAATACACGTATTGACATCAAGCAAATCATCAAGCAAATTTGGACGGCGTCGCGTTCAAGCAAAGTTCAAGCCGAGTTCACTGTAACTGCCTGAAGCTAGAGCCCAAAGCATTTCAAGCTGTCTCGTTCGTGCTCTGCTCGTCAATCGGTGTACGAAGAGGCTCAAATTTGGCTTTTCTGCCGAATAAATACAATGACCTGGTCAAGTACTCTTGAAGCCCACGAGTTTCAGCACCGCCGAATCCATGGCAAGTGGAATGGAGATTGTACCGTTGGTGGGGCTGCAGTCCCCTCCTGGTGTGTCCGATATGTACGTCTGTGGGGTTCTAGTTCGCGAAACTTCAATCTCCTTCGACTCAGACCGCGTTGTGAGTTTGGGGATCAAATATTCCAGAATCATATATATAAGGGTACAACAAGCAGATTGGAACGAAGCGTGAGGGCGCAGGGCAGATGAGGTGGATTGTGAGTAGATGCCGAATCCGAGGGATTCGGTGGCACAGGCGAATGGCTAGTCCGCACACGGGATTGGACTTAACGGGTGACACTAGGGGCAAAGACCCACGCACATGAAGTTCATGTGCAATGAACGCACATCCGTCGCAGATGGACCGGAAATATTGTGACATTTGACAATGGATCTTTATCGCACAAAGACGAGACAAAGGCTAGATAAAGAGCAGGACCAGCTCAGGGCAGGATTCCCCACACCTGGGAAACTTCCCCTGCCCTTTGTCTGGCCTTTGTCCACCCTTTGTCTAGCAAAGAACCATTGTCAAATTGACACACTACCTTTCAATATCTCCGGTCCATCTGCGATGAACCTGCGTTTATCGCACATGGCTTTCATGTGCCTGGGTCTTTGCCCCTAGTGTGATCTGCCTGCACACCGCACCATGTGCAGGTACCGATGAGGCATCGACCGCAGGAGTCCGAGTGGTGCACACAGCACACCTAGGAGGTGCAACGATTGCGGCAGGTTACGCCTAGCAAGATTGACGGGAAATGCAGGAAGTGATGGGGAGGGGTAGCAGTGATAGTGAAAGAGATGGCAAGTCCTCCGGCGAGACGGCATACGGGGTTGGGGAAGGGAGGGGAGGGGAGGGGAGGGGAGGGGAGGGAGGGGAGAGTGGAGGAGTGGAGGAGAAGAGAGCGCACCCTCCGGGAATGTACGGCAGCACTGGATTCGCGCAAAGTCGAGGTGGATGCGCGTGAACGGCAGCTGGGTGCGCAGGTGTGAACGGGGCGCCCACCATGACGGCAATAGGGTGTTTCATAATTAGAAAACCCCAACTTGTGCCCCGATTTCTGCCTCAACTCTGCCTCAACTTGCCCCAAGTTGAGGCACAAGTTGGAGGTCTGTTCATGAAACACCCGAGCCAGCAACTCTGCCTCAACTCCGGAGTTGAGGCAGAGATGTGTATCCGAAGTGGCGTGATCGAGGCCTAAATGACAGATTAGCCGAAGTTGGGGCACAGAGTTGGGGCAGAAGTTGGGGCAGAAGGTGGACGTCAAGTCGTGCTGCAACACACAATTTCAGTCCCAACTCCGATTTCATGCCCCAACTTCTGCCTCAACTTCTGGCAAGTTGCGGCACAAGTTGCGGCACAAGTTTGGGTCGAATTCTTAATTATGAAACACCCTAATGTCATCTCCGGGGGTCGATTTCGCACCGTGTGCGAGAGCGGGGACGGGGAGGGAGCTGAGGCGGGCGGGGATAGGGAGAAGGATGGAAGAAAAAGTAAAAAGAGTCAGCAGGCAAAGTACACACCTTTTTCTTCCCTCAAACCAAGGCCGACAATGTTCCCCGCGCCCAGTCCGCATCGCGACGTATCGGTGTACCGGTGTGTAAGCGAGATATGAGATATGGGAATGGAGTGGGTGTGCGGTACACGCACCTTGTTGCCCACGGTTCCCTCGGCCTCCTCTCGATATGTTCTGAGGGCTGGTTATGATATAATATAAGGAGAAACAAACTCGTAGATGGTGTCGAGGCCAAATTTTTATATGGTGGCGAGGTCTTTTCTCTGCATTATACTGTGTGCTTCTCGAATGCTTCTCGGAGCGCACGAGAGTCAGGAGGGAGGTCCGTAGTGATGTGCCGGCCTCGGCTTGGCCTGAAAGCCGGGGCTTTGGCCCTCTTTCGGGGGCTTGGGCTTTCCAAAATCCCAGGCCAGGCCGCCTCCCTCAGGCCCGGCTCGGCTTGGCCTGGCTCTGGCTTAAGCCGGGGCTTCAGTTGAATTTTTCCCAGCTACTATTTGGTGAGCATTAATTACTTTACTACTGTTGCATGGGCTTATAAGAGTGTTTGGGTGCTCATTTCATGCTGCTAGCTGCATGGTTGTTGCTCCTGGACGTCGGTGGGTGATGCGGAGGTCTGGGTGATGCCATTAGTTGAACTGTTGAATGAGATCCTCGACATTCTGAGCAATCCAAGTGTGAATTTGGATATCATTCACACCCAGAGTGACAGAAATACTGTTATGGATGATCTTTGAGCTCTCCCAATGCCCTTCATAATGACCCAAAAAAGCCCGGGCTTTTCGGCTCGGCTTCGGCTTGAACAAATGGCAGGCCGGGCCCCAGGCCCCCTTAGGCCGACAAGTTGGCCCGGCTTTGACCCTGCTTGCAGGCCAAAAAAGCCCCGGCTTTTCGGCCCGAGGCCGAAGCCGGTCCATCACTAGAGGTCCGAGTCGGAAGAGTAGCAACAATAAGAGCCGCTGTCGGCCCCAAGTACCCATTGGCATCCGCTGGGGCTTGCGAAATGGCGGAGTAGTCGGGTTAATGGTGTGGACTCGATATAGGGCACAAGTTCGGTGTTTTTTTTTGCGGGTTTGCTGGCCTGGAGAAGGTCTGGAACATGAGGTAGAACATCCAGGAGGAGAAAGAGAGCAAAGGCTGCGCAAGGGATGAAAGAAAAATGTGTCGTTGGTGCTGCGGAAAAGAAGCGCGTCGAGGCACGTGCCAATTAAAACTCCGCAATTACATAATAACGGCCTACTGCGATCGGACCCCCACGGTAAACACAAGACTATTATCATAGCCCCTGATGTGTCCACGCACCCGGAAGTGGAATTTTTGCTGATCCTGACCGCAGATGGTCACGGAATGCTTAGGGAAAATACTCCGTCGTGGCGATCGTCTATAGTAGTCCCCTCCCAAAAATCCAGATTTACTGCGCCAGAAATGAGAGCTTCCAAAAATCGGGATGCCCCCAAAACGCGATTTCTCATCAAAGCTGATTCCACTTGCCCAATATCTCTTTGCACGAAACCCCGTTTCCCTAGGAAAAATGTGGACCAGCATCCTGAATGTGTTCTGAGGCACCCTGCATATTTGGTCTGGGAGGAAAGACCAAATTGCGTGCGGCAGAAAGGCCGCAAGGTCGATTCCACATCAGGGTCCAAATCGGGTCATCAAACCGGCATCCGCTTAGCGATAGCTTGCACCCCCCGAATAATCCAAAACCTTTGCAGAAGATTCATGATACCTCAAATAAGGATCCCAGAAGTTAATCCAGGCAAATGATACAATTTTGCGGAAGGAAGGGCTCGACATCAAAACCGTGGACACATCAGGGGCTATGATAGTACACTTTTCTTCCACGCGACGTCATTGCCATCGACCGAACCGCTGACACACAGAAGGCTTCCTTAAAGGCTCCATGGTGCGCTTGCCTGCCTTCACTCACTGATACCCCTTGCACAGCAGCACCTGTATCATCCGGCTACTTTACGGCGCGGACGAGTTCGCACGCTCGTGGATGCTTTGACTACCCTCCGCTTCGTCTCGGCAGCAACAAGCTTGATGAAGAGATGGGTCTCTCCCTGATCAAATTGTTTCAGGCTAAGTAGGCCTTGAAAGTAGGGCCCAGGAAGATTCAAGCCAGCTTGCTCTCCATCCCCACTTGACACTGCCCGCTGCACGCCCACGCCCAAACACGTCGAGCGGACGCGCTCACGCCATGGCCCCCGTCTAATCGAGCTCGTTCTCCCCTCCCCCTCGTCGCGCGCACCTGATTGCTCTCCGCCCACCCCCCGGTTTCCCTGACTCCGAAGAGCGCTTGGATCAAGAGGGGGGGGGACGAGTCGCGTCGTGCGGATGTGCGGAGGTGATTTTCGCCGCAGTGTCGACGTAGACATCGTGTAGGGCCGGAGTCTTCCGCACTGATACTTTTTGTGGCGGCGCCTCATCAATTCATCTCGGCAAACTGGATGGATTCCTCCCTGGAACTCGCCTCAAGTACCACGCTTTTCACGCCCAATCCCTGTTTACCGCCAGAACTACGCGGAAAACCCCTACTTGATCGACATATCGCCGCGTCCCAATTCGGACCTTACTAACGCTCCGCCTGAGGGCTCGTCCCCAGAATTCTTGGGCGGCGCGGGCAATGCATCACACATCCCTTCGGCGCGCTGGCGGTGGATGGTAACCCATGTATTGTGGCTTTCATGTTCTTTTTGAAGTTTTCGCTGATTGCTGGTCTCACTCGCTCTCGTTTCTGTTAGGCTTAATCCCTGAGCTCGCTAGGCCTACTCCCGGAATTCTTGTCCCGCGCCACCATTCTTCCGCACGCCTGCTTCCAGCCACGGAAACCCATCCGTTGTCGTCTTGCACGTGGTTTTCGAGGTTAAATTGCAGAAATAGATGTAAGCGCATGTTTGCTGTTCGAGCAATCGCTTGCGGTGGGTCGTTATGCGGTGATTTTCTTGGTATGTATCGAGATACGGCTTCGTACGACTTCGGACGGACAGAGAGGCTTGATGAAGGGTTGATAAGGTGTTGTGATTTGCACTCCCGTGAATGATAATTTCTGATTGCTCTTCTGAAGGAAGTCGTGACGGGGACAGTATTATGCCGCACATCCAGACTAGAAGAATGCTCATCTCCCCCTTAATCCCAGTCGAGCGCGTATCTGTTTACCGTTGGCCTCCGTTCCGTATACATTGGGTTTCTGATGAAATGATCAGACGGTTCATGGCGTGTCTGACGCACTGCATTCCGGGCCTTCCTATGCTGACTCAGTTCAGCCGGATGTAGCTCAGTATGGGTCAGTGTAGGGGGCTACAGCAGGTCAGTTTAAGTACCTATGCACAGCTGGACAGAATTGAGTTGAGCCGGATGTAGCTCCGTATGGGTCTGCTCAGGTGGCCTAGCCTGGGTAATCGTAGGTCAGTTCAAATGCCTACACTCACTTTATGTCAGTCTAGTTTGTACCCGTTTTCAATTTTGGTTTTAAAACTGGTTCATTAACCCAGTTGGGTGCGGCTACGCTGGCATCGATGTAGGCGCCTACAATGATCTGCACTGACCTGCACTTACCTTAGCTATGCTATACCCAGTTATGCAGATCTACACAGACCTAGGCAGGCCTAGACAGACCTACATTCATCTATGCAGGTTGTGTGTAGGTGGCACCAAGGATAGCTCGGTGTAGGTCCCTACGCTCAGGCTGAGTTTAGGAGGTCCCGGAACGCAGTGACGTTGCAACCATACCAGCCATACTCCTCGGACACTACTTGTAACTTATCATTTCGGGAGATTCAATTTACAGGACCAGTGTGAGTTGACGGGGGAGTTGCTACTGAAGCAAAAGGACGAGATGGGCGAAACAATTTACTCAACTCCTCGGTCTAACGCGATTGATCTTTTCGCGGTCACTTGGCCCAGTTTGATTTTCTGTTCGCACCTGAATGCTAAAACCCAGACTTGAACTTCACCTTCTTCAAGTTTCCTCCGAACTGCATACCCAAAAACCAAAAATAAATCCACCAGGGACAAACAATCATCTGAGGAAGCTTTTTCCTTGACAGGTGGTCTCAGGAAGGCCGGGGGGTACCTCATCACTCATCAGTTCTACTCACTGCAAAAAAGTTGCAGCACCAGGTAAACTTATGGACATAAATACTCGCAGCCTCCTGGGCGTAACTCGGACTAACCTGGCGATTCAAACAGGAGGAGAAAGGTGCGCCCGTTTATCTTCATCTTCGGTCCGTATAAGCCGTCTGACGCAAACAGATCAGCTGTTCGTGGTATGTCTACCTGGCATGGCATGGCAGCCATACTCGTCGGACCTGACTTGTATCACTGCGAGATGCCCAGATAACGGAATAACCCGGGTTGGCGACCGCCCCGAATTGCGCTTAAAAACCAAATTCAACACACACACTCTTCCTATAGAGTATAGTCAAGCCGAAAAAAACTGGGGTGCAAAAAAAAGTTACCGATGTAAAGAGCGCTAGGATTCGGCCGGCCCACAATGGTGTCCACCGGGGTTTATCCGGAAACTCAGCACATCTGGACCGGAATGAAACGTTCATCTCCCTCCAATCTCCCAGTGGAATCGGTAGGGAACAAGTTCCGTTGACGCTAGGGTGGCATGGCATGGCAGCCATGTATACTGCTCGAATACGGCCAGATCGCGCCATGGCTGCCACAAGAGATATGTTTCCTCACTGCGACGCAATGCGGGTGCCGGTATGGCTCTAAGCTCTGTACACCACAAAGTCCAATTTAAAGGCCAGCCTCAGGGTACCCACTAGGAGAGCAAAACTACCTCCAGGACGAGGATACGGCGAACAGTGCTCGTCCCGCCATCGACAGCGATAATTGTCAAGGAACCAACGACCTGAAGGCTTCCCTTGTTCCCGGTGCCCCTTGCTTCTCCATTGACAGATTGCCCTGGGGGTTTCTCGAGCAGAACTTTGGAACCAAGGGAATACGACGAACAACACTCCTTACGCCACCGGCAGCGACACTTGTTGAAGCCCAATCTAAAGACTGGCCTCGTTCCTACACCTGCTTCCTCACTGACAGATTATCACCAGGTTATGTACTGTTGTTCGCCGACGCGCCAGGACGAAGTCGCATATAAAACCGCACCTTGCGAAACAATGTGGAGAAAACACAGTTAGGAAACATGCTCATCTTCCCTGTTCTCTCTGCCTTGCTTGTTGCCGTTCGCCTCACTGTTGCCACCACTTGGAGTGTTTGTTGCCCATGGCCCATTCCCCCACTTTGCGCTAACGTCGTTCCCAATTCAGCCAACCAAGTTCGCGATCGTCAGCCTCGTCACCTCCCCCAGCCAGTGTATTTTCTTCCCTGGCGGCAACGGAACCATCATCGAGCTCTCTACCACCACTGGCCCCGCTAACCCAGCCGCCTTCAACACATGGACCGTCCTCTCCGGTCTCGATATCACGGACGCCGCCCCGAACACGGACATTGCCGCCATCGCATACACGTCCGTCGTCACCGGCACGGACGCCGTGCGCCTGGTCTACCAGGCTGCGAACGGGTCGATACGCACGGTGTATCACGGCGCGGTCCCAGGCGAGCCCGATTGGGTGCTCGATCCCGTGGTAATTGCGACTGTGCCTCTGGGAACGCCGCTGTCGGCCTTCCAGAGTGGCGTCAACGGTGCCCTCCCGGTAAGTGGTTTGGTATTTTGTTGTGTAGGTGATGACTGATGGTGTTGCCTTTCCAGCAAATCATTGCGATACAATACATCAATGAGAATGGGCTGTTGACACAGCGCTTCACGACGAGCGACGGCATTAATGGGGTTTGGAGTGCGTCGGTGACAATCACCACTTGAACAAACACGATATCTGATCCGTCCTCTCTTTGTTTACTTGTTGTCTCGGATGTAAAAGCATTTTTTTGCGTGGTTGCAGTCGGACTTGTACCCTGGTTCATCGCGTTCACGGTTTATAGGTGTGGTGAGCCTGGATCCGCCGTCGGAATCGCCGATCGTGCGGGCATCTGGATGAATCTCACGGTTCAAATTTGGGCCGGGTGACCAGCTTGCTCCTATCTCAAAATTGATGGCTGCTGGTGGGGGCACCGGCGAGCCCCCACCGGCGGATCTGAGATAGAGTAGGTCTTCCGGCGTCCCTTGACTATATTTGGGCAATGGTGCGGCAATAATTCACTATACAGACTACTTCTGTTACTCGGGCTGACTTTCCAATTCACGGCTAAGAATATCTTTGCTTCTCACTACACTTATAAATGATATTCGCTCCTCAAAGAAGTAAGTTGCTCGAGATTGTGCATTATCAGGTAAGAATTGTATATATTTCCCACAGCACCAACCGAGAGAACTGATCCAGGTATTGTGTATGAAGTTGCAGTCTAAGTCCGTCATCACCAAATCCTCAGGCATTCTATAGTTTTAAAAGCATTGGGAGGCCTGTTCCCTTCTCCCGCTCACCAACTACTACCGGTGATTGGAGACCACTAGAGGTGCGGCCGATGCCGCCTTTGGGAACGGCTGACTCAAACTCGAGTACACGCACGAGCGTGAAAAGAAGGGCCTTCAATCTGGGGCACATCAGCAAAATGTTTCGCATCTGACACGGTCTGGCAAGAGCTGGCACTATACCGCCAGACGCGCCATACCGCCACAATATTGTGTGGTTCCATTATGACCTGCACAATACTTGCACAATACCAGTTAGTTTTTCATAGTCCCATCCACGGCCAGAAAGACTTCTGGTGCAATTTTCCCCCTCATTTCCACTTTGTGTATCCAACCACTTCCAGTTCTGTGCCGCCATACTACACAATTCTAATCAACTGATGGTTCTCATCGATCAAACGTTGAATGTGGGGATAATAAATATATTGACGGTGTAATTAAACGTGGTATTCGAGCCGGCGCGAAGCTTTCAGCGTCGAATGATTCAATGCAGCAGTGGACCCAGCCGAGCTGAACTGCGGGTAGTAGTATTTAGCCTTCGAACAAGAATAAGTAGACTGACTCACCGGCAATTATTCAAGCTCGTCGTCGGATAATCCAATCGCAAGGCGAGGGTCTGGACCTTCGCTCGTATCATCATCCTCGCCGATATCCCAGTTGGGAGGGGCAGCGTTCCATTCCTCCGCCAGATGATCGATGTCGGCCCACTTGGACTCACTCAACCGTACGATGACTTTGAGGTACGTACCGGCGTGCTTCGCCCACGGATCTGCCACAAAGCGAAGTGCCGACTTCCTACCCACTCGCTTGACGGGCTCCTGGAACTTGGTGCCCGACTTCCACATACCCAAACCACGCTCAACCCATGCCACAAACCAACGTCAGCATTGGAAATATTTTGTGACAACAAACAACGTACGGCGGCGGTGGTGAGGGCTAGCGCACCCTTTTGCTTTCGTCGATCCTCTAATGGCACGACGGAAATAATGCGAAGGTGGCGAGCATAGGCATAGCTGACAGCTTGGGACCGATATGCCCCGCGCTACGGCACATTAGTTTCAGGAATTAATAAACTGTGCCGAGACGGGCGTACCTTGTTGACCGGGTCCGCGTACACGAAGCTCATGCCATCGAGTTCGGCTGCGACGAAGGCCACACGTCCGGCGGTGTCTTCACGCAGCTCGCGCGCGCGCTTGGCAAAAAGATTGTCGAAATAGCCGATTGTATACTTGCCGGTTTCGCTGCGCCAGGTACGGATGGCACTGGCCGCCTGAAAGGAAATTAGGTAGTGAAAGATTGGTGGAGGATGAATGACGCACGACACCATAAACCGCGTCGTCGCAGGGAATGTCGGGGAAGCATTTCACCCAAGCTTTGCGGACCTCGGCCTTGAACTCGGGCTGACTTGCACCCGCCGAGAAAGCATCGTCGAGTGACCCAGCCCATTCTGTAATCAGGCCCCGTGAAGCTCCCGCCAAGGGTTGTCCGCCCCAAACCTCGGATTTGGGCCTCAAAAACCTAACTTTTTGGTCAGGCTGGGCCCTCAAAAACCTAAAATCGGACAAGGGTTGTCAGGCGGATAGCCATGAAAACCGGTTTTGGCACTGTGAAATTCGATTTTCGCGCCAGGGCTCGAACGCCCAAGGGCAGCGAAGCAGGACTGAGAATGTTTAGACAGGGAGAACATTCTGCTTGACAACTAGCCTGCGGTGACTAGAATTTGGGTAAAAATTCTCCAGTGAAGGCATGGCAAATAGTCTTCCCAACTTCTGCTGCTCAAGTTCATGCCAGATACTCTAGTATTCCAATCTGATGATTTATTTCCACACATTACATCAGTATTAGGGCCAATGCTTGGGGTATCTGCGCAGCACGCCCCACATTGCGCTGGGGAGCCGATTGGGCACTCACAATTCTTACAGTGTTGCATTCACACAGCTTAGTGAAATCATACAGGGGTCGCTCTCAGTGTGCTGTGCTTCAAAGATTTGCACCATCTGGTGTGCTTGCCTGGTGTAGTGGTTGTACTCTCTGCCTCTCTTTCTGCTTTGTTCCCTTGAGGTCGTGGGTTCGAATCACCTTTTACACACTTTCTGTGTTCAATGGCTTGAGCAGTGATTAAACACTGATTTTTGGTTTAACAAATCTTGAGCAGAACATGATCTCTGTTAATCGGGTGCAGGGGGACACCGTGATCGCTATCCATGAAATACACTGGTACTGTGGTCTACTGTTTGTTCTTTGATGATCATCCCCGGGACATCAACGGCAACCATATGGCAATCAATACAGCAGTATTTTAGTTCTTTTAATTATCGACGCGTTCGTGATGTGTTCAGCCGCTTCAACGCGGGATGCATCAGTTTTAGAATCAGATCAGGATGTCCTCTCATGACTCCCGTGTACAAGCGGGGGCAACTCCTCCAAAGATCTGACCCAATTCAATTTGCCTAAATTCGCCAGAATTCTCCCGTAAATTCCCCCCACTACTGGGCTAGGATGGCACACACTCTGAGCACTTGATAAGCACCTTTGATCCTAGGCTCGAAACCAGCCTGTCTATGAAGGTAAACCTGTCGATAGACAGGCTGGTCGATCGGAGTTTGAAATGATGTGTTAAGTGACTTACCACATTTGGTTATTCGACATTTTCCCATTTCTACCCAACTTTCATTCAGATTCATCCCAGGGCTAGTTTCCTCGTTACTAAATGCCTAATTGTGCTTCTTCCAACATGTAGTGTGCAAAATTGAGCGAAATAGAGGCAGTTTCATTATTGTTGCTCTTGTTTGCATTAAGGGTCACACGCACGGAATGTCCGGTCCGGAATAACCTTGTATGGTAACCCGCTTAACACACCATTTCAAACTCAGATCTTAGACAGACGGTAACCGGTTTACTTTGATCCCAATGTGAGCTGCCACCAATTATGGTTTTCATTCATTTAACGGCCCCTTTCCCTTTAACCAAATTCCGCAGAATTCCCCCCGTCAATTCCCCCCGCTACTGGGTTGGAATGGCACACACTCTGAACACTTGATAAGCACCTTTGACCCCACTGTAAGCCACCACCAATCATGATTTTCATTCATTTAACAGCCCCTCCTCCCACACATTGAGTTTTGCCTGGCAATCTGAAGAGCTCAGCTCTGATTACAAGGTTCGCCCTTCCCCTAGTGTAACACTGACTGTTGCTCTTCTCTTTAATCTATCGCTTCACAGAGCACCCACAGTCGACTTGAACAACTTTTGTCTTCTCTGGGGCTCCATTCTGCTTGCACCATCCCTTGTGCCACTCCAGGGTATACACAGTTCTAAAACCACATAAGCTAGCGAAACAGTTCATGGCATTCTCCTCTCTTCCACCTTCTACCCTCCTTTCCTTATGTAATTCTTCAATTCAACATGTCAGTTTTAAGCCAGGTTTCAAGTTTTTCACCAGTATTTTCAGCCGAAAAACTAGTGAATTTGTGGTGGAAAACTTGAAATGAAGGTTTCAAATTTTACGCTGGAAAACTTAAATTCAGATTTCAAGTTTTGCACCTCAATTCTAGGCGAAAAATGTTGGAAAACTGTTCTGACTTCTTCACCTATATTTCCCCTGCAAAAGGTGGTGAAAAAAATCTTGAAAAAAGTGAAACCAGGTTTCAAGTTTTCCACCACCTTTCTTTGAACATTTTTCAGCCATTTTTCATGGATTTTCCCACTGAAAATTGTGGTAAAAAAAGTTTTTAAATTTCACCATTATTTATGGCTCCAAATCCGGGTGAATTTGAGCTGAAAGTTGGTATAAAACCTTATGAATTTTGTTTCAAGTTTTTCACCTTGAATTTCACTGAGAATTGTGGTAAAAAATGTTTAAATTTTTCACCCTTTTTTTTCGCTGCAAAATGTTTGAAAACCTAACGTCATTTTTCACCGTAAATTGTGCTGAAAAATCTGAATCTCCCAACCAGTGGCAGCTAAAATTTTGATAGACAGTATTTATCCTAAATGGAATCCCACGTCACCCAACCTCGATCTCTGCGATGATTTAGTGCTAACGGCCGAGGAACTTGAACTAAATGGAAGGGCAATCGAGGCGCAAGACATACCTTCTAATTTCCGCCTCGCCAGCATCGAGGATGGTTTCAGAATTTTTGCACCTGAGGAATCTCTGAACCAGATAGGCTCAAGGAGGTACAAGGTACCTGGGCATTAACCCGAGCTGATAACGGTGTTTCTGCACCCTGAGATACTTCGGGCGGGTGAATTTGAGCCACAAATTCTACTCAACATTACACTAGGGAGTGAAGGAGATGAACTAAATCAGAGATTAGCACTCACGTTTGATCAACCGGAAATCCCGTTGAACTTCAAATCCGCATTATTGGGTGGATTGCTGCATATTCTGCCGACCACGCCAAGGAATACCCCGCTCCTCATCTGCTCCTCGTCGGATGTACTACAGTGTGTGCTTGTCAAGGAGAGACTGAAATATGAGAATGACATATTAGACACAGCCTTCAAACTCCTCAAGGCAGTAATTGCGGCGCTGAATGAGAGGTCAGCTCGCGTCAAGTTCAAGAAGGTCGTGGTTAACCACGCAAAGTCTTCAAACATGATGATAGATCCACAGGTGGTTGAAATTGACACTCAAATCGACCTGATGTTCGAACTACCTGGCATCCGTCTAAAAAGTGGCTCACAGAGAATTTTCACTAAAGCCATAAAGGCAATGAGGCCGAAGCCATATAGGAAGTCAACATTCGTTAATTTGGACCGCACACGGTGTGCAATAGAGAGCATTTCGGGTTACACACCTACTGATGCTACAATCTGGAACTCAATTCGCTCAACGAACCTCCAGCGTCTCACACGGGAATTTTTATGGAAATGCATACATAACACGTTCCGAGTCGGGGATTTCTGGGGACACATTGACACAAAGGAAATTTATGGTCGGTGCCATTTCTGTGATGCCCCCGAAACATTGGAACATATTGTGTTGGGGTGTGAGGTGCATGGTCAAAAGGTGATCTGGAATCTTACACGTGAATTATGGCTTAAAAAATACAATGACTGGCCAAACCTATCCTGGGGATTAATTCTCGGTTGCAACCTCATAATATTTCAGTGTAACAACCACATTGTTCTCCATGAAAGAGGAAGATTGTTTGCCATACTCGTGTCACTCACATGGCATTTGATATGGAATCTACGAGTTAACCGAGTGGTTACCAACCCAGAACAGACCTTGAACGAAGAAAATGCTCACAACTGATGGCTGAAAATGGTGCCCTGACGCCAGTGGTGGCCGGGTCACTGACTAGTCGCTGACTAGTCGAAAAGCCGGTCTAGTCAGGTCACTCGGGTCACTTAAGCGACCTGACTTGATGACCCAGCTCACAGCAGCGACGTTGCCACGCAACGTTGCCGCAGACGTGGGAGCATCACTCGCTTAGCCTCGGCTAGAGCCCACGAAGGCGGTGCGAAGGCCAGGCCAGTCGCACGACCCGGTGACTAGTCACTGACTAGTCACCGACTTGCCAAATTGACTAGTCAGCTCGGGTCAGTGACCGGCCAACACTGCCTGATGCGGGATCGGATACCAACCAACAAAACTCAATTTGGACCACTGTCGTTCAAAAAACAATTAGTTTTTAACACATGGAGTGGTCTTTTGATGGACGAAGATTCATTGCCGGATGACTGGATTCATGAAGAGGGGGTTTTAGTGGGTATACAACCAAGAATAATACAACGGGACGGAGCCCCACATTGGTCAATAACGTGCGTAATGGCATTTCCTCCTGGACACACCATCAGACTGTTGACAAAAATCTTGTGTCCTTGTACAAGGTCGAAAAAGGCCGAAAAAGGGCCGAAAAGACCGCAAGACCGCAAGACCACAAAGTTAGAGGTCGATTCCACAAGGTCGCCAGTTTGAGCCAGAAACGATGCATTCATTTTGCATTTGGTTTTGATCACCGTACCAAGCTATCTATTTACCTGGAGAGTTAGGTGTCTGTTAACATTCAAGCCACTCATCTAATCCTGCTTTGCATTTTCCAAGTATATTTTTTCACCCTTTTGACCTTGCGAGCTTGCCGGCAAGCTCACAAGGGCCAAAAGGGGACAAGATTTTTGTCAAATGGCTGATGACCTCAAACAGCATGACTGGCGTCAAAACCAGCAACACAAGTGGATGACTTTGAATGCTTCTGCGGACGAAGATAAATCATTATTCTAAACGCTCCAAAAAAAAAAAAAAAGGGTGTCTCAGTCCATGCATGCCATACCTTCTACTCCAATTCCTTTGTCTTTTGATATCACACCTCTGCCTGTGAGTAACCATTTTGACGCCGTACTTCAGCTGACTCCTTATCAAGCTCGGGTACTAATACTCCGCTGGGTGCAATGACTCCGAAACCAAGTCATCGAATACATATCAGGCAAGAGTCTATTAATGATATCACTTCAAGCCTTGCTCCACTGGGGAATATGGATGCTTCTTGGTCCTCAGTCACTGCAGCAGAATCGGCTACTTCCTCTACAGTCCCTACAGCGACAGTTCAACTAGGGCATCAAACCGTCCGTTTTACGTCCACGGGCGTAAGAAATACGCCCGTAACCGTAATTTTTTTCAGCAAAACGGGACGTGGATTTTGCACCCGTGCCCGTACCGTAACCGCCCGTTACGGGCGTAAGTTGACCTTTCCGTGCTCGTCTGGGGCATTTACTAATTCTTTGTGAGTGCGAAATTGACTCTTTGACCGATAGGAACACACTGATAATAGCAAGAAGACTTATGAAGCGAGGAGACTTACCCGTAAGATTGCCATATTAAAACGGCCGTTTTTGAACCTGAAGATTGGCCATACGGTCCGGGGACATAAGCGTTTTTACGCCCCGTCGTCGCGTAATTTTACAGGATGGCTTGATGCCCTAAGTTCAACTCAAGCCTTGTCCTGGTGTATCAATTAAATGGACTCCTGGATCTCATTGGATGACTTACCCATACCTTCAGCATGGAGTCGGCACAGTTGGATGGGAGCCTATCTCTTTTGGTGCAGATAATACCATGCAGTTCCGCTCGGATAGCTGCCATAACAAGATTCCTCCCCCTTGCACTCCTTGCGCAGCTCTGCCTTCATCTTCAAAATTCACTAAATTTATGGACCATGCCACTGAAAGTCTGCCACATACACCTTGGGAACACCTCAGTGCAGAACAGCAGCTCAAACTGATGAAAAGTATGGCACAATCCACCAAAGATCTGCGAACCAAGGTTAGTCATGGGTGAATTGGGTAGAAAAAATTAATTACTGACTTGGATACAGTTGAGCAATGCCAAAAGATCTAGTGTGGTCGCTCAAAGAAATATCAGTGAGTATCGGAGAATGACAATGCTACTGGCAGCCAATGATATTCCTGGTCTCCGACGAGCGCTCTCTGTCTTGGGCTAAACGTGGAGTAAATCCATGGGCAATTTGTGCCACTCTAACTCGAGCAATCAATGGAACCTTTGCAACCAGGGGTGGCCTTAATGAACGTGATTTCGATGTCGGGTGGCTTGTCAAGGCAATTGGTGGCCCAAGGCTCATGTATGCTCTGTCAAAATCGCATGGTCTACCATCTGCTACAACAGTTCGGAAGCACAAAAAAATCCCAAAGCTTCTGCCATCTATCGGAATACCTACGAAGGAAGAGATCAGTGCAAATATTGCAAGCTTTTTAGATCCAGATATTGAACCTGCACCCCAACCTCTCAGTGAAGGGGGACAGCTTCCTGGCAATGTTCTCACACTAGGGGCAACGACCCACGCACATGAAATTATGTGCGATAAACGCACGTCCATCGCAGATGGACCGGAGATATCAAAGGGTAATGTGACAATTTAATAATGGTTCTTTACTGCACAAAGGCAAGACAAAGGCTAGACAAAGGGCAGGACCAGCTCCGGGCAGGATTTCCTGCACCTGGGAAATCTCCCCTGCCCTTTGTCTGACCTTTGTCCAGCCTTTGTCTAGGAAAGTCTGGAAAGAGCAATTGTTGAACTGTGACATATTCTTTGTACGGTCTTTTGATATCTCCGGTTCATCTGCGTCAAATGTGCATTTATCACACATGGCTTCATCTGCCTGGATCTTTGCCCCTAGTGTCATGTTTGGCGGCATAGCACTGGAGACAAAATGCCGATATTGCCCTTATAGAAATGCAATTCTCGGCCTGTGCCGTGAACATTCACACCTGGTTAACACTTCTGTTGATAGCCTGGAATCAGTTGAAGATGTTTGACTTGCACTTCAGAAGGACAAAAAGGAATCTGGAAAAGTTTGTTTTGGCAGTGATGCTACAGTTGTTGCTATTGCTCCATATGCCCGGGAGGACCATGATACACCGATTCCTTTGGTCCTTTTGCCCTCAGATAAAACAGAGAAAGGAGCACCGCTTGCAGACACTGCGTTCCGGGGCTTCCTAAACTCAGCTTGGGCGTAGGGTCCTACACCGAGCTACCCTTGGTGCCACCTACACACAGCCTGCATAGATGAATGTAGGTCTGTCTAGGCCTGCCTAGGTCTGTGTAGATCTGCATAACTGGGTATAGCATAGCTAAGGTAAGTGCAGGTCAGTGCAGATCATTGTAGGCGCCTACATAGATGCCAGCGTAGCCGCACCCAACTTGGTTAATGAACCAGTTTTAAAACCAAAAATTGAAAACAGGTACAAACTAGACTGACATAAAGTGAGTGTAGGCATTTGAACTGACCTACGATTACCCAGGCTATGCCACCTGAGCAGACCCATATGGAGCTACATCCGGCTCAACTCAATTCTGTCCAGCTGTGCATAGGTACCTAAACTGACCTGTTGTAGTCCCCTACACTGACCCATACTGAGCTACATCCGGCTGAACTGAGTCAGCATAGGAAGGCCCGGAATGCAGTGAAAGTGGATGCAAGTGGTTCTAGATACTTGGGACACTCATCCACAAGGGAGAGCATTGCACGGTCGCATCAATGCTCTTGCAACCAATGGAGATTCTTCCTATCGACTTGCGAAACACTTGATTTGTATGGTCCAGGAAGTAGATCCCGATTTTCCGCTTGGGAAGATTGTCCGACCATTGTTGGGACTCAACTGTTTTACATCCAAGGACGGGCAGCTCTCAACCTGTGATCCAAAGCATATTCTGAAATGTGCAACTTCAGTTTTATCTTCTTTACTTTAATCACTCATTCATATTAGGTGATGCCACATTAATGCGAAATTCCAATGGAATCATGGTGGGGAAAACCAATATTCAACCCCAGGATATTGTCGAGCATCTGGCTGCCCTGCCTGATGTCACCCTTACACAGGCAAAGGAACTTCTTGATCCCTCCGACAAGCAGAATGTCCCAAAGGCTGTTTTGTTGATTCAATGATTGTACCATCTGAAGGACCTGCCTCTCCCTGATAACCCTACTGCCATTCAAACCAGAAAGAGCATTGCCTTCTTCTCTAGGGTGCTGAACTATTTCCTCTTGCCGTTCATCACTGTGGAGATGAGCCTCTCAGAACAAGTAGAGTCTCTCTCTGCATACACATTTCTGGCAGCTGCTCTGGAAATGAAGGATGGCCCTTTTTGTTTCACAGGGCCCCTTTATTCAGATTCCCAAGCTACTGTCAAGAATATCATTTTCAACTTTTGAAAAGAATCCTGACCTCGATCGAGGACATCGCCGTCTGAATGTCACTGGGGCACTGGGCATTGATCATCTCAACCCAAAATCATGGATTGGTAATGCACGTGTCGGGGATGTGGACCTTGCCAAACAGTGGCATGCAGGAGAGGTCATAGCTAACAATCTGCTCGAAGAATCTTTTGGTCCCTCTGGGCGAGTGGATTTTTCCAAATAGTGCTCCAGACCTGGATTTGATCTTTGCCGTCCTCTTGGCCATTATGTTGGTTTGGATCCAAAATACGAGGACAAGCAATCTGAGGAGGAAAATGAGCAGCCCTTATTTCCACCAGAGAATCCAGACCAGGAATTACCACCAACAGAAAATAGCTCGGATGAAAGAGCTGTCTCTTCGCAACAAATTCACTCGGGTCTGGATGAAGATGAAGATCAAAATTACCAGGATATGCCTCTGGGAATAGACCTTGACCAGTTCTTACCAGATTATCCCCTCACACCCGATAGTCCCAGTGTTACCAGGGATCAAGTTCCATCTGCGGCAGACAGGGATGATGCAGCAGACACTCCAGTCACATTCTCAAAGGTCCTCGAGGTCGAAGGAAAGAAAGATCTGAAGGCCTCGCTTGTTGCCACGCTGAGCTCAAATAGATCAAAGAAAGTTACCATGCGTACCCTTCGAGTCCGCGGTGTGGCCTTGGAAGATCTCCGGGGAAGAAAAAGTGAACAGTTTGACCCAACAGATCTCGACAATGAAAATGTCCTCAAGTCTGGAGATCTGGTGGCGAGTTTAGTGCATACAGCAGGAAAAATCTGTCTTAGAATTTTTGTGGTCAAAGGGATCAGGGTAGGGGCGAACAAATCCACCCGCACAGCAGTCTCATTCTCCGATATTGAAAATCCGGACCAGAAGGCTACAGTCATCATGGAAATGCGAAACCCTCAGGTGAAAGGAGTGAATGCCGAGTTCTGGGAGTGGACTGGAAACTATCTCTCTCTTGATGTAAATACACAGGATGAACGACTATTTGTTGCAGAAATTCCTTGTGTTCTTGTGCATCTGATTGGTCCTTCTGTCTCAAAAACCTGCTAGTACAACTAGATTGGAGGCTCAGGTAACCTGGTCCATTCCCACTGACCAACTGAAGGACATACTGGAGGATGCCTGGCAGTCACTTGATTCTACCGGAAAGGAGATTGCAGCCAATGTTGCACGGCTGCCGCAAGTAACCAACCCTGAATCTCTCCCTTACCGGGATGCTGCCGGTGGGTGATTTTATAGAGCTGATATAAATATTCTAATTTGGTTTACAGCGGCACCATCTTTCATTGTCCAGAATGTACCTGCACACTTGACAAGACCCAAGCTCCGTGCAACAGATAAAATTTCTTGTCTCATCTGCGGAGCCGAAAAAAAGCTCAATGAAATGCGTGGGCATGTAGCCCGACACATTCTATTATATCTAAGAGCTGTCCTTGAGGGGAACCTTCTGCAGCCTGTTGGTTCAGAACCGTGCGGATTTTGTGGACTCGATGGATGTTCTACATCAGGAAAAACCAAAACTGCCCCATAGACCCACATAGACCCACATAGACGCCATAGACGTCATAGACAATGGGCGTCTATGATAGCAAGGTGGGATGGGGGGGGGTCAACTCCATAGACACCCATAGACACCCATAAACCCCTGTTTTCTATGAAACTGGCCTGCTTTCTATGAGATTTTGTCAACTTTTTTTGGTTCACAGTGGCTTAAAACACACACAAAAATGACAGTAAAAACACATATCATATTGCATGTAATGCAGGGATACAAGGTTTCTGTCACCACCACTCAGCCTTTGCTTACTGTGCTTACTTACTTACTGTTCAAGGTGTTTCCATGTGAATGTGAAGTGAACTTAGTGACTTTTCGCTGAGGGACATTATATCACGACTTAGTCAAGGTATCTAATGTAATTAAAGTTCTAATTAAAGTAAAGTGCTTTTCAACGGGATCGAACTCGCGACCTGGCGGGTTCGGACAAAATACGGAATGAGGTGCACTACCAACTGAGCTAAAGGATCATATAAGTGGATGGACACTATTCTGATAGGTGGGTAAGTTCTTATTCTCCAGGTCAGTTTACTTCTCTCAAGTTCTTGCCTGTCCCATCCACATCTCCTCTGCTGAAAGCATCTGGGCATGAATACTTCTCTAGCAAGAAACTCAGCAAATTTCTCACAAAGGCATATATTTGCAGATGTGAGAATAGACCCCAAACCAAAAGCTCAAAAAGAGCTATAAGAGTTGTTTAGCACAAGTTTTCCTTCAACAGCCTAAGTGAAGCACAAAATGTGGAATCATTTCCTGGATGTGACAGTTTTGAAGACCAGAACAATTCAGAACAAGGACTTTCCAAAAAAGGTGGTTGACACATAGACATTCATAGACCATCAGAGACCTTCATAAAAGGCTGTGTTTTATCATAGCACTTTGGTTTTCCTGATGCACAAGCTTGGTTCAATGCAACTCGCCGGCTAGCATGGTTTCACCCTCATTAGACTACGTATTCACAATCATGTCACATGAATCAACCACCAAAGAAAGTCATAAACAGTGCAGGTACATTGAAAGACATCCATAGCTCCCCATAGACACTCATAGAGCCGGGGGTTGCCTCATAGACACTTATAGACCATCAAAGACCATCAAAGACCCCCATAAAAGGCCATGTTCTATCATAGAATTTTGGTTTTTCCTGATGTACACAGTTGCTGCATGTGAAGCATCCTAAGAAACCGGTGTCCATCAAGTCTAGTTGCCCATACCATTACTCAAGAATGAACTACAAGAAGGCTATGGTTGCATTGCGAACTCCCCCCTCAACAAATGTCCCAATCCACTGTTCATTATGTCCACCCAACCCAGTTTCTGGAGAGCCCCAGACAATATGGAAGTACAATGCAATGTATCACGTCATTGCTGAGCACTCCCTTCACAATAATTCAATGCCACCAATTCCTCCGAAATTTATGGCTCAGCTGTTCATTCGAAAGTCCGAAGAACATGTGCTAGGAATCTCTGAAGTCCAAACGGCGCAGTGGAGAAATTGGCATCGAATTCCTAATAGTGATGCATTTGATCAACAGTTCCCCAGCTCAGACCCCATGTATCTGCCAGGGGCGTCAGAGAAACGTCCAAAGGCAGATACCACATCCACAACATCTGATGTGTCCGACTCAGATCGCCATCGGAGGAAAAAGTAACACAATTGTATGAGGATTTCAATTTTATAGCATGTATATAGGCCAAAATTGTTCAATTCCATAATTTACAAACAGTTTTTGACAGTTGGGATCTCAAGGAAAGGTGAATTGCCCATACTACGTCTGAAAACACTTGATACCTGCCTAAAGGTGCCTATTGACCGCCGGCTGATCGCCATTGATGTGCCGGCTGTGATCATCAAACACCAAATAGTAGACCACAGTACCTCTGTATTTTAATATTATTTTTAACGGTACCCCCCTGATCGGGTGATTAAGAAATCAAAATCAACCAGTATCCCCCCGTTCCACTCCCTCACCCCCACTGCCAACCTGATTACAGCTGTTTCCGAAAAGCTTGTCAGTGCGCGAAAATTTTCGTCACGTTCGCAACTTTGATCCAAGGCTAAGGATTACCTGTTTGAGCTAGCCGAGACTTGCCGAGCAGGATCAAGCCGAAGTGAGTTATGCACTGAAATCCCCGTAGTCGAGGTGGGCTCACAAGGTCCTTCTCTCCCACATACTATTGTGTGTTTTCTAGGTAAGCCGTGGTATTCCATGTCAGGGCCAACAGGTTAAGCAATTTCGGCCAGTGTGCCGTTACCGCAACGGGTGCTGATCTGGGCTGAGACTGGTGATCCTTAGCTTTCCATCAAAGTTCCGAACGCGACGAAAATTCTCGCACACTGACAAGCTTTTCGGAAACAGCTGTAACCAATCAGTGAGCAAACAGGATTATCGGTTGAGACCGGGTTTGCTTAATCAAACTTCATATGGTTACGCCGTGACTCGTTATCTCGACCACAACTCAATCTCGACACCGGGGTACACGTGGCTGTCGATTTGAATGCAATACTAGGCTCGATACTGGTGTAGGTGGGTGAAAATAAAAAAATAAAGAAATAAAGAAAAGGAAAACTCTTGTTACATCAATGATATTTGTCAGAGACATCCGATCTTGTTCCGACTTCCACGCCCCACCGCCACCAGATAGCGAACATAGTTTCTTGACATCTCACCGCCGAAGCTAAAAGGCTGAAAATATTTTGGGAGGATCAAGTGACACGGAAAATTGTTGCGCTTTTTTTAAAGCGGTATCTATCCAGACAGAGGTTTTGAATCGACTTTTTTTCACTGCCGACCAGATACCACAGTTTGGGTTCCGATCAAGTGGAACTGGCGGCTTCCCCCGACCCTTCTGCCGCCTGCCGAAACACCGTCATTCTGCGTTGTTCAAGTTCACCGTGGGCTTGCCTGCACTTGGGTAACCTGGGTTCCCTCAAATGACTGATGTTCCAGTGCCACAAGTCTGCCTTCTACTCCTCTGGTCAACCTACACCATTTCCTTGTGCAACACAGCAACTTGGGGGTGGTCTTCGGCTTTGAACTTTAGGCACCGACTTTTTTATTGTGAAAAAATACATTAAGCCTTCAATTTATAGTCCTGTGCACCACTCAGGACCCTCCTGAGCCTGTCTCAGTTTATCCTCTGTCTGTTCTTTGGTTCTATATAACAAGAGAAAGTACTGAACAAGTTCTGAATTTTGTGTTAGTGAAGCTCATCTGTCCAATCCAGGGCATGGGATCAAGTACCACCCTCTCCACGTCAAAAACTACGTTGAATATGTTGCCCCTCCGTCGGGGCTTTTCTGGCCTGAAATCCCTTTTTTTCCAGGGGGTGAGTGTTGTGTCTTCCTACTGTTCTGTTTTACTCATATCGCACTTGGAGAAATTTGAGTGCCTAATGTCGGTAAGCCCACCATTTGAACTTAAGTCCTTTGTGTTACCACGGATGAAGTTGATCTGAATCGTTGAGAGATCGAGAGCACTGAAGGTATTATCCTTCGCACAATTACTGTGGTTCTCTGTGCAAGTTTCTAATACTTACAAGAAGGTAAGTTATGTATAAGTTTTGACCCAGGGAGGTTGTTCATTCTGCTCTTTGTCGCAGGCACCTTGCTGCATATGCAATATCTTTGAACATTTCCAACTGCTGGAAGTTCGGCATCATGTGTCGGAAGACTGAAGTGCATGAATAGAAACTGGATTGATATCCATTCTGCTTGTGTGGCCTTCCAGGCACTCAAAGTGTTTCCTGACTGCAGCCTTGATGACTAGACATATGCTTGCCAGTGGAGCTTCATGATCAGTGCAAACATGCAATGATCTTTTACATCTGTTACACGCTTGGTTGGGTGAGTCGATTCAACTTGAATTCAGTGAAACCAGCTGGTTTTTTTTTTACTATTCGAGCCTTCCTGACTGATTCTCAAATTATTAGACTCGCTGGGCAAGAGTTCATTTTTTTCACAGATGCCAAATAAGAAGCATCCTGCCGAATTCGAACTTGCGCACATCAAAAACACTGCTTACCTGATTTAAACTCCGCCAGTATCTGGTACTTATCCGGTATCTGCCACAGCCATCAGTATCGAGCCCAATACTACAGTACTCTGGCGGCGAAGATAAATCAGGTAATCTTTCCAAAACTGGCAGGACTAGTGATCAACATCACGTAGTGCACCAGGTGCTCCAGCAGTGCCAGATCCGGCCAACACTGATGCCCGTAGGCCCTCCCGAAGTCACCCGCGCCGCCCCACGCGCCCTTTGCACAGTCTGAACCCCCGTTCTTATGCGGGTTGGACTGCTACGTCCATTTAGAAATACATTAGTCCCACCCATAGTCTCTTACAGCATGTTGATAGATATAATCAATCAATGAAAGTCTAAGCTAAGACCGCTTCCACCGCAGGTTGATCGATGTGAGTCGACTCTCTAAAAGGAACTCTCAAAGCAAGTGATCTCCCGTCGCTCACGGCCTGTAATTATAAGGCTGTTGAACTGCGAGATTCTTACCGCACTGCCGCCAGTTTCACGATATAAAGCCACTCATATGAGTATCCACCTCAGTCATTCCGCTATATCACAACTGATGTGTGTTTATTTACTTCGAGTCCCTTTGCTATTTGTGTACTTACATAATTATGCAGTAGATTCTCTACACAGCCATTTTCTCCTATTTTCACCCATTCTTCTTGAAACCAAATATGTCGGACAAGCCCCAGTCTGATTCGGTCACCTCGACCGACGAGAGCATCGAAAAATCAGTGTACGCACCCCACAACATTGTAACCTGAGCATGAATAAATGGATGTACAGGAAGGTTGATACCTGGGGAGACTCGGGCCCGATCTTCGCTGACCCAGAGGTTCTGGAGTCCAGTGAAGATGAGGGAAGACGCGGAAAAGGGACATCCCAGTCGAGTTCTCAAGTGTCGAACAGCGACGGTGGAGTCAAACAGACAAGTGGGAGATGATATGCAAATGATCGTGGTTGAGTAACTCGTGACAATCCTCTCACTTCACGTGTTATATGCAGCTCCATTGATCAGTTCTGCGGCTTTCTATTGAAGCCTGCTCCAATTACGGCCGGAAGCTTATGAGCATGTCTATTGAAAAGTCGGGCATTGCAAGGAATTGTTACAGAGGTTCTCCCGCGTCAACAGGTTGCGGGCGTCAAAGGAACCCGGCGGAATATGGCATGATTCATCTTCTGATACATCATGCCTGTTTGTATCTAGTCTGATATTCCATCTTATGTACATCGGACCTGTAGATAGCACATAACACACAGCTTCCTACAGCTTCCTGGCAGTTGATTGATAGTTTACTGTTAGCTTACCGAGCACCTGAGAGATAGCAGATAGCTCATATTACAGTAGCATACATACCATTCTGTATTTGTGGTCGTCTCCAGTCTTGAGCTAATTGTATCTCCACTAGCAATACAAGCTTTCTTTACCCTTATCTTCCCTCTGAGCACAGACTTGGCCCTGCTTGCTTCTAGGGACAAACACTGCCCCATAAGTGGGCACAGCCATCTATTGGAGCATTTTTGAGCTGATGTGGGACGGTACCGCAAAAAGCCGGCCTTCAATCGCAAATTGACAGGACGGTGGCGGCGGGATCAATTCTCCCCTCTTAGCCTGAAATAAAGATAATCGAAAGTGCATGTTGTCCGGTGAGTGTTCGGCAGTTAACCAGAAGTTATCACGTTCCCGATGTTGCAAAATAGAACCGCGAAAACTTTTTCGGTCACTGCGAAAAAACTTTTTGCTCAACTCTCAGAATCCCCCAAGATTTTACCCACAGATAGTCCCAGCTCTCCCTACTTGTGTCCTCACAAGAATAGTGGTCGAGTGTACGGCAACCAAGACAATATCGAATTTGATGGGATCATCTATGGTCAACCGTGAGATATTGGCTTGTTTCTGCCATTGGGGAGGCACCATCCACCGTGTTCACAACTTAACCATGTGCCAAGGAACACCCACCGACTCCAACCCAAATCTTACACAATTCTGGTAACAGAGGCAAAAAAAAGTGTGTATGGACAGTCAAATTTGAACACAACAAAAAAAGTCCTACTGATATTTTGGTCACCTAACTCCCTTCGAATTCCACCTTCCAGGTCCACCTTCCCAGTCCATCCGTGGAGTCCACGCGCGAAGACGAGCAAGAGAAATCGAACTTAATGATGGCATCAAAGTCTCACCCCGTTGCTTACCAAGTTGAGGGAGGCCCTCACCTGAACGAAAGCCCTTTTGCATGACAATGAGTGTTTGAAGGAGGCATACTGACTGCTAATTCAGAAGTGTGAACCATTGTTAATATTGAACAGAGGGAGTCTGATGCATCAAAGTGTGCCTTAAATTTACTCTCGTCTTTGCATCGGGCTGATGGAGCTCTGCTCATTGGAAGACATGACTGGGGACAATGTACATCATCTATGGGTACAATATAAACCTATTCTGAGTTTTGAGCAAAGTTTTTTTTCGCGGTGACCGAAAAGTTTTCGCGGTTCTATTTTTGCAACATCAGGAACGTGATAAGAAGTTGTCTCTGCGACTCACTTTGGCTTCCGAAAGAGTTTCAGCCTTGGTTGAAAAACACTTGATTGGGTGCATGTGAGCAGTCATGGGTTGAAAGTATGTTCTCAACCTCAGTGGAGGGCACAACGGAGGTATTAACAGTTGCTGACAAGGGGATCCAGTTTTTGGAGCCCCAGACACAGGGTCGATTTCCGAAGGGTTTTTTGATGCTGAGTCTGAATATCAACTTTTTACGGCGAACGGAGCAGTCGCCATCGAGCTTTGTACTCCGACATTATTGCTTTATTTGGGTGATAACAGCTGATAACAAGTGTACAGCCTCGACCAAAGAGGAAATTTCCCATGATCCCTGCTGACAATCAAAACCCACGTAATTTCTCTAGAAACTAGTTCTCAAACAACACATTTACTTTCCCCAATCTTAACACGGGAATGGGTGCGGGCAAGCTATACAATCCACTTGCGCAGAAAAAAATTGCAAAAGGACCGGGTTTTGGACCCCAAAAAGGCAATTTCCCACGGGGAGGGGGGGGGGGTCGCCCGACCCCCAGAAAAAAAAACTTTTGTAGGTGATATCTTTTTTCCTAATCTTTGGACCCCCTTGGTTGCTGAACATTCTATCATTGCCTAAAATCATCATCAAGATCACTATCAGAGGGACTGTCACTATCAGAGTGACATCAGATTTCGTCTCCATGTACTCGTGTCATCTTCCATGAGCTCCTCGTCAAATGCTGTATTCGCCCTCGTCATCGGGATAAACAATGTGTGCTGCTTCCCACTACACTCTTCTCACTATTCACCTGCTGCAGTATCTTGCTGGACCGGAGGCCTTTGCTCCCCTGCGCGGCGCTGTCAATGACTCCCACGACTTTGTGCGGTACCTCACCGACTCTCGAACAAAGCACGGGCTCGGTGTCCCGCCAGAGAACATTATACACCTTGAAAACGCACAAGCCACGCGCTCAAAGATCATGTCTGTGTTCCATGCACACTTTCTCGAGAACGAGAAGATCCCGGACGGTGGTGATGCGACGATGATCCTGTTCTTTGCGGGGCATGGTGCCCGGATGAAGGTGCAGGCAGAGCACGACGGGGAGAATTCAGAGATTGAGGTGATTTGCCCTGTGGATGAGCGGACACTGGAAGAGGATGGTAGTCCCGTATATGCCATCCCCGATTATATTCTGGGTTGCCTGCTGGCCAAGCTGGCAAAAAAGAAGGGCCCGAATATTGTGTGTCATCAAAATCTTTGTTTTTCAAAATGAATCTAAGCTTTGTTTAGACTGTCATTCTCGACTCATGCCATTCTGGCGGTATGAACCGACTCCCCGACGCGGACATGGAGGCTGGGCTTCCGCGTGCGGCATGGACAGCCTCGGATGAAGTCCCCGAATCCCTCGATAGCCACCTCTGGTCCAACGGACACGCAACAGCGAAGTCCTACCGTCTCTGGTCTCCATCCTCCACATCACATGTCCTTCTCGCTGCGTGCCGGCAGGACGAAATCGCTCGTGAAGAAACCCACACAGACCTCTCTGTCCACGGTCGCTTTACATCGAAGCTCCTCGTCCGTCTCCGCAGCTTGCAGTTACAGAATACAACGTACGAGGAGCTCATCGACTTCATGCCGAGGTGGTACAAACAAACACCACACTGCGGAGGGATAAGGCGAAACCGACTTGTTTTTGAGGGGAACTGTGCTGCAAATGGGGAGTACCGTGTCAAGCTGAACAAACTCTCGGCTGAGGGCAATCCGAGCTGGCGGGTGAAGATCGGGAGTGTTGAGGGTGTTGTCCGGGGTACGGAGTTTACTGTACGCTCTCCACAGGACGAGTTCATCTGCGTGCTGGTTGCCCAAACCGTTCAGGCCAGCACGTCGATTCTGGTGCCGGCGGATGATCAAAAACCAACATTTATCCCGGACGGCTCACGCGTGGTGGTGTCTGATTGGAAGAGCACGCCGCGGGTTGCCCACGTGTATATACCCGACGTGTTCCCATACGCCGACGAGCTGTTTCCCTCCGACCTCAAGCATTATCAAGCTGGGCGGCTCTTCCGGCAAGCTGCATCGGAAGAGGTTGCCGATCTCTTCTTAAGCCTTGAAGCAGACGAGCTCATTATTGAATGGCGGGGGAACATGGTCCGACAAGTTCAACGCCAGACCCGGCTTAAACTCGGTCCCCAGCAGGTCGTGCATCTTCCACTCATCATTGATGGCCTCGTGCACTTTGTGTACTTCCTCCAGCGACACAATAGTTACGACTCAATGCCGGGTGTGTCCCTCGAGATGCATCGCCTGCGCGGAACCCGCGGGGTAACAAGGACACCCGACCCCAACTTTGGCAATAACGGGAACCTCGTGACGGACGGTGTCGTCAAGCTCATTTCGGATGAAGCCGCCGTCTACGGGTTTACTGTCCGGAACGAGAGCGCGCGGGATGTGTACCCGTATCTCTTCTACTTTGATCCGCTGCAATACACCATCCAGGTACATGTCTCTCCCAGTTGTAACTCCAGTAAATAGCTAACCCCGATACTTGCAGCTATGGTATGAGCCGCCCGACTCGCGTGCTGCCTGCCCGCTCTCCGCCCACGGGAGCCTCACTATCGGCTTGGGCACCGAGAACGCTTTTGAGTTCTCTCTGGAGCCGAATGAGAGCAAGAGCTCTGGGTTCCTCAAGCTGTTCGTGGCGAGTCGGCCGCTGGAGTTGAAGGGAGTACAACAACGCGAGTCGCCGTTGAATGCATCTTTCAGAGGAAGGCAAAGGGGAGTGGAGGAGAGTGTGCAGCTCGACTTGGTGAAGGACGTCGAGGCATGGGACGCATTGGAGGTGTTATTGACAATGACCCGTTTGCCGTCTTGACCCATTCAATTTTTTTCTTTCATTTTAGTAAAGTGAATGCGGGCCTCTTGCGGCCTATGTATCACTATGCTTGGTTTCCCTTTTCAATTAGATTCCAGGTGTAACGAACATGAGGTCTATGTCTGTGTCCAGGATTTCCGAAGTGGCTGGTTGGATCCCTAACTCCACCGCATGGTCTGCACACTATTTTGAAACAGGTTCTCCCTGTTCGTTCCTGCAGAGCGGCAACCACGCATTTAATGAGCCGGAAGTTTTGATCAACGAAGAGAAAGCCGAGCCAGTGTGAATATCGGTGCATCCTTCGGGCTCCGGAGTAAGACATGCAGCAGGCCCCGAGTAGGCACGTGTTACTAGTGATAGTGAACCACGAAAGGCGGAGTGCGGCCTTCGATTTTTGCCATCTTGCCTTTCCCATGATCTGATCCAATTAAATTCCAGGAAGGCACTCGGATCGATGCTCTGGGTCACCCTTGATCTCCCGAGCGCCTCAGCAGTGCAAAAGTGCTGCACGCTATCAACAGTGATCGATGTATTCGTTGAGGACCTCGATGGCACTAGTGCAGCCAAACATGTCAATTCGGGCTGAATTTCGTCGTGTAGCAATATCTTCGGATGGGAATTAAAGCTTTTCCAGGATCAAACCGCCGAGGCGCATTTTTCACCGCCAGTTCGAATGTGATAAGTTTTCGATCGTAAATCGTATCATACACACAGGGCTGTTGTATGCGGGCACAGGGAAAGAGAAAATGTAACCCCTGCCGCAGGTCGGCGCGGATATTTTGGCCAGGACATCAGAGCTTCCCACACCAATTAAAGGTGCTGGAAGCACAGGCCCACTAAGTCTGCACTTAACCTGTGTACGCCTCTCGTTGAAGTCTACGATGGCTCCAAGAAGTTAATTCTCCACATCACAACATTGTTCCAGCACCAATGCACCTTTTTCACTTACTGATTCTTCACTTTCTTTCGGAGCCACTGGTCACGAGTAAAAACGAGGCCTCCCTGGGCGCGATCGATTTCCAGCTATCAAGGGCTAATCTTATTCAAAGACTTTGGAAATGATAGGACCCGTTTCCCCCCCTCGGACGATAGGAAAATTGATAAATGAGACTGGTGCCCTCTTCGCTTTGCTCTTCTCCCCTCTTGCTTTCCTTTCCATGTCCTCGCGTGCCAGCCCTCCAGTGAACTCCGACAATGACTTTAATGGCCTTCGCAATGCGATGGAATTAGAGTTCCCCCGTCCGCTCTTCTCCCGCCGTCGGTGCGAAGCGTACCCACGAAGGAGGCTCCCTAAAACCCGACACCGCGACACGGCGGCTAGCCTCGATCAGCTGCGCCACACCCCAAGTAAATCCGACACACCACACTTAATTGCCTTCAACTCCGACACATTGCCAAGCGTAAACCAACTGATGCGATTGATGATGGAGATCACGGAGTACGCCGAGTGGTTCAAACTAGCCCACAATCAAATTCACGGTGCACCGGGCATTGTTATCGAGTGAAATAAAGACTAAAGTTGGTATCCTGAGCGCGCCTGACCCCTCTGAGGTGCACGCAGGGCACGGAATGAATGAAAGATAACCCCGATTCCGAGGTGGAGAGATCCTGAGAGTCCAATGAGGATATTTTTCTTTGTGAAATAGTTAAAAGTACCCAAGAAAAATACTGGGTCAGTCCGGGAATGGCCAGAGGGACAGATAAATGCATTTTACATCCACAAAAGAGCTGGAAGAATACTGCAGGCCTGCGCCGTGTCGAAGTGTTTCAGCGGGACCGGTCGGTATCTACGGCAAGTTAGGAGCCACAAGTAGGGGAATGGCACGTGGAACACGTTCAAACAGATCTCAACTTCGCGCGGGGCCTACTATAGTAAGGTACGAGGTGGCGCGCCGTGCATTTGTTCATATGCAAACGGTGAAAATCTGGGGCTAGATAGAGTTTAATATGTATGTCAATACCCTGTAAATTCAGCTCCAGTGCGTCGCCTAATGAAATGGACCCCCGGTAGACCGTGCAGGATTTAGAATAGATCCCAATTGAGAAATGTTCCTACGCACCAGAATCAAAGTTCAAAATTCGTCTGTGTATAGGGAGAGCGCCAAATTTATTTTAGAAGGCGCTTTAAACCAGTATTGAGCCCTGTAATCAACGCTCTTGTCTTTATTTGTGTTAGACCTTGGCACCGTTATCGTTCATTATTTTTTTCGGTGTGTTTAATTAAGATAACCACGCGTGCGGTCCACCTAGGTAAAACCAGTGTTGTTGTCAGGGCGCTTTTCAGCAGACTCTCCGGACCCTGGGGCCCTCAGAACTTGGAAGGCATTCAATTCGAGTCTGAGGGATAGTAAATTGACTCTGAGGGATGATACTATATGTCGGATGTGTTCATTCGCAACCAACGATTGAAGGCACACTGTCATTCCACCTGACACAGCTTTGTGGAGGCGGAGTCGCATTACTAGCTGCAGTAGATGGTATTTGGGAATAGTATCTACACATAGGTTCCGACTACGCAGGCGGAGTATCACCGTATAGTGCACAGTACTCCTCCGGGAACCGAGCGCGTCGTGCCGGACGCTCCATGTCGACGAGTAGATAATGATGCTGGGGAAGGGGCGGAGGGAGAACACCGTCCAGATAAATTACCATGTCATCGTCATCGGCAGTGTCTGCCAGACTCGTTGATTCATCTTGGGAGGCACCTCGGTGAGGAGATAAATATAGGGGACTATTCGTGGGTGCCACGTACCAAAATTCCTGCGAGCGCCGCCATTGCACACTGCCAATGCACAGCGTGGCAGCAGCGAGAATGTGGGCGGAAACAGGAAGTGTCCGGAGAGGAGTAGCTGAGTCTTAATAAACCGAGTGTGCGTGTCGGATTTTCTGAAGTTGTGTCGGGTTTGCTAACAGTGTGTCGGGTTTTCTGAGCAATGTGTCGGCTTTGAAGAGAAGGGTGTCCCGGAAAGGAAGGTGTGTCGGGTTTGCTAATCCACGTGCGGGAATTCTCAGGTGTGTCGGATTTTCTGACCTTTGACACGCCGTGTCGCGGTGTCGGGTTTCCTATATACTCCCACGAAGCGATAGCATGACGGGCGATCTCAACCACCACACCAGTCACGACGACACTGTGGCCACCGCGTCCTCCCCGATCGTCGACCAGAACACCATGATCGCCGTGAAGTATTACTACGGCAAGAAGAAACGTCTCCGTATCGATCAAACCACAAGTCTCGGTGTTTTCATGGGAAGACTCAAGAGTACCAGAAGCTGTATCTGGTCCCCGAGACCACCGTATTCTTGGAGTGTATAAGATATGTGTGTCCCTTCTCCGAGTTTCGCGCCAGTGCCGCGGGGCCTCTGGCTAGTTCCACAGGCATCGTTTGGCCGACATAGTATGTCGGACGCAGTTACTGTATGTCGGACATACAGTAACTGCGTAAGTGTAATACACCGTTCAGACCCCAAAATGCCCTCTTATACGGCCGGGATACGCATCTGAGTTAGGTAAACATGGGGATTGGGTTTACAGTCGTACCGCTGACCCTCATTAGCACCAGAAAAATTTACAAACTCACCGTGGGAAACATGTCCTTCAACCCTTGCTTCAACATCAATAGAATACCTGCCCTCAGACAACAACATTGTGGGCTCCTCGCCTTCGAACGAACTCACATTTCTGTAAGCTGCGGTCTGCCCACTCCTGGACAATCCTGTGTCCACTACTTGATAAATCCCTTGACACGAACGCAAAACCACGTTTCCAGTTCTAAATATTACCCTTGGAGCGATCAAACTTGGCGCCAATTTTCTCTGTACCTATCATTGTATTCCAATCATATGCGCGGCCATAAAACTTGATGCGCCACGATTATAGAGGATTGTCCCATCTTAGCCAGATGCTTCTGGCGTGCGTACAGCAGAATAACCTGGCGACTAGAGAAAATAAAAATCGCGCGCGAGAGCCCGGATAATCCTCCCACTTCAAGGTGACGGATCTGCTGCCACTATTTCCCTCCGACGGGTTTAACTGAGATGTCAATTCTCCCTTTAGTACCGCCCCAGAGACAACGAACAACTAGATTCAATCCATTCCTCATGTAAAGCTCCATTCTGGCTGACTCTGACACTTTCTGTGAGCATATATTCAGATGAAGGACTTGACTGGACCAAGGGATCCGGGGCGCGAGGCACCCCAGTAACCCGATCCCTTGTACCTCCTACAAATTGTCCTATACTGCATCGCCCCGCTGCTTCTCCGTAATAGCCCTCACCAGCAACTTTGGGACCAAATCCATCCCCGCCTCCCACGCTCTCCTAAACCTCATTCCGATTCTCCTCCTCAAAATCAACCCAAACGGTGCCTGGTCTGCCGCTTGCATATCCCATGCATCATAAACACACCAAAACACCAAAACTCCAACGAACGCCGAAACCGCACCCGTCGTTATCCTCGCAACATCGACCGCACTCGTGCAGGCAACCAGCATGGCCGCGAAGAACGCCAGCATCGACCATACCGCAAGCGAATGCGGCAGCGAAAAGATTATCGCAAGCGGCTCGAGCCCGAACCGCTTACTCGTGCGTCGGTGGATAGAGGTCGAGATGCCCGCAGCGGTGTCATGCAATTTCGTGCGGTTCTGCCGGACCAGGAGGGAGCCTATGATGATGGACCCCGCACTGGCAAGTGTGGAGACGTAGCTGAGGGTTTGTACGGTGGTGTGGTGGCCATTTGCGGTGAGCGTGTCGACGCTATTCACAGAGAGAAAGGCTACGTTGACAGCCAAGAGCACCGTTCCCTACAGAGGTTCAGTAGACAGCTAATTCCCGAAGACAAGAAGCGTACAATCAGCGTAAATTCTTGCCATTCTACGTTCAATTTAAAGATAAACGGCTTCCAAATACGAGTGAGGACAAGCCCGTCGACGTAAGATCTCTCGAGAGACTCCAAGTACGCATTGGGTGCATAGAATAACAAGGGAGATGCGAGAAGGAACAGATATGAAGCACCACCACGCGCAGGATAAACAGATTGATCCTGGTTCAATCGGGCACATGGGAGTCCGTAGAAGTTCAGGAATTTGGTCTATCAAGATTCAGAGTAGTAACCATGGAACAGAAGATGTCCGTACCTGCGCGAAACAATCCATGATCTTGGCAAACGCCGTTGCAGAACCAAGACCGTCGCCTGTAGCTTTGAGCTGGGGTACTAATTAGGACCGAGAAACGTACATTGCAGATGTTTCGCTACAGCTATCCAATGTCTAAGCTCTTCCAAGGACGAAGAAACTGTAGACCTTGTCGAGGTCGTCATATCTAATCCGTTCATGAGTCACAACGCAAGACGATTATGACTTGTTTACCTGCAACACTGAATGCAAGCAAGTCCTTTAGTTCTCTTATATCGCCCTTACTGAGCGATAATGCACTGGGAAACATGGTGCAGTGTTGCCTGCAAACGTTCAAGCTCAAGATTTCCGGCAGATGTTTCACATACCAGTACTGCGCCTCCATCGCATGCTCTACTCCAACTCAGCTGCATTCTTGCGCTTTCGGACAACTCACTAAGATGCTTCCTTGAAATTGGCCCGGCGATTTGATCCCACACCTCCAACTCCTCCGCTTGGAACGGATGCACCCAAAACGCCGTCCGCCCCGTGGGCGAATGGTCGATAAAGTAGTAATACCCTTTCTCCGGATTCTTGTGCGACGGGTCGATGTCGATAACTAGATCCAGAGTCGGGAGTATTGATGAACTCGAAGTTCCTTCGCCCAAGAGCGCAGAATATCGTGCAGGATCACTAGAAGACGTCCGAACCGTCTCCACAATGAGATCGACTACCCGGTTGATGTTTGATAAATTTCTTGAGTCACAGAGATCCGTGTCTGTGAGGATCCTCTGCGTAAAATGCTATCAGCGAACCAGCGCTAGGTCGAACAAATTCACGATGCTCACTCGCTGCGGATCGACAAAGTATCGAGCGCCTTCAGGATGCATAACGGCTTTCCAGCCTATAGGCACCACCCGATCACTAATGTCGAAGCTGTAAACTGGTTCCCTGTGACTTAATGCATAAACTCACGCAGACAGGTCAAATGTTTCCGGCTGGATTCGACATTTTCGTTCTACCTCGGTCTTCTCCCGAGGACTGTCAATAAAGCTTCAGTACTGCTCAGAGTCGGAGACGATTCAAAATAGCACACATAGTGTCGCGCAAACGATAGCGGGCAAATCGTTCTGGCAAGATGGGAACAACACTGAGCACGGTGGAGGGAGGAGAAACGTCGTCGTGTGTTACAGTCGAAAGACACAGCGAGCTGCTCACGGAGCTCGAAGTTTTGGGTGAACCCAAGGCGGATGTTGGAGACGGTTCGTTTTGCGTTGAATATCCGGTCGACAACGCAGCCGGAGGTTGCAACTGAGCCGTTGATAGTTCGGTAAGTTTCGGAGCACTCGATGCAAAGATCCAAGTGTCTTCGGGATTGAATGAGAACATTCGCTTCCCATGTCGTCCAGCAAATCTAATTGCCAGAGACCGAGGCAGAAATCGGACGAAGTGCCATATGGATGCCAGTGCGGATGCCGGACACCGGCGGAGGAACCCCCATAACCTTCGCAGCTTGTTCAAAACGCTGGCTAGAGCGGACGAGGGCATGGTGTAGAGAGCAAGTGACGAGGAATCCCGAATCAATTCCAGGGCTTCATATACGAGCACATGGCAGTGTTAAGCATCAGCATTAAGATGTGGGAGCTGCCCGGCTCCCATAGCTGTAAATGCGACAAGAGAAATCGCTGTGGAGATTGATATCATGGTCCCAACAAATCGGGTAACAGTGACGGGACAACCACTCCTTAAGGAGCGTGAAGTTTTCGGATTTGGAAATCGAATGTGTACATTGTGCGAACGAAAGAAAGCATCTTGGAAGGCCTGCATTCAACCTGTTAACAGATAGGCTCGTGACCAGCCTGCCGAGTACAGCATTTCTATTAATATTTGCCCAAGGTGCTGCCAAAGTATGGCGTAATTCAAAGAAGACCTGTCCGGGGTAGAGTAAATCGGTCTGGATCTCGAGGAGGTCGGTCATGGATAGAGTAAATAGCGCTGCACCCGAGGATTTCTTTCTATCCTCACCAATGAGCGCCGATCAATAGTAGTGACCGGGGGCCTGTTCTAAGTTTACGGCGACAGATGCCAACTGCCAAGGTGCTTCTGCTACTGTCAAAGTGCTGAATAAATCCCCCAGTAGTTCCGTTGAGGTCCAGCGTGAGAAGCTCACATGCGCCGGATTAACTTTGAAACGGTAGTCGCGGAGTTTGATTTGCGCCGCGTCTACCTACTCAGTAGTACCCGTTCTTTAAAGAGATGCTCCTCGGCTGCCCCTGCCGGCGCTTCCACAGCAGTTCACGCCTTTGGCCGATTCAAGGTAAGTTAATCCCCACAGATTAACGATGGCTTTGCATCTCATCAGCATCTGATTACCCGTCCTTTAACGAGATGCCTCGCGTTCATTTACATTTCTTTGGTTCAATCCCTATGTAGAGCATCCCTTCCATCTCCCTCTCCTCTCCCGCTGTATTTTGGCTGTGATTTTCCCCACGCACATTCCAAAATCAACCACCGCGCCTGTGAACCATTCAACGGAAATGAAATGCCTCACACGCAGCCCGGAGTTCCAGCACGGCACAGGATCTCACTTCGGGCTAAAAATGGTTGAACCGGGGGACTAGATTTAATTGAATCCCTAATACGACCCTCAAGGCAATATATTCCTGATCTTACGCAGTTCACAGCCTCTAGGGCTATTAAACTGTAAACTGCGAGATTTTCACCGCACTGCCCGCAGCTGCACCATATAAGCCCGGTATAGAGCCCACGCACCCTGTCCTTCTCCCTCATCTTTCTATGCTTCCTCTCTCAACGATTTCCCCCCCCCCCCTCGTCCTGGATTAAAATACTCAGTTTATCAGTTGTAATGTGCAAATACCGATCACGGTAGCGTCCCATAGATTCGTAACCAGTCTGCACTACGGCAAAAGAAGGGTGAGGTTGTTTGCCGTAGGCAGACTGGTACAACTCGGACTGGATCAAAGAGCTGTGCCCGGAGTTTGAAAATATTTCCCCGAAGCTGGATTTTGCTCAAATCTGGGGGTCCATGGGAACTTTTTTTTAAATCGGCAATTTAGAACCTTTGAACTTGAATTCTGTCTCTTCAGAATAATATTTTATGGCCCAGAGGCTGAGCTGTGAAAAAGTTGATTTTGGCGGGGAATTGATGGCTGAACACAGCCACCCGATCGGCAGCCTCCTCCTGCCAAAAATTCAAACCCCGGGCACAGCCCTTTGGCGTGGCCCGAGTTGTACCAGTCTGCCTACGGCAAATAGCCTCATCACTTTCCTTTGCCGTAGCGCAGACTGGTAACGAGTCTAAGCGTCCCAGACTCTCCTTGCGCCGCTCCCGGCCTAGAGCTCTCGTCCCCGCTGGGACTCCTTGGCAACAGCTGCTATTTTTACGCGGCGGCTAACACTACCCCCCGCAATACCTCAATGCGCCGCCCCACTGTTGGAGTTTTCTTGACTATCGTGTCCCATCACGGTGTCAAGTTTCAAGCCCGATTTTTTCAAGTGCCAGTCCTTGCTTCCCGTCCCACTGGTGGATTCACCAAATTCTCTTCTCCACATGGCTGCTTGCGCCAAGTGACTGCATACGGACCAGAACACCCAGAAATCAAAATCCTTGACCATCACTCCAAATACTTCTCACTCGCGGGTTTGCAAAGACTTAGTTTCTACCTGGTGCTCAACGAGACAGGACGGAATCACCTCACCCGGGTTAAAACACTCTGAGGCTAAATGTTTGTCCTCTATTCCGTTCTCACACTGTGCCTCCTGTACTTCCGATACGGATTCAGAAATCACAATAAACAGCTTGCCTTTGCATTCACCTCCTTTCCTCTACTGTACCGCGAGAATTCAACAGCAGTGAATATTGATAGTACCCGACTCAACTTCATACTGTCTCTGCCGGAGCAAAGCAACTTCATAGGAAACCCGACTCGTTTACGGGAAACATCTTGTGATCGCGCCGATGTCCAGTGATCTTTCATGTCCGTCTTTTAACTGCGGAGTTGGCTGTGTAATCTCCTGCAGAGTCCAAGATTTGTTCACCAGTAAACCCATCTGCCGGAGCGAAGCGGAGGCCTTATCTTCGATTTTTCTAATGGGCAACCGCTTCAAAGGTCTTCTCATTTCATGGAAAAAAGGAGCTCAGGATTGGGCCAGGTGTATCTTTCAAGCTTAGATTGGGAGCGTACGTTGTTTCGAGCACTTCCGCTAAGCAAAGTGTGTTGCCGCTGAAATGCCGAGTATCTCGGCACCTCGGCACACCTACTGAAAGCTCGGCTTTATTTAATTGTCGAATAATTGAGGTTCAGACACAGCCAACTCTGCGGGTGTGAAATGGGTAGCCTTGTCAACATTCATTAGTTTTTCAACTGTCCTTCGTTTGCTTCAAAATATGGACCGGGCCGAGCCATCAATGGTTGGAGATTGACCCTGTTCGTGCCACGGGACACCGACACAAACTTTATTTTGTATCGGTGTATGGCTCAGAAGAGTATTAAAATCAACTAAAGCCATGCCTTGTGTACCACAAAATGAGTTAAACGACTTAGAGAAAAGCCGGCTATGCCGAGCCCGAAGGGGTTTCTCGCAAACCGGGCTTCCCGATAACACTCCATTTTTGGAGGGGGGTTTCCTATTAGAATAATCCTCTGATTGAAGACAATTGACTCGAATCTGCCAAAGGAACCCTCGAGGCAATCGATGACCCCTCACGCGGCTCACGGCCTATAATTCATGCTGTACCAAGTTGTAAGGAGGCAACCGTCACGAGTAACAGGACAATTTTGTCGAGTTGGAGGTGAGATTAGAGGCTTCCAGACACCACATTTAGGTTCCCACCTCCTGCATACAGGCCAGGAACCACTGTTGGAGTGATCCTGCCACCGATGATTACGGTACACCACAAACTTGCCGCAAACCAGGAATTTTGTCTGCTGTAACCTCCGTTGGTGTTGTTAGTTTGAGATGATCGCGAGAGTAGTTTGAGGTAGGTAAAATCGACATTACAATAGACACGTCTTTCTTGGAGCATCCTACAGGCCTTTGGTGCATCTCCTCGCGTTGTCCCCCTGAGAGATGTGTCGCCAATGTTCTTTTTGGTCCTGTGACTCGCTTCTATAAAAACTAACGGTCTCCCGCTCTACCACTCCGTTAAAACTTGCTCTCAATCCACACGATCAACGACTTCCGCTCAAAGTGCCACTCACCCAGATGCCTACTCTCACTGCTCTATCTCATCGGGGGTAACCTTCATCATCAACACTCAAGGTCCTGGTCCCTTTGTGAGTGAATTGGCCATTTTCTCAGTGGAAATCCCAGTTAACTTGTGCGTGAATAAAGACATTCAATATCAATCTGTCCGGAGCTGCGGGTTTGACCTCCGCTGAGTCAATCAACTTCACAGTAAACACTGGCATTACTCCAGCTGGGAGTGCAATCACTGCATTCAAGGGTGGGATAGCCACCGGGACGCCTCGCCGCTGACGTCGGCTAGCTGAGGCTATGTTCGGCTAGTCGGCCGGCTAGCCGCAGCTGCCCACGGCTACCGAGGGTGAGCTAGCCGAGAGCTAGACGAAGCGGGCCATTGATGCGGCTAGCTGGCCGGCTAGCCGAACATAGCCGAAGCTAGCCGAAGCTAAGAATAGCTAGCCGGGGCCCCGGCTATCCGGCGGCTGAATGCAGTGAATCATGTATCCTCCTGCCTTAGTTTCCATCTCACCTGTTTTGTCTCGTCGTCCCTTTCTGCTCCCTCGCCCAACTGCCCCGGAACTTGCCGGTGTTCTAAAGACACCCTCGCGTAGATCTCAGGATGAAATTGAGACTGTTGCTGAAACACCGCAAGGTCAGCTGGAGGAGCTACTACCGCTCCATCGAGATCGTCGCCGCCGAACCGGATCACAAAGCCAAAGTGTGCAGGCGGCGGAAAGTCCGCAGGACTCGGTGGCTGAATGTTCGGATCCCAAGCACTCGGATAATCTTCGAGAACGGTCAGATATGACGCAGAACCCGTAGCGACGTTTCGTCCAACCTGGTAATCAATGTCTGACTCAAGTCTCAATGACCAGCTTGTGTCGCCTGAGCTATTCCAGCCATCTCCCAGTTGCTCGTTGGAAATCGAAGTACCTAACTCCACTACTAAGGAAATGTGTCCCCAATACCAATCGAAAGATGTAGTACCATGTGATTTTCTGACCCAAAATCACCCTTTGAAAGTGTCTCCTTGGTGTGAAAACTATATGGAAGCGCAAGACAGGATTTCCTTGAAAACTGCCCCACACCTCCCAGTTTGTCGTTGCAAAACGAGGTTTTGCCCGTCGGTTCTGACACTTCAGAGTTACCCAGGTCGATTTGACTTATCAAAGTACATACCCTCTCGAATTGCCAGGGGAAGCGCACCACTATTGCACGTTCCGTGAATTAATCTTCAACCCCCCCAAAAAACTTCAATTTTTGTAGCCTCCCTATTCCCTCGACGCCCTCCGCAGATGTCGGGGTGCCCCGGAGGTATGGTCTTCGAATACATGACGACCACGTCCCTGAATTTTTTCATCTCAACCCACTCAATATTGCACGCGATATTCACGCTTTTGTGGCGGAAGTCCACCCACCCCCGGTCACGTGGGGGCGTTGGCCGGTCACTGACTCCTTACACTCAGATACTTCCTGGGCCCCGGCGTTCCTGAGCGGGACCGGCCGTGTAATTCTACCTACCTACCTACCTACGTTCCCGATGACATCACCTTTTCAAAATTCCCTCGACCGGCCCGGACTCCCTACGCATTCACTTGGTTAGGGATTTATCGTCCCTGCCGTTGACAACGTTAACACCGTAGTCCCTACCCTTTCTTTCAACTCCGTCGAACTCCCTGATCTTTTGCACTCTAAATCTCTCGCCCGTTCCTTTCGCTTTCACACAAGGGGAACTCGGGATTAAAATTTCGGAGTGGGGTCGAATTCGAGGGTAAAAATGGGTGGGAAATCGATATTTGAAGGTTCCAGGTTCATACGAGTCCAGGTTGGGGAGATATCGTAACTTTGATGGCTGGGACGAATATTTTCCCGATTTTTTCTGACAATTTCCTGAAACGAACGCATTCATTAGAGCATTTTTCGAAAATTTTTGACCCAGACCCCCCCCAAGGGGATCCCAATTGCCGAAATATATACCCGCACTCGATATTATTTTTTCAGGCCATCTGGGCCTCTACCCCCCCGTGGGAAATTTCCTTTTTAGGAAGCCCCTACCCTCCTGAGTGCTTCTGAGCGTCAGCCGGCCATAAATTAACCATTTCCAGTGCAACTGAGAATGTGTTGGAGAGGTAGGCTTCATTCTGCAGCTCAGTAAAATATCCATGCACGTCATTTTGTATGTCTGGTCTATGTAGATGAAAATAGGTATGTATCTATTCTCGTGTGGCCCCTAATTCAATTCTCTAACTCTCAAGGTTCCTGAGAGCTTCCCGTGTTGCACAGAATCTGGGGGTGGAACCCGCAGCAGGATTCCCGAGGTTTTGCATGGTCATCAGGAGAGATAGAGCTCGTGCGGTGTCTTGTGGATCCATAGGATCAAGAAGGCTGTCAATCGTTCAGGTATTTTTTGTCTTTTTTTTTTTCTTTCAGAAAAACTACTCTGATCATTTGGGCTGACTAGGGAGACTAGTCAATCGTGCTGTTTGGGAAGCCGCTTTCCTCGAGATGTCGCCTGATTATCAGTGCCGTGATTTGGAAGCCGTCGATATTTACTCCGGTGTTGCCCAGGACCAAACGGCGCACACATCTAAGCATATGTTGGGCATTGGTGGGGACCTATAGAGAAGTAAATGGCTGTTATATGAATGCTTGGAAGTTTTACCTCTGCCATTGCGTCGTAAGTCGGTTGTAGGGAAGGAAAAAGATGGAATGATCTCCAAATCATCCTTGATCGCAAGCTCGAACAAAGATGATGGCGTGGACCAGAAAGGAAATTGTGATCACTCTCAGTTGTTAACAGTCACCGTGGGTGTAGATCACCTTAAAAATGTTGCAGAAGTCAGAAATAAGTACCCAAGAAGGCCCTATGTCACACGGCGGACAACCTCTTGTCCTTTTCCAATTTGGGCCAGCGCGTCCTTGAGCACGCCTCGACCACGTCCTTTTGTTAACTCCGGCCGCTTTGGCCTTCGGAGTTTCCCGTGGGCACGAGGCAGCCACATGTGTTCGGATGTTTCCGAGAAGTAAACAAGTTCAAAATGAGTTTTTTTTTCTACTGGGCTTAGTTGGCATCCAAATATTCTCAGAGCTGACTGGGATTGAGCTAATTGATATTCAGAATAGGGCCAGAAGGAAACTTTGAGAGAGAACATTGAAAGATTAACGGAAAACAAGCCCGAATGATGAAGAATGGCTCTTCTGCTTTTTATCAACAGCCCAGCTCAGATATGACTAGGTCTCTGAATTACCTACAGTCAAAACACCACCTCCCTGTGTTTTTCGGATGAACAAATCTTGCAGGAGGACTGCCGCAAGATGCACATCAGGAAGGGTGTGACCGGCGGGCCCTGCCGCCCACTGCCGCGCTGTTCCGGGAGGTCACACTCATCGTCACAGACCAGTAAACCTGCTGTTCAGCCTCTTATTTTGCACTGAAAAATTCTTTTAAATCACTAAAACACTCATCCAGTTGTCCCAGTTAAATCCTATGGGAATTGTTTTGCTAAGAAGGGCAGAGCACTGATTTGATCATGTTCGGGACATGTTCTGGCTCAGTTTTTGACGTTCTACCACCAATCTTTCACAAACCCTTGTCCCCGCCGCTCATTCAATGACTTGCAGCTATTTCCGAAAATATTACAACCAAAACTGCACCCAAGAGCAAAAAAGCATTATTTCAGATCATTTTTCTCGCGGAAAACACCGAAAGCGCGTGGCTGCCTCGTGCCCGCGGGAAACTCCGAAAGGCCAAAGCGGCCGGAGTTAACAAAAGGACGTGGTCGAGGCGTGCTCAAGGACGCGCTGGCCCAAATTGGAAAAGGACAAGAGGTTGTCCGCCGTGTATGGTGTTTCAAAGCTCCCAGATTGAAATATATAAAACCCCCCAAATTTTTTTTTCAGCCGGGGTGGGAGACCCCCCCCCCCCTATATATGGAAATTTCTTATCATGGGAGCCCCCCTCCCCCCCCTCCCCCCCCTCCGTGGGAACTTTTCGAAAATAAATCGGGAAAAATCCAAAAAAAAATCAGAAATTGATTGCCAGCCCTCATTTTAGGCGGAATTCGACCCCACGTCCAAAATTTTAATCCCGAGTTCCCCTTGCTTTCACACGCCAACCCCTAACCCATCCTTTCAACTCCCTCGAACTCCCTGCGGCTTCTGCCGGCCATTCCCTCTACCTTCACACGTAAACTCCTTAACTCCTGCCTTGAACTTCCTTGAACTCCCTGTGGTTCTGCCCTGCTGCTCCCCAGCCATTTCACGCCATCGACCCCTATCCCGCTCACCCCGGCGATCTGTGCCGCCCGGCCCCCCAAACGCCACGTTGCCGCTTGCTCCCGGTGGCTGTGCCGTCGCCTCCAGTCTCTGACCACGCTCGCTGCCCATTCCCGCGTCCCACACGTCTGCGCCATCAGCCTCCGCCCGCAGCCGCTGTTATCCCTCCATGGCCGCCGCCGCCGCTCGGCCGCCCCGCCCTTGCCCGTTGCGCCCAACGCCACCCGTCCCTTCTGCCCGCAAACCCTGTGCACCGACGCACCGCCTTCCCTCCCTACCCCTCACTCGAATCACCAAGAATCTGCTACGCCAAATGGAGAGGTGGATTTTTATGGAATAATATTGCGCGTACCTACTACATCTTCGCCGCATTCCCCACAACATTTCCTCCCTCTCCCAAATCCTCCCCGCATTCCTCCTCCACCCTCCTCAACGCCGTATCAACGTCGCCGCCCGCTTGCATTGCTCCGTTGCAGGACGATATTGAATTCCGCGAGGATTTCAATATCGCCGCGCCAGTTTCCCCTCCGCTCCGTGCGCGCTGCTGTCGCAGTCGAGCACGAACCGTGGCTTGTCACTTGACGCGTCCACAGCCTGCTCGTTTTGACACGCATGTCGTCGCCGCCTTGGGCGATTCCCACTCCCACCAGATAAACCTTACTACAGGCAAACAGCCCCCTCCTTCCATGACCTTCCCGTCTCATGTCCACAGTCTTCGAGGCAACTGAACACAAATTATTCGGCTTCTCTGCCGCGCCCCGCGCCGTGCACATCTCTGGCCCTCGAATACTTTCCGTTTTAGGATGGTTGACCCGAGATGAAGACGACCCCACCAGCTGTCGCAAGTACGCCTCCGCTGCACGACACGGTGGTAGATGAGGGTGCGCAGTGTGGCGTTGTTTACTTCGAGGTGGAAAGGGTAAGCTTTCGCATTTTGTTTTACGCCGTTAATTTCTCACTGATGTCGAGTCCGTCGTGTTGGATACTCGTCGCTGTCCGCGTCGTCCAGCAACCCTACAACGTCATCCAACGCCAAGCAGCAAAACACTCTCGCAGGTGTCCGCGTACCCCGGAGCCGCGCGCGGTAGCAACGTCGTACGTTGTGCGTGCAGCGTGGTGGTACATCAACGCCGGGGAGCACACGAGTGTTGAGACGGGCTCGGTCCTGGGTGCTATGCGGGACAGTTACCTATTTACTGTACCCGTCTCCTTCCCCTTGACTGATTTCACCTCTCTGGTCAAAATAGGTACATTCTCTTCCATTAATCCCACCGTGTATCCCTAGAACAAGCCTACAGCTAACGACTACCGTGAATAAATTGACGCGCAACGCCCAGAATTAAAACGGATCTAGCGTCCCGCAGCAACTATGTCCCTGGTACCTTGGACGTAGATTTATACCACCCGAGGCGGCCAAATTACGGTCAAGGGCCGTCGGTTTGCGATCTCACATACCTACATCATGCCCAATTCTTTTCAGCGTTAATCTTTCGCGGTGATTTCGTCGGCGACGCCGTCCTTTTGCGTCTCAGCACTTCGCCTGTTCTCATTTCGATCTTTTTATGGACACTGGCAGGTTTTTATCTTATACTATGGCGTCTCGCGCGCGGCGCGGCCTGTTCATAGATTTCTAAGCCCCGCAATCCTCCGAGGCATCCTCTTGCTTTTTGGTTCTGTCCCACTCTGAAGCGACCCGGCCTCCCTCCAATATCCCCACTTCCACCCATCATCTATTCGTTGGCGCGGGCTGAAGGACTGTGTCTTCTTGAACCAAACCTTACATGTCGAATTCCAACAACGCGTGCGCGATCATTCCCCCTACCCACCTTCAGCATACGCCGTTCCGGATCGCCTCAATCACAACGTTCTGGATTTTCCAAGCAGCCGTCTTTCTGCCATCCAGTCCTGAAGCCCTTGGATTTCTCTGCTGAATGTGTATCGTCGGAGCCAGTTCGCTTTACCATGGGATAGCATTGCCACAACGCAGACAATTGACACTAGTACTGCGAATTTGCGTACCGCGGTTCAACAATGTCCATCTAGTACCTTTCCCAGCGTTTAGGACCTTGCCGGCGCGACGCGAAAACTCAGGCCTGTATTTATACTGCTCTCCCGCCTCGCCCCTTTGACTTTCTCTACGCGGCTTCCCCTCATTCCCCAGAGTGATGATTCGTTCAAACCAACTTGGAATCTCGGAACTTGGAATCTCGGGCACTAAGTAATACCCGTCCGTCCTGGGTCTCTTTTGACTCTGCTGGATCTGGTATCGCCAATTTGGTTATTCAAACTCATCCAAGGGAGTCTAACTCCTTAGTCTGTTCCTTCGCTTGTTCCTTCGTCTAGTCTAGGTAATGTTTCTCCACGCAACTCCTAATAACTCCTCAAACCCTGCCTTTAGAATGACACGTCCTGCGTTGTCGGCATCAATCCTGTTGCCTTTTATCCCTCGAGTCGAGTTAATGTAACCCGAACCAGCAGTACAATCAAAGCCTCCGGGAACCATTGCACGATTGGCTTTGGATAAGCAAACGGCGGTCTGTACGGTTCAAGATCAAAGATAGGCGCTATTCCCCGATCACAGTAAGAAAATATTGGCGGGACATTCCTTTGAACTCCGGGAGCATCCTACACTCTCACGGCACCTTCTCCTTCAGACCACTGGCTTTGCATCGTGTTGGGCGGAGTCAATCAATTCACCTTGAACTTTGCACAAAATAGCACAGTGCGGCCCGCGACTCACTGACCAGTTCTGTTGCCCGTCGACGTCGGACTAGTTTCGACAAAGAAATTGAAAATCCTTCGAAGATCCGGAGTTTCGACCTCGTCAGTCACTCCAATGTAGATTCCGATATACTACGCGCCTCGCATCGTACTTTGGTTTCGCTAGAATTCCTCGCACCATTTTGCCCGCTGAATCCCATCCAATGAATCTCCCGGCCAAAACCTCCCCGAATAACTCGGCTCTCAACACTCAACACGCAGCCGCAGCCGAACGACTCCGCAAACACAAACCAAGAATCTACAGTTTATTGGTGGGCAGGTGGGTCAAGAAGTACACGGTATGGTTGTGCAAGTATTCTATCGTGCTGATTGGGAAATTGGATCAAGAAGTATCTATGCGGAGTATGCATATGGAGTACCAGTGCGAGTCGGTATCAAAGCGATGTATCGATGGGGAAGGACAAGAAAGAATACACAAACAAGAACGCGGAGGAGGAATCGAGGGCTACAGTATGCGAATCAGAAACAATATGTACAGGTACCAACTTTGGCAAGAAGAGGGATGGATACATTGGGGTTCGAGGAGGGAGGCCGACCGGACGGGGGATTGTGGGAAATATGCACGAGGAGGATTCAGAGAAAGATTGACCTGAACGAACCAATAATTGTTTGTGCACGCCGACAACGGCTCAATCAGGACTCTTCCCCCCCTCCGGAATCGACATCGGGTGACCCAGGGAATCCGGACCCGCCGTTCGCATTCGTAGTCGCAGCCCCATTCAGCGCAGAGAAGTTCGGTGCACCCTCGCTCCCGCGTTGTGCGCCGGGATGCTGTGGTCGTGGTGCGAGGAGGTGGGGGTGCCGTCCTGCTGCTCGTTCGAAGCCGGGGCGCCGTTGGAGGCAAGAGTGATCCCGTTATTATTCTGCGAGGTGGAAATGACCAGCCGGGGCGGAGATCAGTGCAAGATGCGGCGCGGATTGCGACTGCGGTTGGGATTGCGACCGGGTGGACATGGGGGGAGGCGGGTAGGGTGGGTAGGACTTTTTCTGTTTCTTCTGTAGCGTGCGAGATGCGTTAGTACTGATTAAACGAGGAGGTAGTAAATAAATTAGAAGGGAAGTAGGACGCGACGCGTGCGCGAGGACAGGCAGCAGAATGCTCGCATGCATTCCAACGACCGAGGGATGACACGGGGAAGCAGGACGCGGTGCATGACGCGTGCACGCATTGGGGCGCAGATTCTAGGGACGCGACCCGCGACGGGATGATGGACGGGCGGACGGATATAGAGGTAAGATGAGATGTGCGCGATCAGAAAGTCAAAGAAGGTCTGGCATGAATGTGGATATGCGGTATGAGACGAACAGGAGTTAACAAGTGTGGCGTCCTCGGCCCGCCAGAGGAAGGTACGCGAGAGAATGTGTTGGAAAGTGAAAGGGTAGGGATGGAATACACCGCCGAAAGAAAGAGCGAGAGAAACGCGACGCACCGCGCGCAAGGTAGACGACCCGAGCGGGGTGGGCTTCAACTTTTCGGGGCGCGGACGGGAGTAGGCTCGCTCAAATAATCCGGATTTGTTGCACAACTATAAACGCGTGTTAGTGAGACAACACCCAAGGTCACAAGTGGCGATGGAGAAAATAAATAAAACAAGCAGCGCCTCCATACGTGGTCGCTCGGTTTCGTCCCGGCGTCGTCCGTACACACAATGTCGATCCTCGCCGGGCTCCAGCCCGCGGGGACGGAGGGGGCGGCTCCGGGAGGAGCGTAGAGTGCGTAAGCGCCGTGCGCGGCGCGTATTGCGGTTGCCCGTTTTGCGGCTGCTGGTGCTGGTGCGCAGGAGGATCAGACCGATGGTGGTCGTCATGCGGCCTCCGTGCGGGCGGTCGGTGGGTGTATTGAGGCGGGGGCTGGGGCTGCGGCGGGCCGTATACGTAGTTTCCAGGCGGGAAGTGCTGCACGTCATACGCGTAGTAATGGGGCGGAGGTGGGTGCGGTGCGTGCTGGTGCTGTTGTTGGTGGGGTTCAGAGGGACGTGGCGCGTGCCCAGGGGTGGGCTTGAAATGGAACTACGGCCGATGGCAGAACCGTTGCTCGACGGCGACGGGGAGGCGGCGTGGGGGAGGGTGATAATGGGTGGTGACGTGGAGGCGCGGACCGAGTGGTCGTACTGGCTCGGCGAGACACATGGATGTGTAGGCTGCGGCTGGAATGTACGCGGGTCGATGGGACGCGGCGTCTCCTTCTCAAAGTTCCTGTATGCAGCGGGGTCGATATTTGCGTCGTCAGACGCGTCTCCCTCTTTGCGGCTTAGTGGATGATGTTAGTAAAGTCAGTATAGATTCCAACTACGCGGTATTCAGCGAATAGAACACTCACTCAAGCATCGAGATTCAAACTGGCGATGATGGTCGTTTTGATCAACTTTTCTTGAGTTATACAGTAGGGGACAATCAAAGCCCGCCTATTTTGGGTGCATGGGAAAGTTGGCTCGGCCGGCCTGTAGACCTTCTCGGACAACCCTGAAACCTGTTTATGCATGAATGAGGAAGGTAATGAACAGATTGGCACGAGCGAAATTTCTGAATTCGAACATTTTCCCGAAAAGTGCCTCCAGAATTTGAGAAAAGTCGAAAAGAATAGCTAAAAATACGGAAAAATCGGCAATCGACTCCTTTTGACGAGCTGATTATGATTCTCAAAGATTTGAACCATTTTATCGAACCATTTTAGCGCAAAAAATCATTTGATTCGGGGCTGATGGCACCAAAAAGTGACAAGTATTTTTAATTTCACATGGATTCGTCCTTCTGGGGCTCACAGAGCGCCCATAGGAATGATGATAAGTGATCTATAGATGTTTGGGACCCCAAAAAGCCCAAAGAGGTATACACAATTTTGTTCAACTTGGCCGAAAATTTGAGAAAAACCAATTACTCGTGGGAAAAACTTCGGAGGTAGGTTTTTGGACTCCTTTCATCGAGCTGAATCTGATTCTGAACTCAGAATTGCGAGAAAAAGAGCGGTTCACACGCTATACCATAAGCGGGCTTTGATTGTCCCCTACTGTATGCCCGGAATGTCAGAAGACGGCAGCGGACGCCGGCGGCTTCCAGCGGACGTCGGCAGCCATCAGTATCCATCAGGGGGTAGTGCCTGCCGACGGACGCCGCGATTAGATGATGGAATGTCGGTGCGGCGCCACATCAGGATATGATTCAGTAGGCTATTACTTATCTAATTTTTGCGAGTTAAAATGAGAAAATTGTGTTGCAATGGAATTAGCACTGGCTGTTGAAGAGTTGTGCGTGTTTCTGCATGATTTATTGACCCGAAAAGCACTGAAGCTCTCAGCCGCTATGTCGGGTGGTAGGATTGAATTTATTTCGGTGAGCATCCGCTGGAATCTGACGGATATTCATTCAATGGATTCTGGTGGACTTTCAGCTGTATTGACAGTACTCCAACAGGAGACTGGATGTATGAAGAACCAAGTACAGATTGCAATTGACCTATTTTAACCAAAGACATAGGTCTTTGACCAAGAAGGTTCATTTTTCCTTGAAAGACCTAGCACGTCTTTGTGGTCTTTGCCAAGACGCAGGCGCTTTCTCAACACACCCAGGATAGAGTTCTTTTAAGCTAGATTAAAAGGCTAGTCAAAAGAACGTGTATTAGTAGGTAAATACATCGTAGTTAAAATAACGAGAGTTTACGACGTAAAATAGCCTTCCCAAAGTAAGACGACTTGAGTACAGCTTCGTGGAATAAGGAGTCAGTTCGAATAAAGCAAGAAAGAAAGGACACTCAAACCTTGGCGAGTTTGTTGCCGGATTCAACGGAATTAACTTGTCTTGAAGTCACGCGGTGCGAAAGGGCTCATGAAAGGTGAGGTTTCAGGAGCCCTTTGCAACAGCTTGAAACAAGGGGTTTACAAACGAGTCAAAAGGTCTGTCAAAACAAAACATTTTGACAGGTCTTTCAACCGTGTTGAAACAAAGAGTTTTCCTAATTAGGAAAACGCGTCTGAAAACCACAGGTTTTCATCTACCCTGGGGTGCACCCCAGGGTACACCCTCGGGTACACCTGCAGGTACACCTTTGGGCAGGGTCGGGAAGCCTCGGACCCTCAAAACAAAAGGTCAGTGTCAAACCCCGACCCCCCGCGAGGGATCGGGTAAATATATTCATTGTAGTACTTACATGGCGCGCCCTACGTATTCTACCCACATTCTCCCGCGTCCGTCTTCGCCGCGCGTCCGTCTTGGTGGATCTGAGCAGGGTTTTGTTGAGTTCAAGTTTTTTTTCCCCGTGAAGGGCACGCACTTAAGATTCAAGGCATTCAAGTGTGACCTATGCTTGTGTATTCAATCCGCCTCAGCCTGTAGTAGATACATCAGATACCTGGAAGAGCGAGTCAGCAAACGAATTGAAGATAATTGGAAGGAGGCGCACCGTATGTACACTCTGCTTGAGCTTTGCGTTCCATCTATGTACAATAAGTATTTACAACTAATACGAAGCAAGCCACGCGTGCTGCAAATCAACCCTGAAGAAGGTGAGCAACGACAGAAGGCCGGGAGAAATACGACTTACCGCTCTTCGCGTTCACCGAGGAGGGCCAACGCCGCCCGCACGCGCTCGTGAACCGTCAAGAAACCCCCGTGCCTTCGGAGCCACCAGAACTCTTGATGGCGGGTGTCGCATCGCGGCGCAGGACACTGGAAGGCCGCGCAATTGTTGTTGTCCTCGATGTCGAGGAGAGTGTGGCAAAGTCGTTCTGGAGGAATATTGATCAGAGGCGTTGCAAGAACGATGAAGGACTCACCCGCGACCATGCGATTGCGCACGCGGAATGACCACACCCAAAAGTGCGACTGGAAGACGTCGCATTTTCGATACCGGAGCTGGCGCTTGTGGACATCGACCGTGACGCCGATCTTGAGGCGAAAGTGGTCGAGGAACTGGCTGTCGCCGATGCGATGGGCGTGCCAGTCCCCCAAGTTCCAGTCGTCGACGAGGCCGAGGACGTACACGAAGCCGGGACCCTCCCGCGCGAATCTGCTGGGAAACCCGGCCAGCGCTGCGATGCGAGCGAGCGGGTGCAGGTTGTTGCTTCAAGTCCGTGAGCGACGATCGCGAAGGAGGGGAACACCCTGCTCACATTTGCCTCAGCGACGGGGGAGTGAAGAGGTGGAGGGCGCGCAGGCCGCAGGCGGCGCCGTAGTATTCGCACCACTGGAGGGCGGCGCGAAGAAGAGATGGTCGATCAGCGCGATGACGAGGAGCACGGCGACGAGAAGGGCGGCGACGGCGGTGGCGACGAGCGCGAGCATGGTGGCGGCGGTAGTCGCGGCGACGTTGGTGGTAGTGGTGGTGCTGCTGGTGGGTGTCGCTGCGCCGCTCCCGACGGATTGACCGATTCGGGACGGTGGTGGTGGTTGGAGGTTAACAGAGGTTGGGGGTGACGGCCGGCGGGACCGCGCTTTTATAGGTCGGGGCGGGTGCTGCTGGTGTTAGGTGTCGCCGCGCCGCACCGCTCCCGACGGATTAACCGATTCGGGACGGTGGTGGTGGTTAGAGGTTAAGAGAGGTCGGAGGGAACGGGCCGCGCGACCGCGCTTTTATAGGCCGTGGCGGGTGCTGGTGTTGGATGTCGCCGCGCTGCGCCGCTCCCGACGGATTAACCGATTCGGGAGGGTAGTGGTGGTTAGAGGTCAAGAAAGGTCGGAGGGAACGGGCCGCGCAACCGCGCTTTTATAGGCGGGTCGGAGGCGGGCGAGCGGGATTTGGAGCGACGGCGACCCGGAGAGCGTCGGGTGATGGTAAGGGTGGGTGGGTAGGGTGCAGGTCGCAGGGGTGGGCGGTGGTAGGGCGTCGAGAGATAGGTCGAGAGAGTCGGGTGCGGCGTCGAGATGGACGAGTGGCTTGCACTCGGGGACCTCGGTGTCGAGTACGTTCAAGGGCGCGAGGTCGGGGCGGGGGGCGGGTGCAGCGGGCCGGGATGCCGGACAGTGAGGGCGATTTGGTCAACGATACCCAAGAACGCGCGGCGCTGGGTGAGTGGGGAGCTAAGGAGGAAGGAAGGTCGTTTACAGTTCCTAGGCCCACATTGGACTTAATTTTTAATATGCTAAGATTGTTTCGACTGCCAAGTACGCGTTAGTTCGGCGGGTTATGAACGAAGAACTTTTGCGGCTTACCAAAAGTACAGAAGTGATGTAATGCATAACGCGCGGGAGTTTTGGGCGGCTGGGATAAGACGTGCTTGAGCTTGATTCGAAGATGGGTCAAAAATTGGAATTAGCGGGTGAGAAAAAAAACCGACCTCCGAGAAACGAGGTACGGCCGCAGCGCTCGGAATCCCAGGGAGTGCAGAAAGTACAGGGACTGCGGGGTGGAGCTTTTGCGCAGACTAAAAGTCTCGCCGAGTGATTGACACTCGGGGAGGGGGGGGGTCAGGCGTCGCGCGAAGCTCGAAACGGTCGGCCACTCGGGGGCGAGTCGGCGCGAGCCGGGGGGAACTCGACGATGACGATGGCGAGGCCGGTATTAAGGTGCAGGGCGGGAACTCATTTAATACGACAAAATTAGTTTCGGCTGCAAAGAGATGCATTACTTCGGCGGGTAGTTGACGAAGGACTTGGGGGGCTTACCAAAAGCAAGGGAGGCGTGCAGAACACCATACGCGTAAGTCTTGAGCGGCTGGGATCAGAGGTGATGGAGCTGGATTCGAAGATGGGTCAAAAATTCGAACTAGCGGGTCAGAAAAAAAGCTGACCTCGGAGTTTATCTCGCTGTTCAGCGTGAGCGGAGGAAGCTCTTGCATGATTTCCAGGTGAAATTACCCGCGTCGGGAAATATTCATTGAAATAGTAAATAAAAATCGTTTCACCTGCAAAAACAAGTATTAGTTGGGTGGGTAGCGAACAGGGAGCTCAAGGGGCCTACCAAAAGCTGGATAGGGATGTGGAGCATCGCCCGCGGAAGTTTGTAGCGGCTGGGAGCGAAGGTGCTAGTGCTGCAGTGGAATATGGTCAAAAAAGCGGAAATATCAAGTCAGCGAAAACTGACCTTGAAGCTTTTTGTGGGGGCGAGTGGGAGCGCGAGGGTCATTGAATAGGTTTTGAGGAGATTTCGCGCTGTCGAGAGCCTTTATAACGGAGATTTCGTCTACACCCTCGGAGAGGCTCAAATGCGGGTCGTGATTTTGAGGAGAAACAAAGTGCCGCAGAATCGCGCAGAGGCCCAGGGAGTTCAGCAAGCACAGGGAAAGCAGCTTGGAGACTTTGCGCGGGCTGAAAGTCTCGCCGAGTGATTGACACTCGGGGGAGGGTCAGCCATCGCGCGTTTGGCGCCAGGATCGTAGCAGTGGGCGAGTGGGGGGCCAAATGGCGAGAATTGGAGTCGATTTGGGTCCCAGAGAGCGAGTGAAACTGGTATTGGGCCACTTGCGGGTCTTGCTTCTGGGTCGCGTCAGGGAAATTTCCCCAGCGAAGCTCGGCGATATTGCAGCGCGGCGAGTGGTTAACACATCGCTGGCTTTCGCCTTGTTCCCGCGGGCTCCAGTAATCACACCGAGCGATCTACGCTCGGTGGACTGTGGTGGTGGTCGACGGCAAGCCTGTCACTACCCTTGTCACAACCCGTGACCCCCTATGCCCGCACTCGATAAATATTTCAACGCGCCCTCGGGCCCTCGCGACTCAATTCTTACGGTGCACACAGTTCATAAGATGAAACAGAATCGATTCGTTGCGTAGGTAAATTAATATTGTACAAATGTGTGTAATATTCATTCTCTTTTAGATTTGAACGAGTCTGGGGCCCACACTTCATAGTCGTCGCAGCACTTCCCGTACTGCATCCCACGACCGTGTACGCGACATATCCGACCACGCGCCGTACCGGCCTCCCACCCTCTTCGACCTGAGGCCCGCATCAGTCAGCTCCCAACGCTTCCAATCGTCACATTCAGTGGAATAGAAATCTGGCAGTACGACAACCATAGGCGTCTCCCCACCCGCGCGAAACTCCCGTATGATATCCTGCGGCGCTGCAGGGCTCTTGCGATCCTGAAGCCGTAGATATTGAATACCAGGGAAGAGGACTCTCCGGGTGCAGACCATATCCCACAGTTCCACCCAAATCTGTTCATCAACATTGAGATCAAGGTGAACGACACGTCGCAGTCCCAGCCACAAAGCGGAGATACCAGCTGCCGCCGACTCCGACACCCAGACGTGAAGCTCGGTCACAGTGGACAGAAGATGGCCGCAGCTTCTCCATAGCGCATCGGACGGAGAGGTTGGGTGAGCTTCGAGTAAAAGGTAGTCCAACGATGGCATTTGCAGGCGCGGTAGAACAAGGCAGCATGCAGCACAGCTATACGAGAACCGAAAGGCTCTCAGATAAGCCAGCGTCACGATCCGGCCTTCTTCTCTGTCGACGCATTCGACGTCGTCAAGAGACAGCTCCACTAGGGCAGGAGCTGCTTCCAGCGCACTGAGCAGGTCTGGAACCTGCATGCGCAGTGCCCAGCCGCACTGCAAGACGAGGTTGGTGAGCCGAGGGAGGGCTCCTATGCCGAGCCACACGGGGGATATTCCGTACGTCCCGAAATACTCGAGCTTGCCCCATGCAAGGTGGTCCAAAACCAGTTGTTGAGTCGCGTAGCGAGTAGGCTCGAGAGCGCGGACACTAAACTCCGCGAATCGCAGGGCGGGCGCATCGCACGCCAGTAGGGGCTTGAGGATGGTCTCCCAATCTGGGCACACGGCGCCTTCAACGCGTATGCGCTCGACACGGTGGATATTGGAACCGACGATGGACTCGATGAGGGTGGAGAAGACGTCCATTAATAGATTGTCAGCGTTCAGGGGGTCGATATGAGCCCGCGGCTTGCCCCACGTCTTGCGGGGAACGCCGGCGTATGCGGAGGAATCGATGTGCACATTGAACATCCCGTTCTTGGTCTGCATGACGCAGAACTCCATAAAGCGAGGGGGGAGATATCGGACAAAGTATATGAAACGCCACCAAGCCGGGTTGTTGTACATCCTCTCGCGCCAGCGTCTGCAGACCATCGAGACAACGCACCTGCCGTCGACGAAACAAAGCCAATCCGATGGGTCGGTGAACCAAGCTGGAGATGGGTCGCCGAACCAAGAGCCCGGGGTTCTACCTAAAGCGTACCCGAAGACCTCATCCAGGAGTTCGGCTGGGAGGATGTCAGACATGGCGTCGAGGGTGCGATTGTTAGTGATATGACCAGTTGGTAGCCGACTCGAGTGATTATTCGAGGGTCGTAGCAGTTAGCGAGTCAGGGGAGTGAAGGACGAGAATTAGAGTTGATTTGCGTCCCGTGAAACTGGTATTGAGCGACCTGCGGGTCTTGAGCAAGTCTTGAGCGTCAGTAAATCTGCCCGGCCATCAGCGATATTGCAGCGCAGCGAGTGGTTAACACATCGCTGGCTTTCGCCTTGTTCCCCGCGAGTTCCAGCCGTCACACCGAGCGATTTACGCTCGGGGGACTGTCGTGGTGGTGGTCAATGGCAAGCCTGTCACTAACCTTGTCACAACATGTGACCCCCTATCCCCGCACCCAATAAATATTTAACGCGCCCTCAGGCTCTTGCGATTCAATCCTTACAGTGCACACAGTTTACAAGAGAAAATAGAATCGATTCGCTATGCAACTCAATTGATATTGTACAGAACAAATACTGCGATAGGTTCTTTTCTTTCTTCGATTGAACAAGTCCGAGTCGCCACGCATAAGATTTAGTCCCAGGTTCGTAAAACCGTGTGTTCTCTATTAGGTTTGTCGTCTGCGACGGACCTCGCTGCTTCCTTTTTGCGAGCGGTCGTGTCGCCGACCCGATCCCAAGCGGTGCGGACGATGACCGGATTCTCGGGGTCAAACTCCGCAGAGTCAAAGGCGCAAGCAGGCGGAAGGTCATTGGCTATTCCTGCAGCGTCCAGACTGATTTTGATAGCGGCCACTGGCAGTCCCTCCAGAGCGGAGTGCAGAAATTCGGAGGGAACCGTAAGCTGAAGGGACGGGGCCCAGTACGGGAGCCTCGACATTTCGGACCAGCGGAGACCATCAGCCTGAGTGGGCATATGAGCCACCTTTCCGAGCTTCAATTCCACGACGGCTTCCTGTGGGCGCGGGTCAGGAACAAGACAAGATTTCAGGACATTGAAGTACTCACGTCTTCGGCTTTGTCTGGAGCCTGAGACGCATTTTTTTTGGCCTTCAATGTGCATTAGTTGTAGGCTCAGCCTCGCATGGCAGAAGGGACGTACCCATTCTTCTTGCTCGCGAAGATGTTCCTCTTCGTTAAGAACCGCGTGGCGCGACGGGCGACACGGACAGTTGCAGTGGCGCGCGCGGGGCATGGTGGTGTGTGGCTCAGTGGTTGACACTAAGGTACTAAACACTGCGGAGCAACCGAGGGCGCTTCTCGCTCGCGCCTGGACTTTATACGACGCAGCAGCAGCTGAACCTTGTCCTAGATGTGGGAGGGACAAACGGATGTCCGCCTTGGTACAATCACGGGCTGTTGGCGACGTCTAGTCAGAGAACCACGGGTTCGCGCATCCATATTTGTTGGGTGATTTACCGCCAAGAATACAAACGTATGTTCATCTTGAGTACAAGGGCAGAGCCAGTGCCGAGCGATCTACACTCGAGAACATGGGGGGTTTGAGATAAACAATATTGTTGGGTGGTTTACCCCCAAGAATATAAACGTATGTCCGTCTTGAGTACAAGGGAAGAGCCAGGTGCCGAGGCCTTGAGTTTGGGTCGCGGGTCGGGCTTTGAGATTACATTTGAGGAGGACCGTATTGCAGCGCAGCGAGTGGTTAACACATCGCTGGCTTTCGCCTTGTTCCCCGCGAGCTCCAGTAATCACACCGAGCGATCTACGCTCGGTGGACTCTGGCGGTGGTGGTCGAGGACAAGCGTGTCACTACCCTTGTCACAGCCTGTGACCCCCTATGCCCGCACTCAATAAATGTTTTGAACGCGCCAGAGGGCTCTTGCGACTCATTCTTACAGAGCAAACAGTGGCTAAATAAAAATTCGTTGCCCCCGACCTTCTCGCGGGGGTCGGGGAAAATATATTCACATTTATAGTACTTACATAGCCGCCCTACGTAGTCTATCCGTATTCTTCTGCACAGTGAATCCGCATTCTCCTCATTCCCTGAGCATCCCGCCCCGCGTCCGTCTTGGTGGATCTGAGCAGGGTTTTGTTGAGTTCAAGTTTTTTTTCCCCGTGAAGGGCACGCACTTAAGATTCAAGGCATTCGAGTGTAACCCATGCTTTTGCATTCAATCCGCCTCAGCCTGTAATAGATACATCAGATATCTGGAAAGGCATGTCAGCAAACGAAATGAAAATGAATGAAAAAAACGCACCCTATGTACACTCTGCTCGAGCTCTGCGTTTCATCTATGTACAGCAAGTATCTACAACTAATAAGAAGCCAGCCACGCGTGCTGCAGATCAATCCTGAAGAACGTGAGCAACGACAGAGGGCTGAGAGAAATACGACTTACCGTTCTTCGCGTTCACCGAGGAGGGCCAACGCCGCCCGCACGCGCTCGTGAACGTTCAAGAAACCCCCGTGCCTTCGGAGCCACCAGAACTCTTGATGGCGGGTGTCGCATCGCGGCGCAGGACACTGAAAGGCCGCGCGAACATTGTTGTCCTCGATGTCGAGGAGAATGTGACAAAGTCGTTCTGGAGGAATATTAAGCAAAGGCGTTCCAAGAAACGAGGAAGAACTCACCCGCGACCATGTGATTGCGCACGCGGAAGGACCACACCCAAAAGTGCGACTGGAAGACGTCGCATTTTTGATACCGGAGCTGGCGCTTGTGGACATCGACCGTGACACCGATCTTGAGGCGAAAGTGGTCGAGGAACTGGCTGTCGCCGATGCGATGGGCGTGCCAGTCCCCCAAGTTCCAGTCGTCGACGAGGCCGAGGACGTACACGAAGCCGGGACCCTCCCGCGCGAATCTGCTGGGAAACCCGGCCAGCGCTGCGATGCGAGCGAGCGGGTTCAGGTCGTTGCTGCAAGTCCGTGAGCGACGATCGCGAAGAAGGGGAACACCCTGCTCACATTTGCCTCAGCGACGGGGGGGTGAAGAGGTAGAGGGCGCGCAGGCCGCAGGCGGCGCCGTAGTATTCGCACCACTGGAGGGTGGAGAAGGGCGGCGCGAAAAAGAGATAGTCGACGAGCGCGACGACGACGAGCGCGGCGACGAGAGGGGCGGTAACGGTGACGACGACGAGCGCGAGCATGGCGGAGGTGGTGACGCCGGCGACGTTGTTGGTAGTGGTGGTGCTGCTGGTGGTGGGTGTCGCTGCGCCGCTCCCGACGGATTGACCGATTCGGGACGGTGGTGGTGGTGGTGGTTGGAGGTTAAGAGAGGTCGGGGGTGACGGCCCGCGCGACCGCACTTTTATAGGCCGGGGCGGGTGCTGGTGTTGGATGTCGCCGCGCTGCGCCGCTCCCGACGGATTAACCGATTCGGGACGGTGGTGGTGGTTAGAGGTTAAGAGAGGTCGGAGGGAACGGGCCGCGCAACCGCACTTTTATAGGCGGGTCGGAGGCGGGCGAGCGGGATTCGGAACGACGGCGAACGTCGGGTGTGGACCGCGAATTCGAAGGTGGTAGGGGTGGGTGGGTAGGGTGCAGGTCGCAGGGGTGGGCGGTGGTAGGGCGTCGAGAGATAGGTCGAGAGAGTCGGGTGCGGCGTCGAGATGGACGAGTGGCTTGCACTCGGGGACCTCGGTGTCGAGTACGTTCAAGGGCGCGAGGTCGGGGCGGAGGGCGGGTGCAGCGGGCCGGGATGCCGGACGGTGAGGGCGATTTTGGTGAGCGATACCCAAGAACGCGGGCCTCTGGGTGAGTGGGGAGCTGAGGGGGTAGGAAGCTTGTTTACAATTTCTAGGCCCACATTGACGCGTAAGCTTGAACTTGATTTTTAATATAATAAAATTGGTTTCGACTGCAAAGTACGCGTTAGTTCGGCGGGTTATGAACGAAGAACGTGTGCGGCTTACCAAAAGGACGGGAGGGGTGTAATACACCACGCACGGGAGTTTGGAGTGGCTGGGATAAGACGCGAATGAGCTGGATTCGAAGATGGGTCAAAAATTCGAATTAGCGGGTCAGAAAAAAAAACCGACCTCGGAGAAACGAGGTACGGCCGTGGCGTACAGAAGCACAGGGGGTCCAGAAATCGCAGGGAAGGACGTTTGGAACCTTTGCGCGGCCTGAATGGCTCGCCGAGTGATTGACACTCGGGGAGGGTCAGGCGTCGCGCGAAGCTCGGAACGGTCGGCCACTCGGGGGCGAGTCAGGGCGATCGGGGGGACTAGAGAATGACAATAGTCAGGCCAATATTGAGGTGCAGGGCAGGGAGTCATTCAATTATGACATGAAATTAGTTTCAGCTGCAAAGAGATGCATTATTCGGCGGATAGTGGACGAAGAACTTATGGGGCTTACCAAAAGCAAGGCAGGCGTGTAGTACATCATACGCCTGAGTCTTGAGCGGCTGGGATAAGAAGAGGTGATGGAACTGGATTCGAAGATGGGTCAAAATCGGAATTAGCGGGTCAGAAAAAATCGGACCTGGAAGTTTCTCTCACTGTTCAGCATGAGCGGAGGAAGGTATTGCATGATTTCCAGGTGAAATTACCGGCGTAGGGGAATATTCATTGAAATAATAAATAAAATTTGTTTCTACTGCAAAGACAAGTGTTAGTTGGGTGGGTAGCGAACAGGGAGCTCAAGAGGCCTACAAAAAGCTGGATAGGGATGTGGAGCATCGCCCACGTGAGTTTTGAGCGGCTGGGAGCGAAGGTGCTGGTGCTGGAGTGGAATATGCTCAAAAAAAGCGAAAATATCAAGTCAGCGAAACTGACCTGGAAGCTTTTTGTGCAGGCGAGTGGGAGCGCGGGTGTCATTGAATGAGTTTTGAGGAGGTTTCGCGCTGTCGAGAGCCTTTACAACGGAGATTCTGCCTACACCCTCGGAGGGTCAAATGCGGGTCGTGGGTTTGAGGGGAAACAAAGTGCCGCGGCAGCGCGCGGAGGCCCAGGGAGTTCAGGAAGCACAGGGGAAAGCGGGTTGGAGCCTTTGCGCGGACTGAAAGTCTCGCCGAGTGATTGACATTCGGGAGGGTCAGCCATCGCGCGTTTGGTGCCAAGACCGCAGCGGCCCGCGAGTCAGGGGCTGAATGGCGATAATTGGAGCGAGTGAGACTGGTATTGAGCCACTTGCGGGTCTTGCTTCTGGGTCGCGGGTCAGGTAGATTTCCCCAGCGAAGCTCGGCGATATTACAGCGCGGCGAGTGGTTAACACATCGCTGGCTTTCGCCTTGTTCCCCGCGGGCTCCAGCTGTCACACCGAGCGATCTACGCTCGCTGGACTGTGGTGGTGGTCGATGGCAAGCCTGTCACAACCCTTGTCACACCCTGTGACCCCATATGCCCGCACACACACACACACAGTTCAGGAGAAAATGGAATCGATTCGTCGCGTAGCTAAATTAGGCTAGGATCTACGAGTACAGCTGTCATAGAGCTGCCTCGGAGTCTGAAATTTTTGATGTGTGATGCTGTCTCCTCATCAAGACTTGCGCTGCAGCCGTTTTTGCGCAAACTTCACATTTGGATCAATACGAGGCGACCTCATTTTTTTCAGCTATTTTGTGGCTGGTATTGAAGGAGCTTTAAGCTTTTCTTTTTCGCGCTTTTCAGCCCAAAATTGATGGATCGACATGTTGATGTTTCCATGGCGTCACAATTTCAAACTCCGAGGCAGCTCTATGACAGCTGTACTCGTTAACTCCAGCCTCTATAGTATACGTGATCTGAACGACTGTCTTCAGATTTCACGCAAGCGAGTGCGTAGTAGATGAGTAGAACTCCGTAGATCTCGGAGTACCTAAATCGGGCGAGATAAGACGAGATAAGACCGGTTGGCAGCGCACGCTGCCTGGACCTCGGACACCAGTACTAACGTAGTCTAGTGTTTACCGCGGGGGTCCGATCGCAGTGCTCCCTTATTATGTAATTGCGGAGTTTGAATTGACACGTGCCACGGCGCGCTTCTTTTCCGCAGCACCAGCGACGCGTTTCTTCCTCACCTCCTGCTCAAACCTCAGTCTGTCTCTCTCTCTGGGTGCTCTCCCTCATGTCCGGACCCCCTGCGGACAGCAAGCACCGAAATTGTTGTGCCTCGCTGCCACATAGCGCGCCTTTGACCCTCACCGTTCCTATCGGACACCAATGTACCTTGACCCTCCAATGGTGTTTCCCCACTCCTGTTCTCTATACTCTCTCCACTTGGATTTTCTCCCGGCCCACTTGCGTGGTGGATAAACGCCAGCAAGAATGACAACAGCGGTGAAGGCGCACGCGGGATACGTGGCCTCGAGGTACGTGTACCGCCTCTCGGTGTGATGCCCTTGCTCATCCACCCACCCAATACAGTGCACGCCGACACGAAGAATCGCCGGTCTTTCTTTTACAGTAATGTTTCTCGCGCCCGCATTCACTCGTTCGCTGTACCACGGTACGTCCTCATTTCCACTTTCTTTACCTTTCTTGCTGATTTGCACTCACAACACGCGCTCACCTCGAAACTTCGCTGCCGTCGACGCCGGGAACGTGCAGAACGAGGGCGATAACGATCGAAGGGGGGGAGGGAGAGTGCACCCGACGTTGAATGGATTCCAAATCCGGCGCGTTGGGCGGGCCCCAAGAGTTCAGGTCGTTGTATTTATTCAGAACACTGGTACCCTGATCGCGTCGCAGGAAAACTTGACGAGCGGAGCATGGATACAACGTGAAGACACCATTGCTGGTCTAGGACGGGGTTCGAACTTGGGCTATTCACAGTGAACTCGACGGTGTCCCCTGAGAGTCTCACGTTTAGGAGCCCGCGGGGATGGCTAGGTCACGTACTCTGGGGCTCAAAGGCGAGTAAAACATGCCGAAGAGGGAGTTTCGCGCGATGTGATGGGACCCCTGAAAATTCAGAGTCCGCAATTACATAATAAGAGAGCACTGTGATCGGACCGGCGCGGTAACTAACAGACTTCAACAAGCGAGTTCCGAGCTTGATCGTTGAAGCGTCTGTCTTTGAGAGACTAGTACTAACGTATGTCGTATTGATGTCGTACCGAACTTTTATGTCTTTGTGCTCTTTTTCGTTTGATTCGGCAGTTCTGAGTGTTGAGAACAACAACAAAAAATCGTTCCAATCGGCTTTTTTTCCCTCAACACACAAATGGGCGGACATTTTTGATGCAATCGTTATGGCCAAGCATATACAAATAACGCGTCGCGTCGAACTGCCCCTGGTAGAATGCCGGTCAGAATTATTTTGGAGTACAACGGAAAGTGATGAGAAGATTGCTAAAGACATGGCCATAGTGTGACAATGGCCGGAGAACGGGAGGCTACATTCTGAGAAAGGAAATAACAAAGTGGCATGAACAATGGGTGGCTTTGACGGAGGGTATATAGAACCCCGCAGTGAGAATACATCCAACAATGTCTCTGCTTTGCCCCCCACCCTCCCTAGTATGCAATGCACTGAACAGTATTTTGGGTGTGAAAATCACGGCGGCACATGAGCGATGCGCTCCGCTGTGCCGTCCCCTGTTTTTCTGCGGCAAGAGCAGCTGTGTTTTGGGCCTTTGAGCTTCCAGTTGCCCCGCTGAGTTTGACCATAGGCCCTATGGGTGCAAATACACGCCATTGGCTCAATGTTCATTGCACAGTACAAAGCACCGACATTTCATTGCAACTGCACTACATATTGTTACGGCGGAATACGTGACTGGATGGGGGATGAATGCCGTCAGATTGTTCAGTAATTCGCAAGCACCCGCAAAATCCGTGTTTCTGGAAGTTCTTATGTTTTTTCAAGTTCAATACTGGCATTTCAGTATGAGTTGGAATCCTCCGTGAGTATTCTGCAACTCTCCGGTGGAAGGAAGACCTGCAGCGGTGCCCTGGGTCCCACCGTCGATCCGCTTGGTTGAGAGCCGAACAACGTCAGAATCCCCCAAAATAGATGCGAGATTTGATCGGAGTTCTACTCATCTACTCAACACTGCACGCAAGCTATACTAGAGAGGCTGGTATCGAGCCTAAGCTAAATTGATATTGTACAGAATAGTGTGATAGTTTTTTTTCTTTCTTCGATTGAACAAATCCGAGTCGCGGTGCATATGATTCAGTCCCATCTTGGCGAGAGCCAGTGTTCTTTTTCCCATGCGTCGTCGCGGACGGAGCCCCCGGTTGGCGAAGAGACTGGGGAATAGGAGATTGGCGAATCGGTTGGCGAAACCTGGTATTGTCTATCAGATTTGTCGTCCGCCACGACCTTCTCTGCTTCCTCCTCTGAACGGCACACGTCGATGCGAGCCTTCCTGTCGCCGGCCCCATCCCAAGCGTCAAAAACGGCGCGACTGATTCAAAGGTGTCATCCAAAATACTGAATTAACGTCTATGGCGGGACTTACACATCGTTCTTGATTATTGTGTCCACTCCGGTAATCGCATAGTAGAGATCCTTGACCTGGATGAAATCGTGGACGAAATCCTGGTCGCGACGGTCGAGCGCGTCCTCCAATTCGTTGATGACGAACACGTCCTTCAATATTGGACACAGTGGGAGGTATAGCCAGGCCCGCGAGAAGTCTGGGGCTGCGTAGATAGGCGCCTGAACGGGGTGGTGCCCGAATCGGAGGAACTCCAGCCCGTCGCTGCCTACTAGTTAACTCTGGAGAAGGATCAGACACCTCCTGCGACTCACAAATCCATGCTTATGAAGCCCATACTAGACGTGAACCATCTCGGGCGTCCAGGGAACAACGGTGCATCTGCCGGAAAGTCCTTGCCCAACGGCGGCCCCTCGAAGTTGTTGGCTACAGGGACGAGGGCGTCTTCCGACATATTCGATGTAGTTCAAAGCGAGGCTGGGGGTTCTGTACGAGATTGCCGAGAGGTTGACCCTCGGGAACGCTGGTACTCCGGCTTGGGACACCGTCGACGAGTTGCGGGTTTACCGCAAAAGGTCGTTGTGGTGGTGGATCAAGTCTGAGCGCTTAAGCCGATGTGACAGTGACCTTGGTCACAGAGTCCGCTTTTGACCCGACGGCCATGTCGGGTCAGCGTTCTTGAGTGCAAGTCACTCAACAACGTTAACGCTGGAACTGGGCTTCTTGAGCGCAGGACGCTCAACAAGTCCCTCGCTCACCTTACCGCGTTTCTTGGGTGCAAGTCATCCAACAAATATGCGCGTACCTACCTCAAGTTGTTCGCTCACCCACTTACCGCGTTTCTTGGATGCAAGTCATCCAACAAATATGGCGCTGGTACCTACCTCAAGCTTCGTTTCGCCGTCTTCAAGTCACCCAATCAAAACATCTTCTCGTTTCCGAGTTTGGTACGTCGTATTCAATTCACTCGCGCGCTGCATTCTGAAGTTTGAATCCAAGTAAAATATCAATTCATCTATGTTAAAGCTCCCTCCTAACATCCACTACAACGAAATCCTTCGAGTCTTTGCCCGCCCCGCCCTTTAAATCCCCGCTAACACTGCCCTTGAGGTTGGTCGTACGGGCCTGAGCTCCCCCGAACGCCCCAGTAACCTTGTCCCCACTAACACTGCCCTTGAGGTCGGTCGTACGAGCCCGAGCTCCCCCGAACGCCCCAGCAACCTTGCGCACGGGTCCCACCGTGGCCTCCATGTTCTGGTATACAAACGCCAAGAATCCCAAAACCACCAGCGCTTTTGCGACCCAGACAAGCTTCTCCAAAGTTGTGCCCGTGTTGCGAGCTGGCTGGGCTCTCTTCCAAACGAATATTTCCTCGCAGGAGTCCAAGGATCCCGTCTGAGCCGCGAAAATAACGGATACGTCGTCGACCTCGGCGGTCTGCACAGACTATTGGATCAGCTGTCGCGCGTCAGAAAAAGAGGGACGAACCTCCACCACTTGAACCCACTCCGTCGACCCCACGCTCAACACCGCGAGCTCTGCGCCGGAGCGGGTATCGAAGACGTACACGCACCCATGGTCGCTGCCACAAACGAGAGTTGCGCCTTGCTCGCCGAAGCGGACCTTCCTAGGACGGACGTCTCCACGGCTTCGGTCAATCTCATACCCGTTCGATTTGATCTGGTCAGAGAGCCGGAAGAGGGAGGGACCAGAGTAGGGGTCTTCAACGCAAAAGACACCGTCTCTCCAATGGAACGCCGCGTCTCCACTTGAGGTTGCGATGGTTAGCGAACTACGTCCAATTCCAAATACAAGAGACGTACATTTTCGCTCCCACCGACCAGGCCGACGCCGTTTCTCCAGTCTTGCCGCGGAGCGTGTAACTGGACCGTCCGAGTAAGTCTGTGGCTGCGACCTTCGAACTGCAGACTTACACGGGTCCACTGTTGTGAAAACCTAGCACGATAATATCCCGGTCTTGACTGTTGTCGAAGGCGGCGAATGTGATTGCTTGGGGCGACAGTCGGGAAAACTTCCGGCTGAAGATGTTGGTGGGCGTCCACTTGCCAGTCACAGGGTCCTTGGAAATCGCCCAGGACTGTACAATGTCGTTGCGGCTGCATAGGCAAAGGCGGTTGTTGGTGGAGTCAAATGCCATGGCGGTTATTTCGCTGGGTTCTGGAATTTGGATGGCGAAGGTCTCTTCGAACACCTGTGAAATGAAGGTCAACGTCGTATGAACAAAATCAAGTGCGCTCATACGCGTACCCCGTTTTTTTGACGCCAGCAAAAGAAGTACCCGTTTTGCGTACCGCCATATAAAACGTCGTGCGCCTCGTCCGTTTGACGAGCCCAAATTATGACTAGAGTTGCGCCGCGACTACTGGCGCCACTGGGACGCCGCAGCGGCGACATGTCGGCCACGTTCCAGAGCCATGTTCCTTGCGAGCCTGGATGAAGGTGAACAAATATTCACTCGCGCCGTGACCCCGGCTTACCGCCGCTCGCCAGAATGGTGCCGTTTTCGTTGACGGCCATAGCCATTACATTACCGGGGTGTCTATCGATACCCTGGTGTTGAACGTAGGGGAGACGAGCAGCAGTGCGCATCGGGGCTGAGGGGAGGTTTGAGTTGAGATAATGATGAAAAGTTAGGTTGAGGAGAGAAGCTCCGCGGCGGGTGTCCTCGTATTTATCTTTTGTGCCGCTCACGGTGAACAAAGTGTATACATTCCACAAAGCCAGACAAAGCTCACCAAGCCAGACAAAGAGCTTTGCGACAAAGTCATGATAGCCGGTTGATGGCGGCCCGAGACAAGGAACAAACATCTTTGACACACGTCCAAGGCTTCTTATACGAGTCTCTCGTCCTTCCCTCTCCATTCCCTCTTCATGGCGTTTCAATTTACCAGTGTACCGACGAAATATGTCGTCCGCCCGCTCCTCGCTCCGCCGTTGCCGGTGACGCTGCCGATACTGCTCACCAATTTGACGCCGCAGCGGTTTCCGGCACCCCGCTTATTGACGAACATCACATCCACCCGCGCGACTACTCCTTCGCCTCCCAGTCCCCCCCCGCGCGCGCCACCCACCCCTCCCCCTCGCGCGTCTACCCCTCGTGCACCGTCTCGTGCACCTACACCTGCGCCTCAGCACCGCTCCAGCGTGAGCCGAGAGAGTTCGCTCTCATCGTTGGAAAGCGAGGACGACAGCGCCGACTCATCTGGGACAGCAAGCGGCTCGAGTAAAATCCCACGGCCCGCGGGTGCCAAGATCCAAACTGTCAAGGACCTGTTCGTGGCTCGTTTCCCCGAGTTGGATCAGGAGCAGCGGAACGCAAAGTACAACGACTTCAGGGTACAATTTTCTTGCATTTCATTCACCTCAAGCTTACTTGTTTAGCAGGGCCGCATTGATCACCTCTGCGGACTGTACTTGCGTCCCACGGTCGCCCTCGCCTACCAGGCTAAGGAAGACGCCGACAAGGTATACGACAAGGTACTGCTCTATTCATTGTTCCATTCACTATATACTCACGAACCGCAGATGGCCGCCAAGTTCCCCTGGCTCACCTCTTACCACAACTATTGGCCCGTGGCGGTCTGTTTGCAGGGCAAGCTTCACAATTCCGCCGCGCGCGCCGTCGAAAAATCCAATAAGAAGGCCGTGGACATCATCCAATCGGTGGCCCCTGCTCGAAGTGGGTCAAAGGGTCCTAAGAAGAGCGTCAGAAAAGTGACTTTGAGGACCCCTAACTAGCACCCCAACTGCTTAATTCCTTACTTGTATTATCTCTATGCAATGCCAATCTTTCGCCCTCTCTCTCTTAGACGTTCGCTATGCCTTGAATTTCTAAAAACAAAATCCGCTTCCGTCAAAAAATCTCATCTAAAACGGGACATCGGTCGTCGGTCCGATGTTTAATTTTAAAATTTAAAATCTGCCTAGTCACTCGTCAGAGAAAGTCCCTGACCAATCTCCCCCGACCAATTGAATCTCCCTGCTAAACCGGAGGACGTTGGTAGTCGGCAAACGCAGTCAGTGAGCCTCGCGCTGTATACCCTTCTGCATACCTTCTTCCGTTGTAAATCTTTTCAACTTATTAAACAATTCACGCGTCGACTATCCAGTGCCGCGTTGCTGGTCCACCCTACTGCTCTAACTGAAACAATGCCGGCCCTGCTTGAGAGAGCACTAACTTCATTCCTACGCGAAGTGATGTCCAAGAAATTCTTTAATGCGTTCGTTACAGTTCGAAGGGTGCTATTTAGTCCCAGGTTGGCGAACCCTAGTGATACTCATCATCCCATTGCTCCCTTTCTCTATCCTCCTTGTAGTTTTCAATCAACAGTTCGGCTTCCGCTTTTGACGTGTACGCGTTGATGATGGCGTCCGCAACGCCTACACTGAGCCAAGCTTCGTAAAGTGCGCGACTAGTTCAAACAGGTCAGCGTATCTCCCTGCTTGGCCTGCAACATGCCTCTTACACATTGTTCGTTATCACCGTCTCCACTTCTTCAATCGCATAGTAGAGATCCTTCACTTGGACAAAATCATCGTCGCGACGTACGAACGTCTCTTTATATGGGGCACAAATTGCGAGATATCGCCAGGCGATCAGGAAATCTTCGGACGCGTAAATTGGATGTGACGCGGGATGGTACCCGTAGCTGCGTGTATTCAGTGTATGACTGCCAGAAAGTTAGCCATGATATATAGTTATAAATGCGACGTACAAATTCTTGCTTATCTGCCCGTCATTGGACGTGTACCACCTGGCTGACGATGGAAGTACGTTGTAAACTTCCTCCCAGCCCTGAACTTGATTCTCTATAGGGACGAGGGCGTCTTCCGACATATTCGATGTAGTTCAAAGCGAGGCTGGGGGTTCTGTACGAGATTGCCGAGAGGTTGACCCTCGGGAACGCTGGTACTCCGGCTTGGGACACCGTCGACGAGTTGCGGGTTTACCGCAAAAGGTCGTTGTGGTGGTGGATCAAGTCTGAGCGCTTAAGCCGATGTGACGGTGACCTTGGTCACAGAGTCCGCTTTTGACCCGACGGCCATGTCGGGTCAGCGTTCTTGAGTGCAAGTCACTCAACAACGTTAACGCTGGAACTGGGCTTCTTGAGCGCAGCACGCTCAACAAGTCCCTCGCTCACCTTACCGCGTTTCTTGGGTGCAAGTCATCCAACAAATATGCGCGTACCTACCTCAAGTTGTTCGCTCACCCACTTACCGCGTTTCTTGGATGCAAGTCATCCAACAAATATGGCGCTGGTACCTACCTCAAGCTTCGTTTCGCCGTTTTCAAGTCACTCAATTAAAATATTTCGTTTTGTATGTTGTATATCGCCGAGCTTCGCTGGGCAAATTTACCTGACCCGCGACCCAGAAGCAAGACCCGCAAGTGGCTCAATACCAGTCTCACTCGCTCCAATTATCGCCATTCAGCCCCTGACTCGCGGGCCGCTGCGGTCTTGGCACCAAACGCGCGATGGCTGACCCTCCCGAATGTCAATCACTCGGCGAGACTTTCAGTCCGCGCAAAGGCTCCAACCCGCTTTCCCCTGTGCTTCCTGAACTCCCTGGGCCTCCGCGCGCTGCCGCGGCACTTTGTTTCCCCTCAAACCCACGACCCGCATTTGACCCTCCGAGGGTGTAGGCAGAATCTCCGTTGTAAAGGCTCTCGACAGCGCGAAACCTCCTCAAAACTCATTCAATGACACCCGCGCTCCCACTCGCCTGCACAAAAAGCTTCCAGGTCAGTTTCGCTGACTTGATATTTTCGCTTTTTTTGAGCATATTCCACTCCAGCACCAGCACCTTCGCTCCCAGCCGCTCAAAACTCACGTGGGCGATGCTCCACATCCCTATCCAGCTTTTTGTAGGCCTCTTGAGCTCCCTGTTCGCTACCCACCCAACTAACACTTGTCTTTGCAGTAGAAACAAATTTTATTTATTATTTCAATGAATATTCCCCTACGCCGGTAATTTCACCTGGAAATCATGCAATACCTTCCTCCGCTCATGCTGAACAGTGAGAGAAACTTCCAGGTCCGATTTTTTCTGACCCGCTAATTCCGATTTTGACCCATCTTCGAATCCAGTTCCATCACCTCTTCTTATCCCAGCCGCTCAAGACTCAGGCGTATGATGTACTACACGCCTGCCTTGCTTTTGGTAAGCCCCATAAGTTCTTCGTCCACTATCCGCCGAATAATGCATCTCTTTGCAGCTGAAACTAATTTCATGTCATAATTGAATGACTCCCTGCCCTGCACCTCAATATTGGCCTGACTATTGTCATTCTCTAGTCCCCCCGATCGCCCTGACTCGCCCCCGAGTGGCCGACCGTTCCGAGCTTCGCGCGACGCCTGACCCTCCCCGAGTGTCAATCACTCGGCGAGCCATTCAGGCCGCGCAAAGGTTCCAAACGTCCTTCCCTGCGATTTCTGGACCCCCTGTGCTTCTGTACGCCACGGCCGTACCTCGTTTCTCCGAGGTCGGTTTTTTTTTCTGACCCGCTAATTCGAATTTTTGACCCATCTTCGAATCCAGCTCATTCGCGTCTTATCCCAGCCACTCCAAACTCCCGTGCGTGGTGTATTACACCCCTCCCGTCCTTTTGGTAAGCCGCACACGTTCTTCGTTCATAACCCGCCGAACTAACGCGTACTTTGCAGTCGAAACCAATTTTATTATATTAAAAATCAAGTTCAAGCTTACGCGTCAATGTGGGCCTAGAAATTGTAAACAAGCTTCCTACCCCCTCAGCTCCCCACTCACCCAGAGGCCCGCGTTCTTGGGTATCGCTCACCAAAATCGCCCTCACCGTCCGGCATCCCGGCCCGCTGCACCCGCCCTCCGCCCCGACCTCGCGCCCTTGAACGTACTCGACACCGAGGTCCCCGAGTGCAAGCCACTCGTCCATCTCGACGCCGCACCCGACTCTCTCGACCTATCTCTCGACGCCCTACCACCGCCCACCCCTGCGACCTGCACCCTACCCACCCACCCCTACCACCTTCGAATTCGCGGTCCACACCCGACGTTCGCCGTCGTTCCGAATCCCGCTCGCCCGCCTCCGACCCGCCTATAAAAGTGCGGTTGCGCGGCCCGTTCCCTCCGACCTCTCTTAACCTCTAACCACCACCACCGTCCCGAATCGGTTAATCCGTCGGGAGCGGCGCAGCGCGGCGACATCCAACACCAGCACCCGCCCCGGCCTATAAAAGTGCGGTCGCGCGGGCCGTCACCCCCGACCTCTCTTAACCTCCAACCACCACCACCACCACCGTCCCGAATCGGTCAATCCGTCGGGAGCGGCGCAGCGACACCCACCACCAGCAGCACCACCACTACCAACAACGTCGCCGGCGTCACCACCTCCGCCATGCTCGCGCTCGTCGTCGTCACCGTTACCGCCCCTCTCGTCGCCGCGCTCGTCGTCGTCGCGCTCGTCGACTATCTCTTTTTCGCGCCGCCCTTCTCCACCCTCCAGTGGTGCGAATACTACGGCGCCGCCTGCGGCCTGCGCGCCCTCTACCTCTTCACCCCCCCGTCGCTGAGGCAAATGTGAGCAGGGTGTTCCCCTTCTTCGCGATCGTCGCTCACGGACTTGCAGCAACGACCTGAACCCGCTCGCTCGCATCGCAGCGCTGGCCGGGTTTCCCAGCAGATTCGCGCGGGAGGGTCCCGGCTTCGTGTACGTCCTCGGCCTCGTCGACGACTGGAACTTGGGGGACTGGCACGCCCATCGCATCGGCGACAGCCAGTTCCTCGACCACTTTCGCCTCAAGATCGGTGTCACGGTCGATGTCCACAAGCGCCAGCTCCGGTATCAAAAATGCGACGTCTTCCAGTCGCACTTTTGGGTGTGGTCCTTCCGCGTGCGCAATCACATGGTCGCGGGTGAGTTCTTCCTCGTTTCTTGGAACGCCTTTGCTTAATATTCCTCCAGAACGACTTTGTCACATTCTCCTCGACATCGAGGACAACAATGTTCGCGCGGCCTTTCAGTGTCCTGCGCCGCGATGCGACACCCGCCATCAAGAGTTCTGGTGGCTCCGAAGGCACGGGGGTTTCTTGAACGTTCACGAGCGCGTGCGGGCGGCGTTGGCCCTCCTCGGTGAACGCGAAGAACGGTAAGTCGTATTTCTCTCAGCCCTCTGTCGTTGCTCACGTTCTTCAGGATTGATCTGCAGCACGCGTGGCTGGCTTCTTATTAGTTGTAGATACTTGCTGTACATAGATGAAACGCAGAGCTCGAGCAGAGTGTACATAGGGTGCGTTTTTTTCATTCATTTTCATTTCGTTTGCTGACATGCCTTTCCAGATATCTGATGTATCTATTACAGGCTGAGGCGGATTGAATGCAAAAGCATGGGTTACACTCGAATGCCTTGAATCTTAAGTGCGTGCCCTTCACGGGGAAAAAAAACTTGAACTCAACAAAACCCTGCTCAGATCCACCAAGACGGACGCGGGGCGGGATGCTCAGGGAATGAGGAGAATGCGGATTCACTGTGCAGAAGAATACGGATAGACTACGTAGGGCGGCTATGTAAGTACTATAAATGTGAATATATTTTCCCCGACCCCCGCGAGAAGGTCGGGGGCAACGAATTTTTATTTAGCCACTGTTTGCTCTGTAAGAATGAGTCGCAAGAGCCCTCTGGCGCGTTCAAAACATTTATTGAGTGCGGGCATAGGGGGTCACAGGCTGTGACAAGGGTAGTGACACGCTTGTCCTCGACCACCACCGCCAGAGTCCACCGAGCGTAGATCGCTCGGTGTGATTACTGGAGCTCGCGGGGAACAAGGCGAAAGCCAGCGATGTGTTAACCACTCGCTGCGCTGCAATACGGTCCTCCTCAAATGTAATCTCAAAGCCCGACCCGCGACCCAAACTCAAGGCCTCGGCACCTGGCTCTTCCCTTGTACTCAAGACGGACATACGTTTATATTCTTGGGGGTAAACCACCCAACAATATTGTTTATCTCAAACCCCCCATGTTCTCGAGTGTAGATCGCTCGGCACTGGCTCTGCCCTTGTACTCAAGATGAACATACGTTTGTATTCTTGGCGGTAAATCACCCAACAAATATGGATGCGCGAACCCGTGGTTCTCTGACTAGACGTCGCCAACAGCCCGTGATTGTACCAAGGCGGACATCCGTTTGTCCCTCCCACATCTAGGACAAGGTTCAGCTGCTGCTGCGTCGTATAAAGTCCAGGCGCGAGCGAGAAGCGCCCTCGGTTGCTCCGCAGTGTTTAGTACCTTAGTGTCAACCACTGAGCCACACACCACCATGCCCCGCGCGCGCCACTGCAACTGTCCGTGTCGCCCGTCGCGCCACGCGGTTCTTAACGAAGAGGAACATCTTCGCAAGCAAGAAGAATGGGTACGTCCTTTCTGCCATGCGAGGCTGAGCCTACAACTAACGGATATTGAAGGCCAAAAAACAGGCGACTCAGGCTTCAGAAGAAGTCAAGAACCCAGGCGAAGACGTGAGTACTTCAATATCCTGAAATCTTGCCTTGTTCCTAACCCGCGCCTACAGCGAACCATGGCTGACGCCATAGCCCGCCTTGTTATCTCCGACGGCCTGCCTGCCTCCAGTGCTCCCCAAGCTCATTCTCAGCGCAACATGTTGGCTGAGGCACATACGAGCATTCAGGCAATGGTGGCTGAGGCATCCAGGCCTCCCGCACAACGTCCCCCTCGCGCACAAATCACCCGGCAGAACCAAAGGGCGAGCGTCCTGGCTCTTCTTTCATCCACCATTGAAGCCGCGATAGCGAGTCTCCAGCCTCCCAATCTCGCGTCAAAGAGCGCAAATGATCTGTGGGCGATGTTAGAGCATGCACAGGGCGAGCTCGATATCGTGGTCAACACCTTGCAACCTCTCCAGGACACTGTGGAGAAAGAGCGCGTAGTTGAAGAGATGCGCAGGCTCGAAGGCCTGCTGAAAGAGTTCACGGCCAATCTTCCGAAAGATAAACGACCTCTGTACTACGACTCAGGTATGTACTCTCGCTCTTCATGGGATGATTAGAGCTAACTTGGACCTAGCATACGCATTAGAGAACCCTATCGAGAAGCTCGATGTCATGGCCCAAATCATGATTGTCCTCGGACTCGTTTGCAACGTCATCCTCGGTCTGGCCATCGCCAATACAGACTTCATCTTCAGCGCTATCACGCTGCTGATCAAGCTGGCCATGTCGGCGCGTTTGAAGCCAGACGCGCAGGGAAATTCCTCCTACGACGTGATACAGGAGGACATGTTAAAGGACCTACCGACCACTCTGTATAGTGCAATGCAAAAGCTGAATTTGGACGGCAAAACTATCTTGTATGCGACCTGCACGTCGTGCCATCACATCCATCCTCCCACTCTTTCTACCTCTACCAAATCGACATGGCCCGCGCTTTGTGAAAATGAAATCGTCGGGGTAGATGGTCGATCTCAGTGCGAGACGTCGTTGCTGACTGAAAGCGGGAAACCCATTAAACCCTTCCTGTCTCATTCATTTCTCGACTATCTTGCCCGCCTGCTCTCCACTCCCGGTATTGAGAAAGAGATGGACGACGCTTGCGACAACGCGCTCGCCTGGGGGGTCAGCATGCAGGGCAAGGCGGATTCGGATTTGGATTACGTGGATAACATTCTAAACGGCACGCTCATACAAGAGTTCGTCGGCCCCGATGGTGAACTCTTCATTAATCGAGGCCCCAACAAGAGAATGCGACTGCTCTTCGGTTTCAGTTTGGACTACTTCCCACCCCATGGCAGTCGGAACCGTTCAAGTTCTGCTTCGATTGGCGTCCTAACTGCTTACTGTGCTAATCTCAGTCTTGCCGTTCGCCAAAAGCCCGACAATTTATTCGTACAAGTCCTAACTGGTCCCAATACTCCTCACGGCGAGCACCTGAACCCTTATCTCCGGCCTATGGTCGACATTGGGGTCATCGGGTGGGAACGCGGCATCCACCTTTCGAAAACAGGAGCCAGCGAGTCCGGGCGTACCATGGACCTTGCCTTCATCCTTTCTGTCGACGATTTACCCGCACAACGCGACGTTATAGGCGCGGCTCAGCACAACTCGCACATCTTGTGCACCGTTTGTGATTGTCGTGGACGCAAACATGCATATAGGACTGATTGCGAGAACTGGAAGCTCAGAGATGTGGCTCATATGCGCAGTCAGGCTGAAGCCTGGCGGGATGCCGATACCCTCGGCGAACGCAAACGAATCTACAAGGCCGACGGTCTCCGCTGGTCCGAAATGTGGAGGCTCTCGTACTGGAACCCGACCCGTATGGTTCCTTCTGAATTTATGCACTGCGGGCTGGAGGGACTGGCGGCCTTCAATGCCCGAGAGGTCCTCAAAATCAATATGAACGATGCAGGAATACCCGACGACCTTCCGCCTGCTTACGCCTTCGACTTTGCGGAGTTCGACCCTGAGAACGCGGTCATCGTCCGCGATCAAGTCGAATTGCCAGTTCCGACTGACTTCATCCCCCCTGTCCTCAAGGCGAAGTTGAAGTTCGAGAAAGAAATCAGGGCTCTTCATCGTCTTCTCGTACGCTCTTTTACCGATGCTTTGCCAGCCGCCGCCGGCGCCAACGACAACGGGAGCAGCGACGGCGAGAGCGAGAGCGACGACGACCGGGAGGCCCCTCTTGAGGTAACCGTGCGAGAGGAATTTACGAAAACGGAGTTGCATAAAAAGATGATGGTTAAAACGAAATTCGCCCTTATGTTTGTTTGCTGGTCTCTCAACTTGTGGGGGCCGCAGCACCGTAATCTTCTGCACGACCAGCACCTCAAGAAGCTAAAGAAAGCACCTCTTGTCAATCTTTTAATCGACTGGGTAAGTCCGCTCGGGACGCGTGCATTTGACCTATTTAACTGATTTGCTTTTTATCCCGCTAGCGTCTGAAAAAACCACTGATCGACCCCGACTACGTTCCGCGCCCGAAGACCATTACAAAGGAGGACATCCGCTTCATTCAAGACGTCATCGCGAACACTACAACTCCTGCATGGGTCAATCATGTCCCCAGAAACTTCGGAGAGGCGGGTGCTGGTAGCCTCAAGGCGGATGAATGGCGTACAACATCGACTGTCTATCTCCCCATTGCCCTCACCATCCTATGGGCGGAAAAAGAAGGTCCCAATGCATCTCATTTTCGCCGGCTCCTCGCCCATAGCATGGCGCTGTACCAGGCGATCACCATCGCTTGCCGTTATGCTACGTCGCGCGCGCGCGCCACGGCTTACCGCGTCTTTATCCAGCAATGGCTCGGAACCCTGACAAAGCTATATCCGCATACGAACACTCCCAGGACCAGGACAAACCCTCATGTCGCTTTGCATGTTTACGACTTCATGCTTCTTTTCGGGCCAGTTTTGTCCTGGTGGGCCTTCCCCCTTGAACGCCTCATTGGTCAACTGGGCAAGCTAAACACGAACGATCATCTTGGTGGTAAGTTGTTCTCATTGTAAATTCAAACGAATGCTCACAGCGAGATAGGGCAACATGAAGCAACACTTCTGAATACCTGGATCCGCAGTGCAAACCTTCGCCGCTGGATAAATCGGCCCAATTGCCCCGCTGCCTTGCGCGAATTCCACCGGCTCTTTACTGTCCACCTCGGCCTCAACTTTGGAGATAGAAACCCGCCGGTCAAGTCCGACACCACAATCGTCGAACACCACCCCGCGCATTATCAGTACGATGGCGTGAACTACTCCAGAGCCTCCACGCATCTTGGTAACAGTCTCGTCATGTACGTCGACGATGCAGGGATCACCTGGGCGGGCAGCATCGAGGAGATCGTGGTTAATGCGGGCGGCCAACGCGGGGCGAAATTTAATGTTCGGCACCAGGCACCTCTTCCCGAAGGCAAGAACGATCCATTCAAAGACTTCCCTCATTTTCCTGCGACAACATACTCGTCCAAGATGTCAAGCACCGTTGTCAGTGTTGACCCTGCCGCCATCATCAGTCACTGCGCGCGCTACGAGTTCTCAGATAATCGAGCAGTGATTCTGAACCTGTCGAGGGTATTTCTTTTCATGTTCACCTCAAACACTCGCATTAACGACTTTTCTACAGGGCTAAATCGGAGTAGACCAGTAGATTCACGAGATGAGCTTTAAATATCGACCCGTCTGTACTACCCTAGCAAATCATTTTCCATTTTTTGTTTCAAACGGCGTGCACCGTAAGAATGAGCCCCGAGAGCCTGAGGGCGCATTGAAAATATTTCTTGAAGAATTTCTGAGGAATTTCCAGGGGTCACGGGTTGTGACAAGGGTCGTGACAGGCTTGCCATCGACCACCACCACAGTCCACCGAGCGTAGATCGCTCGGTGTGACGGCTGGAGCTCGCGGGGAACAAGGCGGCAGCCAGCGATGTGTTAACCACTCGCCGCGCTGTAATATCGCTGAGCTTCGCTGGGGAAATCTACCTGACCCGCGACCCACAATCAAGGCCCGCGGGCCGCAAGTGGCCCAATACACCAGTTTCACTCGCCTTCTGGGATCCAAATCGACTCTAATCCTCGCCATTCAGCCCCGTGACTCGCCGACTGCTACGACCTTGGCGCCAAACGCGCGATGCTTGACCTCCCCCGAGTGTCAATCACTCGGCGAGACTTCCAGTCCGCGCAAAGGCTCCAACCCGCTTTCTACTATGCTCTCTGCACGCCCTGGGGTTCCGCGCGCCGCCGCGGCCCTTCGTTTCCTCAAAATGTATGGCCCGCATTTGACCCTCTGCGGGAATCCACCTCCGTTTTAACGGCTCTCGACCCGCTTTTCTTCAACTGCGAAATCTTATCGGTTCTCATTCAACGACTCCCCGCGTTCACCTTCAATCCCCAAGGTCAGTTTTTCGCTGACTTGATGATATTTTCGTTTTTTTTTTTTGACCATATTCTACTGCAGTACCAGGAACTTCACCCCCAGCCGCTCAAAACTCTCGCGGGAGATGCTCCACATCCCTATCCTGCTTCTGGTACGCCCCATAAGTCCCTCGTCCAATACCCACCTAACTCATACTTGACTTTGCAGCCGAAACGAATCATCTTTCTTATTCAATGAATATTCCCCTACGCGGGTAATTTGGCCTGGAAATCATCAAAGCCCCGCCTCCGCTCACGCTGAACAGCGAGAGAAACTCCCAGGTCTGATTTTTTCTGACCCGCTAATTCCTATTTTGATCCATCTTCGAATCCAGCTCCATCACCTCTTATCCCAGCCGCTCAAGACTCACGCGTATGATGTACTACATGCCTCACTTGCTTTTAGTAAGCCCCATAAGTTCTTCGTCCACTATCCGCCGAACTAATGCATTCTTTGCAGCTGAAACTGATTTCATGTCATAATTGAATGACTCCCTGCCCTGCACCTCAATATCGGCCTGACTATTGTCATTCTCTAGTCCCCCCGATCGCCCTGACTCGCCCCCGAGTGGCCGACCGTTCCGAGCTTCGCGCGACGCCTGACCCTCCCCGAGTGTCAATCACTCGGCGAGCCATTCAGGCCGCGCAAAGGTTCCAAACGTCCTTCCCTGCGATTTCTGGACCCCCTGTGCTTCTGTACGCCACGGCCGTACCTCGTTTCTCCGAGGTCGGTTTTTTTTTCTGACCCGCTAATTCGAATTTTTGACCCATCTTCGAATCCAGCTCATTCGCGTCTTATCCCAGCCACTCCAAACTCCCGTGCGTGGTGTATTACACCCCTCCCGTCCTTTTGGTAAGCCGCACACGTTCTTCGTTCATAACCCGCCGAACTAACGCGTACTTTGCAGTCGAAACCAATTTTATTATATTAAAAATCAAGTTCAAGCTTACGCGTCAATGTGGGCCTAGAAATTGTAAACAAGCTTCCTACCCCCTCAGCTCCCCACTCACCCAGAGGCCCGCGTTCTTGGGTATCGCTCACCAAAATCGCCCTCACCGTCCGGCATCCCGGCCCGCTGCACCCGCCCTCCGCCCCGACCTCGCGCCCTTGAACGTACTCGACACCGAGGTCCCCGAGTGCAAGCCACTCGTCCATCTCGACGCCGCACCCGACTCTCTCGACCTATCTCTCGACGCCCTACCACCGCCCACCCCTGCGACCTGCACCCTACCCACCCACCCCTACCACCTTCGAATTCGCGGTCCACACCCGACGTTCGCCGTCGTTCCGAATCCCGCTCGCCCGCCTCCGACCCGCCTATAAAAGTGCGGTTGCGCGGCCCGTTCCCTCCGACCTCTCTTAACCTCTAACCACCACCACCGTCCCGAATCGGTTAATCCGTCGGGAGCGGCGCAGCGCGGCGACATCCAACACCAGCACCCGCCCCGGCCTATAAAAGTGCGGTCGCGCGGGCCGTCACCCCCGACCTCTCTTAACCTCCAACCACCACCACCACCACCGTCCCGAATCGGTCAATCCGTCGGGAGCGGCGCAGCGACACCCACCACCAGCAGCACCACCACTACCAACAACGTCGCCGGCGTCACCACCTCCGCCATGCTCGCGCTCGTCGTCGTCACCGTTACCGCCCCTCTCGTCGCCGCGCTCGTCGTCGTCGCGCTCGTCGACTATCTCTTTTTCGCGCCGCCCTTCTCCACCCTCCAGTGGTGCGAATACTACGGCGCCGCCTGCGGCCTGCGCGCCCTCTACCTCTTCACCCCCCCGTCGCTGAGGCAAATGTGAGCAGGGTGTTCCCCTTCTTCGCGATCGTCGCTCACGGACTTGCAGCAACGACCTGAACCCGCTCGCTCGCATCGCAGCGCTGGCCGGGTTTCCCAGCAGATTCGCGCGGGAGGGTCCCGGCTTCGTGTACGTCCTCGGCCTCGTCGACGACTGGAACTTGGGGGACTGGCACGCCCATCGCATCGGCGACAGCCAGTTCCTCGACCACTTTCGCCTCAAGATCGGTGTCACGGTCGATGTCCACAAGCGCCAGCTCCGGTATCAAAAATGCGACGTCTTCCAGTCGCACTTTTGGGTGTGGTCCTTCCGCGTGCGCAATCACATGGTCGCGGGTGAGTTCTTCCTCGTTTCTTGGAACGCCTTTGCTTAATATTCCTCCAGAACGACTTTGTCACATTCTCCTCGACATCGAGGACAACAATGTTCGCGCGGCCTTTCAGTGTCCTGCGCCGCGATGCGACACCCGCCATCAAGAGTTCTGGTGGCTCCGAAGGCACGGGGGTTTCTTGAACGTTCACGAGCGCGTGCGGGCGGCGTTGGCCCTCCTCGGTGAACGCGAAGAACGGTAAGTCGTATTTCTCTCAGCCCTCTGTCGTTGCTCACGTTGAAACGGGCAAGATGCGCTGACTACGGAATGGGCTAAACTAAGCTCTGAATGCGGGCTAGCTGAACAACTAACACACCACACACAAAACACACACACACCAACCCAATCCTATCTAAACTGACTCACGGGGGACGTAGCGCGTCTTCCTCGATGAGTTCGGGTCCTGAGTCGTAGTATGCGACTGCGGATCTGATGTCTAGAGCACGTATAGTTGTTCTATGCGTTCAAAACGTCTCAAAATGCAGCGTCTAGACGCTAGTTGGCTTGGCTGCTTGGCTTCTAAACAAGACTTCCAGGGAAGGATGTGCAGGTTTATATATAAAGGATTGTTACTAGGAATCGCACCGAAGTACAGGTGCCTAGGCGAGGAGGTGTATATTTGGACTGAAAATCCCGTTCAAGGGCTATGCTGCTTCGTCTAGACGGCCTCTGGTGCACAGCTAGCCTCTCGAGAACTAGCGGCAGACTCGGACTCCTTTGAATCCAAGATCTTTTCCGTACACTTGAGTTTATTAAGGACCTCAAAGTACTATCCAACACAGCTAAACGACCGGTGGTTGTCCCAGGGTTCTCCCAAAGTGCTGTGCCGGGCGTGGTCGGTTTTAGCGAGGCGTTTCCTGGTCACCCAATGCGGATGCCCTGCTAGAGTCCACTTCGCGACGCTTAGTGCAGTTCTCAAGCCTTCTAATGTGCGTGCGGTCCTGATTTATACGTGGAGGCAGTCGCCGCTCACGACCTCCCAACGCGAAGCTTTGCTTATAGGTTCACACAAATGTTCTGGATCCAACAAGCAACGCTGCGATTTTATAGACTACTGTTACACAGAGAGAGATGGTACTTTAATCTCCGCTAAGTGGCCTGAGCACACCCGAATCGTCGTAACGATGAGCGGGGCATACACTGGTCTGTTGCGGTATTTTATGAGGCTTTATATACGATTCTGAGAGAAAGAGATGAGGTAAAGAGAAATGAGTAAAACAGGCCGATGTTCTGGTCATGCGGTCATCCTCGGAAGGCTAACCGGGTCTATGCTGGCTCTGGGCTTGCCAGAAAGTCATATAGATGACGATCTTGGGGGCCCAGTTCGGGTATATGGCCAGTTCGGGTCGTCTAGACAGCTCCCGAACCTTGTAATTTGCAAAACTCTGTCCCCCAACGCCGGACTGCTCACCAATCCGCTCGGATACCCCGATAGCGCACGGACTAGACATATACACGTCGGCCCATGGCTACATCTCAACAAGAATTCCTTCGTCATGTTTGTGCTTGTGGCGCCCCAACGCTGACCGCGTCGCGTGGTCACCTGACTGGCTAGAGGGGCACTTCGGGGCGACCCCTCCCTATATCTCTAAGCTCCTTGCACCGTCTAGACGCGGTACTTTGCCGTCTAGACAGCCTATAGAGTCGTGCTATGCTCGTCTAGACGCCTGTTACTTAGTGCGTCGACTCGTCTAGACAGACCCTATATCATGTAGCTTGCCCTGCTAGTGAAGACTATGGCTTTCCTGTGCAGTCGTTGGTTCCTTTGATAGGGTAATTGACATTCTGAGGTACTAGACCCCGTATAGACCTCCTTGGTATGTGTACTTCGCACAGTGTAACGCTTGTAACCGCGCCTAGCACTGTACTAATACTACAGTCAGCAGCCGGAGCTCACTCTGACTCTCCTTTGTACCACCGAACAGAGTTCTAGTAGGTATATTGACCCGTCTAGACGGCTGTATTATTACTTAGTAGCGTCTAGACAGACTATTGCTAAAAAGCGCAAATTATAGCCAGATGGCAGCGTATTCAATGACACGCCGTTTCATCTCCTCTTTACTAAATCTCAACCGTCCCCGGTTGTGGTCAGCGTCCTGCTTCCCAGTTTAGCAGCTACCGGAATGGCATCTTCCAGGCAACGTTCAAATAATTTTTATAAGGTCTTTCTTGCATTCCCATACAGTTGTCAATATTCCTGCCCAACGTCGTTACTTTGACTGATATTTCCCACAGTTCAACTTGTTACTTCCAAACTAGGCAAGATCCACGTTTGTATACGGCGTATAAATGCTTCCGCTTCGAGACGTGCGATCACTTCCTTTCGGGAACTCGATCAAATTTTTTGCCGTCTAGACGATATTTTGAGTGTCCACTCAAATCTGCCCGTCTAGACACCGTCAATCGCTTAAGCGCCGGTCTAGCGCTCTAAACTTCGGCTGCTATAGACTAAGTCTAGCTTGAGGCTGCGCGAGAACGTGACTTTGCGCAAAGAAGCATGATGCACGTGACTCCGCATTTCAGGTACTGCAGGGCTGCGCCTCCTGGAGATTCTCCAGCTGCGCACCCGCAGATCTATTTTTGGAGCTCCTTCCACACGCCCTGGCTTCTCTCGCTTAGAGTCTCACTTATAGCGGCGACGAGTCAGGGCGGAGTTTCAAATCCCCCTTTCTCTCCCCCACCACCATCTCCTGGCGCCCTCTCTTTACTCGACTTGTCTCGACTGTTCTCCGCTCTTCCCCTTGCTTCCTTTGTGCTTCCTGGATGGCTCCCAAACGCAAACCGCTGCCGCTGTCCTCGAGGACGATCCCAACTCCGTCGTTTTCGTTGCCCCTGACGATCCTCGCGCGCCTTGGTCCGCTTTCTGGCCCAACCAAGCCTGCACCGACATAATCTTCTACTTCGACACCAACCACATCGAAAACTCAGAAGCCCAAGTTGTCATGCCCATCATCAACACGCTTCGTATTATCATGGGTGCGTGTCTATACGTGCCATTCTATCTTCTTCGCGCTGACGACTTTCTTTCTCCAGGATGACTTCTTCTCGCGCTACGCCGAGTTCCCGTGGGACGTGGCTGCATACGTCGCTTCGCTGACCGCCGCGGTCGAGTACCTGCTCAACAAGCACCTCCCCATTGAGCGCATTCCCGACTATCAAGACATGCTGTGGGAGGTCCCAGCGGACATCGCTACTCAGTTGGTGCGCCCACCCAGGCCCTCTACCATTTTGGCCTTGCTAACGTCTCGGTAGGAACACGCTGGCGTCGAAGTGGTCCGCGACGATTTCGTCTTGCCTCGCGTTTCCATCCGCGAGCCGCCGCCGCCCAAGCAACTTCCCGCTTGGTTCTCCAAACCAGTGAAGACCGAGGCCCCCGAGCCTCCCAAGTCGCCTGCCCTCGCCTCCAAGAAGCCGCGCACGGGTCCGGGTCCTGGCTCGCCACTACCCGTCTTGAAGGCTGAAGCCCCCACGCCTTCTTCGACCACCAAAGTCCGCGCCTTCGGCTCGCCTCCCGTGCGTGTACCTTCCCCAACTACACGTCCCCGAATCCGAATGTTTACCCAGGCCCGCGCTCCTTCTGTCGAGAGCTCGGTGGCATCCACTTCAGTACGGGTACGTATCCTTGCTGACTTTGTTCTGCTTTCTACTGACATTCGTCTAGACGCCGCGTAACAAGGGCAAGCAGCCTGTGACCGACAGGAAGACTCGGAGCGCGCATGCACCCGAGTCCACCAAGGACGAGAAACCGCACAAGGCCTCCAGCTCCAAGCCGAAGAAACTCAAGGAGATCGCTGCCGAGGAGAGCGACCGGGACGTCGGCCCTTCGACGCGTGAGGAACTCCTCCTCGCGTCTTTGCACGACGACCCTGCGCCACCTGGCCGTAAGCTTCCTGTTCCTTCCTCTGCCTAGATGCTTGCTGACGCCCAGTCCTTCCTGCAGAATGGCTGGAAGGCTCCGCTCGTCCTTTCGCTGCCTGGAAGAAGGCGCCCCACGCTTTCATCCGGGACTTTCTGCTGCCCATGCTCTGGGAGGAGCTGCCCATCGGCTGCGTTAGTTGCGACAACCGCGGGATCCCGTGCAAACTCAGCCCGGGCAACCCACGCTGTGAACCGTGCAAGAAGGGTGGAGGGCAAGTGCTCGCGCCCTTCAAC